>CM067219.1:105859952-106221936 GCA_034190945.1 Octodonta nipae | reverse complement strand
AAACTTAAAAAAGATGGTGAATACATAAATGACTGTAAACTAAAATTACTAAGGACCAACACCAAATTCAGGACTTAGTAAAGAAACAAATATCTGTAACAACCTCAGTCATTACGAGCCTCAACAACACTTTACAAAAATTTCAATCCGAGGAGAAGCTATTCTCGAATAACATTGAAAAATAAGACAGTCAATTTTATACATTTCAAATGATCTTGATTTTCATGATTTTCAAATCAATATCTTGGATCTGTGTGAAAGCCTAATGGAGAGTTACATATTTATCGAAAACACTCTCGATGATGTTTTAACTGCAGTCTCTTTCGCCCGCTTAAAAATTTTACATAGTTCGATCATAACCCCAGTAGATTTGGTCGATTCTCTTCAAAAGATTTCTCAGTCACTACATGAAAATAATTTACCACTTCCTATTTACAGTTCAAGTGTTGCTCAGTACATTGATTTGATAGAATTGGAAGCTTTTCACATCAACACCAAAATCATTTTTGTACTCAAAATTCCTTTAGTTGATCCTGAGATTTACACCCTTTACCACCTTTATCCGATCCTAATTTTGGAGGATCGAACAGGGTTCCATCATATACTTTCAATAAAGACAAAATTTATCGCGAGAGATGACGGTTCGTTATTATACGCATCCTTCGAAGACCTGGGTGACTGCAAGCCTTTAACTAAACATCATAAGATTTGTTCCAAAGCTATATCACATCCAATAGACAAAGATGCCATCTGCGAAGGTCAGCTTTTCAGACAGCCAGCCACACTTCCAGTAACCTGCAAAAGTTTGATATTATATGCAGCAGACTATAATATTCAAGAGATTGACGTAAACTTTTGGTTGATCTCGATTTCAAGACCACTGGCCATCACCATCAAATGCAAAGGGCAAGATGTCGTGACACAAACCATATCGACAAATTCAGTGTTGCAAATCCAACCCGACTGCAATGCCTTTATCGACAACACAGGGGTCCATGCTACAAGAACTTCTAAAAATGTCCAAAACATCACATACAGAAACCACCCAGTGGGCATTCCTTTCAACTGCTGCAACGGCATGCCAGCCGCCAATGAGATGCCAAACCTAACACCCCTACAGCTACAAGAATTAGATGTACAAGACCTAGATGTTGCCAACTATAAGCTCTCCCAATATTCTAAGGAACTGGAAAAGCTGATGGAACAACCACCCTTAGAAAAGCATACGTCCTGGCTCACAATCACAACGACCACCTTAGTAGTAATTGTGATTATACTCCTCACGATGAAGTCAATCCAGAAGAGGTTCAAGAATACCACTACACCAAGCTCCGCTGTCCAGCACACGCCACCGACAGCACCATCAAACCCTAAGCCCAAAGGAAAGCTACACACCCTCCTGAATCCAACCGACGATACAGAACTCCAGAACTTGACGTAAAAGTTGATGCTGTACCATCAACTATTTATATGGATGGGAGTTGTTATATAAGTTTATACTATGAACTTAGCATGAACTTATATCGCAACGACAATACAACATTCCCAGCTGAGTCAGCGACACGTGGAGTATCAGATTACAGCATCACCGAGCATCCGTGGGAATCGCCGTGTCGACAGTGCCGATTCAGCACTCATTAGGTTATAAATTGTAAAATCTCTCTTGTTTGTTATTCATTATTACTCAGTTACTCTGTCACTTTATATTGTTATTTTCATTTACATTTTTAAAGTTATAATTTTTGTATTGTTATTAATAAAATCTTTTTTAAAAAGTTAATATTGAGAAGTGTGATATAACACACACACACACACACACACATATATATATATATATATATATATAGATATATATATAGATATATATATATATATATATATATATATATATATATATATATATGTGTGTTATATGCAAATATATCAGCACTTAGTTCACACAGTCGAGAAGTCAACGGAATTTAAAGCGTACGTGACTTCTCAGGGATATCAAATTTCATCTCGAATTATATGCAAACAACTTCCCGGAAACCTACACGAGTCCGTTTACCCAGTAACATCGCTGACTTGCATCAGCACTTTTGCCAATGTTATAAAAGCTACTGGAAACGTTCTCGTGTTGTCATTCAAATATTATCACTTATAGTATTAAGTATTTCAAATAATTAATTGTTTAAATTTTGATTTTATATGTTTTAAATAAATAATCTTTTTTAAAAAGTGATTTGAATCAAAGTGAATATAAAATTGGCGCAGTCAGTAGGATTGTCCAACACAGTTAGAACACGTCCATACTAAGTGACTGTGGAGATTTCCAAATCATCGTGGACAAAACCTACTTGAAAAGGACAACAACTACCAAGTACTAGCAAGGGAACACGCAATCAGGCTAACCAGTGCTAAGTGACGCGAGAACAGTCCGATGCGAGGAATAATAACGTAAGAATCACATAAAGTAACTATTTTTATTTTAATTTTATTTTGAATGACCACCAGTTCTTTCATTTATATAATATTTTATTCATCATAACCTTACCTTCCTAAATAATTTTGAAACTATATATTTTACATAATCATATTATTTTATTTCCATTACTTTGACTTACATATTTCGAAGTATTTGAAACATTATTTCAAGTTTATTATTAATTTACCATTTATACATTCCTATTTCAAATTTTTATTACTCTGTTAAACATTGCTCGATATTGGATTTTTGATAAACTAGATATTTACCATTTACATTTAAAACTCAACATTTAATTTTTATTTATTCTGCGAATTTATACAATTATAAAAATGGCCACCACTAGACAAGCAGCTACACCAATCGTAGAACCCTATAAGCTATCGGAAATATTTGCCATAATTCCTGAGTATGATGTTATCTCGATATTTTTGAATACTTTCATATGCTCCTGTAAAACTGCTTACAGCATGGCAACGGATAATCAGCAAGTATTGCTAATTCTCCACATCAAAAATAAGTTACGCGGTAGAGCGGCTGAATTAATTAATTCGGGAAACCCTAGTCAACTAGCTGAAATTCAAACCCTCCTAGAAAATCATTTTGGAGATCCTAGGGACCACTCGGCTCTTATACAGGACTTGCAAAGAATGCGGCAAACTCCTAATGAATCCCCTCTTACATTTTCTGCTAGACTCCAGACGCATCAGGCGAAAATGCTAGCAGCCATAAACAAACAAAACCTAACTGTTAAAGAAAAACAAGCAAAGATTGACTTGATAGAGTCAATGGCTCTTAATAGCCTCCTCACGGGTTTAGAACCCAAAATTGGTCAACTCGTTCGCGCTAGCGACCCCTGCAGTATTCTCACTGCCATTTCCAGAATTAAACGAGTACTACAACTATCACATTTAGAAACCCAGAAATTTTCAGGTAATAGAAGTTTCCAACAACCCTCTCGTAAACCAAATAACGTCCCACCTCCAAAACAATGTACATTTTGTAAACGAATGGGCCATCTAAGCAATGAATGCTTATTGAGGATGAGACAATTTCAACACAACCCGAATTCCAATCAGAATTATTCCAATTATCGCCCTCATTTTTCCAATCAACCTTCTAATCAATCTACAAATGTTAATCCCTGTCAACAATTTTCACAGGAACAATTTCGTCCATCTACCAGTAGACAACCCAAATGTCTGTCAATTACAGACCGAACCCGAGTTTCTTTAAACATCAACAACGCCAACAACCAAAGACTCATCACTTGAACAATGTGCAATTCGGACCATATCACAATGACTATAACTATTCTCAAAACGAAAATCAATACAACCCTTTACCCAATGAGTACGGAAACGTACAACAATATTACCCTAATGATTTCGAACAAAACGATGAACCAGAATACTTCAACACTGAACAGTTTAACGAATATTATTCTGACGAACCTGATTCTTCTCAAGTAAATTTTCATTTGACTCCCATTCAGTCAGAACCCCCAGACCAAGAAATTTCAGAAATTCAAACCCAAATTCAGACAATGAATCTGGACGACTTCAGCCCGAATGTCAACTTCCCAGAACAGAACTTTCTGTAAGACCCCTTCTTTCCGTCAACTCCAAGAATCTTTATTATATTACTGATTCTTCAAACACCTATAAACTTCTTATCGATACGGGTGCATGACTTTCAACTTTTAAACCTGAAACCTGCCAACGCTTCAAACAACGATTTCCGGAAAACGTAGTCATCCAAGGAATCACTGATCAGAAAATCTTAATCAACGAATCCACCCTTGCACCTTTCAATGTCGCCGACCCACACAAGGTGTATATTTACAACATCGACATTGAATTCGACGGATTACTGGGTTCAGATTTCCTTGAACACTATAACTGCATTATGGACTTTAACAGCAAACAACTTGTCACTAATTTTAAAACCTTACCACTCTACAAAGTTACGGATGATACTGTCATGCGTACTCAGAACCCTTCAACTTCCAATAATTGCATCTCAATCAATACAATCTCTTTAGAACCCCGAACAGAACAGATATGTAAATTAAAATGTAACCTCACCAACACTGAGGCTTTCCTATTATCTGCCGAAATAGAAAAAGTTTATCTTCCCCGTGCCCTTGTTAAAATTAATGAAAAAGGCGAATTTCTTACTTCAATTTTAAATGCGAATGCTATCCCCAAAACTGTTAATTTCGACAATTTGGAACTCGAACCGATAAACAATTTTTCCGTAAACATTCTTTCCGAAAACTACTCACAAAACAACCCAGCCTGATAGACAAACTACAATCATGGAACAACTTCGGTTAGAACATCTGAACGATGAGGAAGCCGAACTTATTTCTCAACTCTGCCTCGAATATTCTGATATATTCTATTTAGAAGGTGACCAACTGACCTTCACAAACGAAATCAAACATTCAATAGACACTAATAACGCGAAACCCTCTTTCACAAAGTCATACCGGTACCCACAAATACATAAACAAGAGGTAAGAAGTCAGATATCAAAGATGCTTGACCAAGGCATTATACGTCCGTCTAATTCGCCGTGGGCATCCCCGGTTTGGGTAGTCCCCAAAAAACTAGACGCATCTGGTACCCAAAAATGGCGTGTCGTCGATTATCGTAAACTACCGAACATTTCGGATTTACTTGACCAACTTGGCAAATGCCAATACTTCACCACTCTAGACTTAGCTTCAGGGTTTCACCAAATCGAAATCGATACAAAAGACATCCAAAAAAACAGCATTCACAGTTGATAATGGTCATTTTGAATTTGTTAGAATGCCCTTCGGTCTTAAAAACGCTCCATCCACCTTCCAAAGGGTAATGGATAATATTCTTTTAGGTGTTCAAAACGAGAGATGTTTAGTCTATATGGACGACATTATCGTTTATTCTCTGACTATACATGAGCACATAGCCCGACTCTCTGAAGTTTTCAAACGATTGCGAAAAGCCAATCTAAAAATCCAACCTGACAATTGCGAGTTTCTTCGCAAAGAGGTCGCGTATCTTGGCTACTTTATAACTCCCGAAGGAGTGAAGCCTAACCCCTCAAAGGTAGATTGTATCTTAAATTTTCCCCAACCAAAAAACCCAAAAGATATTAAGTCCTTCTTAGGGTTAGCTGGTTATTACAGGCAATTCATCCCCAATTTCGCCAAGATTTCGAAACCTTTGACAAGACACAAAAGACATACCTTTCCAGTTCGATTCAGAATGCGTCAAATCTTTTGACGAATTAAAAGAGCCCTTACTTCTACCCACATACCCATATACCCTAATTTTGAAGAGCCATTTATTCTTACAACCGATGCCAGTTCATTTGCTATCGGCGCAGTGCTCTCTCAAGGCCCCGTAGGTAAAGATTTACCCGTAGCCTATGCCTCCAGAACTCTCTGCAATGCTGAAACTAAGTATTCAACCATAGAACGAGAACTCCTTGCAATAGTGTGGGCGGTTAAACACTTTCGTCCGATAATTTTGGGCCGTAAGTTTTTACTTCTGACCGATCACCGCCCGTTAACTTGGCTGTTTTCTATAAAGGATCCTGGAAGTAGACTTGCAAGATGGCGCCTTAAGCTCGAGGAGTACGACTATCAAATAATTTACAAACCCGGTAAAGTAAATAAAAACGCCGACGCTCTCTCTCGCATTAAAGTTAACAACTTTAATGAATACATATCATTTCAAGCAAACAATCATCTAACACCATTTACAGTACTCCCAACAAACGAAACTGACGATGACTCACAAGAACCCCAGACGAGAAGTCCCATTAATCTCCAACAAGAAAGAAGAATTTTGAACTTTTGTCGAGCGATATCAAACCGTCTCTCTCATAGATTACGACAAAATTCAATTTTCTATTTGCCAACTCTTAGACCGAGGAAACAAAAACATCCTAATATTTCCGCAAGGCTCTCTCATGAAAGATTTTCACCATGACATCATCGAAGACATTTTTGAGCAAAATGCTGATTTCCGTACCCTTAGAGTAAATGTCTTTGCAAGCAAAAGTATCAGAAAAAGACGCTACGACATCGTCCCTCTCCCTTCTGACCCAGAAGTAGTCAACGAGATTCTTTTTGCATCTTTGTATAATAGAAGAGATGTGTTCACTGAAAATGAAGTATTCTGTGTTGAGAATAACATTGAACTGCCCATTTTGGAAATGCTTTCGTTTATCTTTTCCGAAATCGATATCAAATGGAAAATTTGCCAAAATATCGTCCAAACGGTTGAGAAAGACCAAATACTTCTCGACCAATTCCATAACGGCAAAAATAATATACACCGAGGTATCAATGAAACTATCCGCAGAATAAAAGAAAAATACAATTGGCAAGGACTGACCCTTTGAACGCGTCAACATCGATATTCTAGAAGTCCCGACAAAAAACTACGCATTAACTATCCGGGACGAACTAACAAAATTCTCTCAAGCCTACCCCATAACCGACAAATCCGCAAAAACCGTTGTTAGTACCTTACTACTCTATTTCCAACACTTCGGTACTCCATTACGGATACATTGTGATTATGGCAGGGAATTCGACAACACACTAATGAGAGACTTGTGTAAACTATTTGACATCAAAATATCTTATTCTAGTGTGGGACATCCCCAGTCAATTGGTTCATTAGAACGATTCCACTCGACCTTATTGGAGATGATTAGAATCCATAAACTAGAAAATCCTGGCGAACACCCTTTTAACATCCTCCCTTATGCAATCATTGCATATAACAATTCTGTAAACAAAACTCATGGATTCACCCCTTACGAACTTGTTTATGGACATACTTCGAGTAGGACTCCAGAAACTCTCTACAACCAACAAGCCCTGATAACTAAGTACATCAGAGATCTCAATAATCGTATCTCTCACTATTATAAAATTGCTCACGAAAGAACGGAAATCCAAAAACATAAAGCGAAAGTCAGATTTGATGAACACGTTTCTGAAAATCTCCCTAACTATCAAATAGGCGATAAAGTCTATATTAAAGAATCCCAGATCAAGGACAAACTCCAAAATAAATTCAATGGTCCTTTCGAAATCCTGGAGATTCACAGAAACTCCGCAACAGTACTAAACCCTAAAACCAACCAAAAATCAAAAGTAAATTTCGACCGAATGAAACCGTTCTCAGAAAGTTAATTTCTGTTTCAGGTTTTGCCTGCTGTTCGGGTCAGCAGTACCCCAATTTCAAATACAACCAATAAACAATACTTTAGGTATCTACTTCCATAACGGAGCAGAAATAACTATATCCAATGATAAATGGACACTTTTAGTACACAGAAACATTTCTACACTAGAACAAGTATTTACAACAAATAACATAATATTACAAACTCTTGTAAAACTGTTAACTTCAATTCTTTTGCTATGAACTACTTTCGCGCAGACATACAAACCCACATTAACCTTCTCAATCAAATTTCTAACTCAATCAAACAGAAATTTACTGACATTCACATGGACACTAAAAGACACAAACGAGGTATTCTTGATGGGGCAGGTACCCTTTTTAAGGTAATCACCGGCAATTTAGACGCCGCCGACGGAAAATACTTTACCGAAAGCATAAACCGCTTAAATCAAGGTCAACTTCAAATTGAGAACTTACAAAAATACCAAATAAATGTCACCACATCCGTAATTAAAAACTTCAACGAAACTATCCAAAATCTTAGAATTGACGAAAAACTATTTAACGATAACATGATAAAGCTGGAAAACACTATCGGAAAAATTAATGATAAGGTCGCCTACGTCGAATCAAAACTCGCACTACTTGAAATGTGTGAAAAACTTATGGAGAATTATCTCTACTTAAAAGATAATCACCAGAACATCTTATTACCACAGTACAGGAAATATCGCAAAATTTAGTCAAAAGTAACCTTCCATTGGCTGTAAAATACTCGAGCATCGCACGATATCTAGAAATCATTGAACTAGAGGCATTTCAAACATATACCGATCTTATATTTGTGTTAAAAATCCCTTTAGTCGAACAACATCCTTACACAGTCTTTCATTTATATCCTATCCCTATATACGATGAAAGAACAGGTTTACATCATATGCTATCGTTCACACAAAAATATCTTGCAAAGAATGATGATTCTTTAATGTTTATTCCGATCAAAGACTGAAGTGCGTGTAAACCGTTAGCCACTCGTATGAAACTGTGTTCTGAACTTTACGCATATCCTATTGACACAAACGCGTTATGTGAAGCTCAACTTCTAAAGAATGTCCAGAAGGTACCCGACAACTGTAAAAGCTCACTAATATTCACTCAAGGATACAACGTTCAAAAACTAGAACCCAATACATGGCTCATAATTACTTCTGAACCCATAAGTGTTACAGTGAATTGCGCTCAAACAAACCCAAAAACTTTTACAATCTCCCTCAACTCTATATTGACTCTTCAATCAGAGTGTAGTGGGTTTATAGGAATTACAAAAGTTCAAGCTGAACAATCCAATGTTCTATAAACATTTCAACCCGTAACAGTGCCATTCAACTGTGTGCAGTGCAGTGCCAGAAAAAATTATAATTCCTGAACTTCAGCCCCTAAAGCTGAACACACTTAATGTAGAAGAATTAGACGTAGCAAATCACAAATTGGAACAATATTCCAGAGACCTCGATGGCCTCATAAACTAGCCGTTTGTAACCAAAAACATCTCTTGGTTTACCTATACAACCATAGCTGCTCTCATAATCATAGCGGCACTCATCACTTTCCAAGCTGTCAAAAA
This sequence comes from Octodonta nipae, assembly GCA_034190945.1. Lineage (NCBI taxonomy): Eukaryota > Metazoa > Arthropoda > Insecta > Coleoptera > Chrysomelidae > Octodonta > Octodonta nipae. The sequence continues at coordinate 106,212,647 of CM067219.1, read as the reverse complement.
GAGGATGGTAAAACCTCCAAAGGACTGTAATCCGGACCAGACTTCAATGCCTCAGCCAAGCTTAGGCCTGTTTTGAAAACAGAACAAAGCTTAGAGACGCAAATTTAGGTATACCCTTTATGTTCTGTAAAAACACCTATTTTAATATTGATTTATATTATTAATCTTTTTATTTTTTTACACAGTATTTTTATTCACATTTCCTTTTACTTTATATTTTATTTTGATATGTTTAGGTTAAGCATTTAATTATTACTCGTATTATTTTATTGCTCATTTATTTTTACATGTTTTGATTTTATATACAAATTAATTTTTGATTTTTACATATTACTTTATTTTAATCATATTTCTTTTTATACACTTATTACTTATTATGTATACCATTCAAACATCATTTTATATTATTTTATGTTTCTGTTCCTAAAAGTTGATGTTATAGCATCAACTTTTGATATGTAAGGGAGTTGTTATATGCAAAATATATCAGCACTTAGTTCATACAGTCGAGAAGTCAACGGAATTTAAAGCGTACGTGAGTTCTCAGGGATATCAAATTTCATCTCGAATTATATGCAAACAACTTCCCGAAACCTACACAAGTCCGTTTACCCAGTAAAATCGCTGACTTGCATCAGCACTTTTGCCAATGTTATAAAAGCTACTGGAAACGTTCTCGTGTTGTCATTCAAATATTATCACTTATAGTATTAAGTATTTCAAGTAATTAATTGTTTAAATTTTGATTTTATATGTTTTAAATAAATAATCTTTTTTAAAAAGTGATTTGAATCAAAGTGAATATAATATATATATATATATATATATATATATATATATATATATATATATGTTTCAGGTGGTTTCCGGGAACTCATCCGCGTAGTTGATAACTGATCCCTGCCGGGATCGATGGTAAAATGACGACGTTTCGGACGATTCACATCTGCCCTCTTCAGGTCGGTTCGCATAATTCTCGTAGCCTTCTGCTTTCGCTTCTAGTAACTCGAATACTGTATTATTATTATTCACACTTTATTTCATTAATTTAGTTTCTCAGGGTTTCAATTTTTCATTGCATGCATACTCTTACCTCAAGGTGGTTCAACAGGTTCTAATTTAAAATTGATACTTACATTTTTGTCTTCCTTATAACTTCTCTCTTTTCCTTAATTTTTACTAAATTGAAACTTTTATTTTTCTTGAAAAGAATTTAGATGAAACTCTAAGCATTCAAATGTTATTTTTGGCTCATTTAAATAAACTAACACAACTTTCAATTTCAATTTTCAATAACATTCTTTATTAAACAACAAGATAAAATTATTAAAAACATTAAAACAATAAATCTTTAATCAACAAACAAAATCATTCCTAACTACTAAATATTTATGAGAAATTTCTCTTTTTATACTATCATATTAAAGTTAAAATTTGTTATTCCTAATATCCTTAACTAGCATAAACATAAATCAATTGTCACTTTATTTACAACATTTTAAAACTATTGTTTCACTAACCTTTATTCCTTGTCATGATTACAGTTCATTAGTTCCAAATCTGTTCATTGTCCATTAGAACTTTTATTTTATAAACAAATTTTTATTATTGGTTCCCATTCCATATTTGTTTACCATTATTCCATGTTCACCATCTTATTTTATTTATTATTTATACAAATTAAATTTAATTATTGTTAACCATTTCATTCTTGTTTACAATAATTCAACAAATATCATCTTTGTTGATGTTTTCAAATTTTTATTTAAAATTCCAACCTAATTGTCATTTTCTGTCGGTCGGATATGCACTACACATTTATTGTACCGTACTTATGAGTCATTATATACTGCCGATTTATATGTCATTGTAAATGTTTTGACAATTTATCTAACCGCACTTTTTACTGCTTAACCTCTACTAACAAGATTAAGGTTATTGCAAAGAAAAACATAACATGCTCTTTGACTTGTTTACTTCAAAAATCAGGAACGAAAGAGACCGCTGCCTACAAAACGTAAGCTTATATAATATTTTAAAAACAACTGCCTGCTAGGAGCGTTCGTCTTGTCCATTCACTCAAAATGGATGAGTTTTCATTTGTTTTGGTGCGTTTTATTCCATTCACTCAATTTACTTAGCCTATGTGTTTCCTCATAAGAAACAAAAATTTTCTTTTTCCCTTATTAAATGATATTTTTCTGATAGCTTATTTTATTTTAAGAACTTTTTAATTCTTGTAAAATTTCGTCTAAATGCTTTGTTTGTTTACAATTTGTCATACCTTTTTCAAGGTCATTCAACTTTTATTATAATTTAAACAACTTTACCGCAAATTCTTGATTGATTGTAATTTAAGTTATAATACTCTTTTCCTTATCATCTCTAATGATCATGGAAGAATTTTCTTTCATTTTTATTCATTACTTTGAAAATTATTGACATTCTTTTTTTGAAAGTTGTTTACATGATGCTTTGCTTCCTAATTTATTTTCTACTGTTGTAATTGCATGTGTTTTTACTAATTAATATTGTTTTAGGTGTCTAGCATGGATTTTTATGTTTTCCTGACAATTTACAATGATTTCTATGGATGTATATCACAAAATATGCTTACTCGTTACAAGATGTATAACCAACATTTTTCAATTACCTTTTATAACTAATTGTGAGTATTTACAGTTTAATTATTATTAAAATCATCTTAACTACACTACATATTAGACATATATTCCCTTTTCCAAAGTCCAGAGAGGTTTATTTACAATTTATTTCTCCTTTTTGCTGGCTCGTTGGAATGGCATGTTTATCGAAATTGAAATTCAAAAGTTGTGCTGGCTTTTTATTTAGTAAATGGTTTTGCTAAGCCTTTTATATTATAACACCTGAATCTCAGTTGATTCTTTTCAACCATTTACACAAATATTTCAAGTATAATTGCTTTATTAGTATAAAATTTTCTTATTCATTAAATGTTACTGATCGTTAGGCAACCAACATGTTCATTTCTAATATATTTTTAGTATACAGTCTACTTTTTGAATCTATTTGATAGATTGCATTTCATTTTGATTTATATTATTCTAATTATAACGACATATGAGAAAATAAATATGTTAGTCTAAAAATCTCTCAAATTTATTATCTATTTAATAAGAATAACATTTTCAACTATAGTTAATAATTATATGTAGTTCTAAATCACTATTTAACTACAGTAATATACATTTAATGGAACTAATAAATGAGCATTTATCACTCTTGAAAAGCAACCCGCCTCTTTTTGCGTTTTTCGATTTTCATTACTTTTTCTAGGGGTACGAGTAAAATGCCGCTTAAGAGAAACGTAACTCCTGCGAATAGAAATGCATAACCGTAGTATCCCGTTTGGTTTTGTATGAAACCTGCTAAGGGGATACCTATAAAACTACCAATACCATACAATAGTATATTAATTCCAAAGGCGTTAGTCAGATTTTCTAAACCCACCATGTTAGCTAAAATAACTGATCTCAGGGCTGTGAATGTTGCTATACAAAACCCAAATACTATACAAAAGGTTAATTGTCCTTGCAAATGGTTCATAAAACACGATGCCATTGTTGCACCACCTGCAATAATTAATGTGACATAACTAACAATTATTAGATTTAAAGACGGACAACATGATAATGTACCGCAAACTATTCTTCCTATGGTATTGGAAATACCTACAGCAGTCAAAAGTAGTGTACACCAATCGTCATCCAATCCTATTTCCTGACCTCTTTCTATCATAAACACAAAAGGACTGTATAATCCGATCATTGTAGCGAATCCACTCGATATGAGAAGCACAAATGATGGAGATTTCATTAACTTGAAATTGAACATAGTTGCTAAAACATGAGTAAGTTCTGGACATACTGTTTGTTGTACTTCAGGGACACGAGCACTTTGAATAGTTCGGGTTACCTGAAGATGATAACCAAGTGATGACATCCTTACACTACTTCCAACTATAATGATTGACTCCGATTTTGCTTTAGTATATTCAGGCAGAGTATAAATTGAACCAGGAAATAATATGTCGTCTCTATACATCGGTCTACTTGGGCCTTTAACTTGCTCCACACGATTACACGATGAAGTACAAATACGCAGGAATTTCTTTTTGCAAGGTTTTCTTCTTCATTGTAGTCTGGTTTGACGAAATCGACAGTAATTTTTGTTCCTGTACTTACAACTGAAAAATCTCTTCTGTTGTAAGCGCTATATGCATCTGATTCAGGCATTTCTAAATAGTAAGTTGATCTCGATTCTGCATCTTGGTCGTCCTCTGGAGGCATTATTGTTGGAAGGAAAACATTTCGAATATTTTTGAAGAATGACTGGATATTTTCCCAAAGGCTTGTTCCATCTTCGATACTAAATGAACCAATAGTATCGGTGTCATCAAAATTGGCATTCCGAGAGTATGATGATCGCTCACCAGTTGGTAGCTTTTCAATGACTCTTCTTGGTTCTAAAGGCCTAAACGTAAGAACCAGCAAACTTGAACCTGCACATATCCCGCTCAATATTCTAAATTTTTCCCTCCAATGGAATTTTTCCATAACGTTGTTCATTAGCGGGGGAAACACCATTATTCCTACGGAAGTACCAGTTACTGATATTGCTGTTGTCAATGCCCTCCACCTTTCGAAATAAAAGCCGACAATTAGAAGACAACTGGTATAAATCAGGTTGAAGCTTATTCCTCCAAGAAAACCTGTTATGAATAAGAATACTTCAAGGTTGTTCGTGTAACTGGCACCTAGGAAGACACCAGCGCCGGCAAAACATCCAATAACTCCAACGATTCGAAATCCCAAGATGTTCGTCAACGCACAACTTATAGGTCCGAATAAGTAATAAAAGCCACTCATTAAAGAAGTTGCCACAGCCACTTTTGTTGGATGCACATCAAAGCTGTTGCCGATTTCAGTGAGAAAGATTCCAAACGTATAAGTAATGCCGTCAATAATTACATAAATTAGAAATGATGTGGCTACTATTACCCAACCCCATCCTCCATCAGGCGGTATAACGACGAAATGTTCAACGAGGTTTGCGGCATTTTCTGGGACGGACATTTTCAACTTTGACTATTTTGTTAACACTTACTTAAGATCATATTTTTATATGTCACTGCCATGTTCGCTGGTGTCTTTCAAATACTGACAACAATGAGTTTGAAGTTTCAGTCTGATAATTAACCGTCACAACAGTTATAAAACAGTCTGAGATTTTTAGTCCAGTCAACACAGAATTTTTTTTCAATCATTTGGCAATATATTTATTTAAATACTGTTTACATGGTTATACGACTTGGGGTCCTAATCGCCATGTATGTTTATTCTACCACTCACTGTCGGCTAGAGTTCTTTCAGGCATTGTTTTGATAATTCTCTTCATTCAAATTGTAGGTAGTCTGCCCGGTTTCCTATTGTCCATTCTAAGATTATTTATGGGAGTCGTTCTGTGCCCATCTACTAACGTTCGTTCTACTTTCATGTGTCTTTCTATTTCATCGTCTCCTATAAGTTCGACTCCAGATCTCCCTGGACTGATAATGGCAGCACGCTTGGCAAGACCAAAATCATGTTACGGAAAATAAAAATGATACAAAAGCGAAGGAAACACCTGATATATGAAGGGACTTTGAAGAACAAATATGTTTAAATATTGAATCTACTTTATCGATATGATTTATTTTTAGCTAGATCACTCTATATAAACATATTTAATTCATTAGTAGAAATTATCCAACTATGCATCTGGTTCGTTGGTAAATTTGAAATCCATGTATCATTCTTAGCAACATATACAGTTCGAAAAACGTCGAAACACATCAAGCGATTAATTTTTTACGTTTCTGATGGCTTATGTCTAAAACAACAAGAAAAATAAAACGCCATTTGTCAAAGCGATGACGTCATCGAATTTATTTTCAAATAACTATAATTCACTTTAATTTTCAGCCATTATATACCGAACATTTTCCTTCAAATAACAACAGACTTGAATAAAGCTTGCAAATTTTCTGGCCTGTCGACATAAACTCGGTTCTTTAAATGGTCCCACAACAAGAAGTTCATTGGCATTAAATAAGGAGATCCTTGTGGCCACTTAATTGGGCCACGTGTACCAATCCATTTTCCACTAAATATTGTCTTCAGGAACCTCCTTAGTTGTCTACCAAAATAAGATGGTGTCCCCATGTTTTTGGAGAAATAATTGAATATTTAAATCTTGTGTCCTGTTAGGATCTGAGAACGTTTGAATTAAGTCAACTCAAACAGAAATGATGTCAGCAGAAGATGCAAATAATGCTCAGATGTCAAATTATTATCAAAACTGTGAGGTCTTATCAATCTGTTGTTTAGCATGCTTATCCAAACCTTATTTTTGCGGATTATGGGCATATATTGTTTGTTCACAGTATGGATTTTCCTAAGACTAGTATCGACAAAGGTGATGATTTATTTAAATTTAAACAAAAGTAGTTCCATCGGAAAACACAACTTGATTCAAAAATTAAGAATTCTCATCACATTGTTGCATAAAAACTCAGCAATAAACGATATGCACATTGTAAGAATGAAATCTAACGTTCTCTACATATTTTAAAATAATCGACTGGTTTACATTTCCTTGTAGAGCTATTTCCGTTGTTGTTGTATGAGGGCTTTCTTGTAACGTTAATACAGTATTTTATTTGGTGTGATAGTTCACTTTTGGTCTGCCAAATCTGGAAAATTTTTGTCACATTCCCTTTCCGGGTATCTTCACACAACTCTACTTTCAGTAATTTTTGAAATAGCTCTTTCATCATTAACTTTTAAAACTCAAACTTACTAATCGAAAATAAAGAAGAATAAATTACTTTCTGTTAGTACCAGAAAATGATGAATAAAAATTTAAAATCACTTATTTCTTATTAAACTAAGAAATTGATAAAAAAATAGCGGCAGTAATTTGAGATTGTATGATGGAAGCGAAAGATTTTTAAGAAATATACTTCCGTCTCTCGTTATCTTTCTTCGTGTAATTCTTAGTAATGGATATAAATTTCAGATGAATTAAAATAATTGTTATCGTTTCATTACGACTCAAGCATTAATCCTAATCTGTAATTTAATTATTAATTTAAATATATCTGCAAAGTAACATATGACGTCTAAGTTAATTTAAATTTTTAATATATATAATATTTCACATAGTTAATAAAATTTTTATTAAATCAGTTTACAATTATATATCAGTCAATGTTTAATGAAGGAAGAACTTTAAAAGCTACTTTTTCATTATAGATATAACTTTGGATTCTTTTCTCTTTGGTGTGATTTAAAATTATTGCACCATTGTATTACAAACACTGCTCCTTGAAAATCATTTGTAAATATTTTTTTATTCTACTTTTAGTCCTTATGCAAAACTAAAGATTCAAAACTGATCTATTTTTTTATTTTATGTTACAATTAGTTGTTGTCCTACGCCAAACCATATTATGTTTTAAAATAATGTACTCCAAAATATATTTATAAATTATAATAATGCAACCCACAACGCACTAATACATACATAGGATAATTCACGTTAACTGAAATGGAATTGCATGGCTAAACGAATCAACGTTAGATATCTATTATATTTTTATTTTTACTATGTTGGGAGTCCCAAATATAAGAAACATCAATGTTTTATTTGATTCATATTATAGAATTTTTATTTTCAAAATTGTTTTTCTTAGTCGTAATATTCCATATCGAATAAGATGAATAACTTTGTATAAGGAGTAAAAGTGCAGAGATGAGATACCTGGAGCCATCTGAATAGCATTGCGAGGATATTATCGTCGCTCCTGCTTTTTACTAAACCGAGGTAAATAATTTCCTGTATAATTTCAAAAATTATTTAGAAATCTTAATATAAGATGTTTACTATTCTATAATATAAACCTGGGCAGCACTCAAATTTAATGGCAAGGAACGTTGTCCTTTTTTGTGGTATTATTGCTGACTTCTGACGTATGTCAAATCTCTAATTTAAAGAGAGAATTTGAATGTTAATTAGAACGAAAAGCAAATTTTGTGCAGGTATTAAATATTAATTGAATTATATATTTGTTTATTTCCTATAGTTTATTGATTTTGTATAAAAGAAGAGATGTATTTACCTGGTTCCTGTTGTTACACAATGAACTGACTTATATTGTTAGGGGTATTTCAACATCAAGGTAATGCGTGATGTCGGTCGGAAATTGTCGAAACAAATGCAATACCAAGTTATGGATTTCATTCCCATACTCATCTATTTTAATATGTGTAAGTGTGGGCCTCCGTTAAGATGCTTTTCATCGAAAACATTTGTTAAATTTCTTGAAAGACATAAAACAGGCTATTTACAAGACCTATGGAAAAGCCTTGTATTATCTTTAGCCCAGGTCATTTACTAAAATAGGTACGTAACAAAATTATTAGCAGAACATCACTGTGTTCTAATTATAATATATGAATAATTAATATAAAATTGATCAATTTTTATCGATGCGTTTTTGTTTCTTAACAGAAAAACTTCAAAAAATCGCTAACAATTTAGTTTTTTTACCTTTCAATCACAATCTACCCGTGAAACCCTGTTTGCAATAATGGACCATGTAGCAGAAAAATGAAAAATCTACAAATTGAACTACTATACACTCAACTTCGTTAATTGATTCTGTAGATATTGGAAATTTTACTCGAAATTGCAAAAAATAAACGTTTATAATTTGTATATTTTAATAGTTAAAACAATTTTATTATCTGAATCAGTAGATCTTCTTACATATAATTTATGTTTTAAAAATTAATACTGCAGCCTCAATAGATTTTTCAAAATTTCAATCAAACCCGTGCAAGATATTTTTTTAAACGGCCATATTACCTCACCGGATGACCGTATCATTATGAATAAACCAGCGTTGGAAAGTAGAAGAGTTGATCTAGAGACCCCTCACCTCAGTTTTCCAAAACTTACCTGTGAAACTTTATCCTTATAATAAATACTCATATTGCTAATTTTTATTTTATGCAGACCTATATTATGAGCACATTATGGATTTATGTAACAAATTTAGGAAAATGGAATATCAAAACTACATGTAGAAACTGATGATAATGCAAAAGGCTGTTTTCAATTCTAAATGATTCAATAAAATATTAGTTTTAATCACATTTGAAATTTAATGGAGTTAAGGAAATGGAATGCGAATGGTCCATTAAATCAAGAAAAAAATGTTTTAAATTTATGTAAAAAACGAACATAATAGTAAGTTCCTTTGTTTTATCTGTTTACACTTTCAGTACACAAAGCGTAATTCCATCATTTATTGCATTTAGTTCTTAAAGTTATGATATATGTTTTATTATAAGATAAAAATGAAAATTATAATAATAGAAAAACTTTTGATGTTAATCTTCAATTAATTGTCATTTTATATTGTTAAATTCAGATTCCTGATAAGATAAAAAATACTAAATAATGGCATACCTAATTTTTTTCATATATATGTATTAATCATTGAATCATTTAAAATAGTAATATCATTTACAACAAACTACGCATGTTAAAATCCATCATTATCATTACTTTGTACATGAAGTTTTGGTATTCCATTTTTACATAAGTCCATATTATGCTAGATATACAAATATGGGTCTGTATAAAATTTAATTTTGCAGAAAGATTGTTTATTATAAGGTGAAAGTTTTTCAGGTACCACCCGTTAGCAATTTTTCGAATGAACTCGTTCAATTGGATTTGTTCAAAATGGCTAAACATTGATATATATATATATATATATATATATATATATATATATATACATTAAATTTTGAAAAACTGAGATTACGGGTCTTTAGATCAACGCTTCTACTTTCCAACGATGGTTTGGTCATAATGAAAGAGTGATCCGGTGATATCGATGTTTTCCATAGGTTCGACTGAAATTCAGCAACAATATCTAAGGAACCAATTAACGAAATTGAGCATACGGTAGCTCATTTTGTAGGTTTTTCATGTCTCTACAGCATTGCCCAAAGTAGCAAAACACGGTTTCATGGGTAGATTTTGTGTAAAAGGTAAAAAACTAAATCGTTACCGATTTTTTTATGTTTTCTGGAAGAATAAGAAAAAGTGGATCATAAAAGCAAACAGCAATGGCTATACCATGAATCGCAGCACCCAGCAGTGAATTGATATAGGCGGATAGTTTTCTGATGTAATCTCTTTTGTTAAATTGCATACATAGTAATGACCTCTCGAAAAGAGAGTATCACATGCTGATTTTTTCAGTTTTCCAATAATCACCATTTAGCAATCATTTTCAAGCATTAAACTATTATCGTAAGCTTGTTAATATGTGAAATCTAAAATAGTTTACAGAAATTCTTTCTGTTTTAGACTGTATCACCCAAAATATATTTTCAAATAATTATGTGTACTCGACTAACTGATTATAATTTTTTGGTATTTGAGATCATGTTTATTGATGCGGCGTCAAAGTAGTATAGGTCTTTACAGATTTACTTATATAATGTCAACATAAGTTAACTTAAGACTGAATAACAGACATTTAGTTAGACACTATTTCATTGGCATATATAAAAAAAATTTTGTAAAACTGTATTGTATATTAGTACATATGGATTAACAATTTCTTAGTCTATATTTGTCTTAACAATTTACGCTACCACTACATTTATGCATTTCTTTCCTGTTCCCATTTAGATATTTTGTTAACCGGCACTAATAAAATGGCGCTAAGAAGAATTGCTAATCCTCCGAATAAAAAACAATATTTATATGTACCGGTAACTTTTGCTAAATGCGCAGATAAGAAAATTCCTAAAAAATTTGCAATGCCATAGAATAGAAAGGATATTCCCACAGCATTTGTCAGAGATTGAAGACCTACTAGATATGTAATGACAACTGTTCGCAAAGCTACAAAACTTGTGATATTGAATCCGTAAACAACGACCAATATAACTTGTCCAACGAGAGTATCTATAAAGCTAAATATAATCATTATGCCACCAGCGAGAAATAATGTGACATAGCTGAAGGTAAAAACATTCCACTGGGGAAAGAAAGAAAATGTGCCACATACTATAGTTCCAACAGTACTTGAAATACCTAAAATTGTTAAAAGTAATGTCGACCAATGTGAGCTAAGCCCAATTTCTTTTCCACGTTCTGTAATAAAAATAAAAGGAATATAAAACCCAATCATGGTAAAAAAACCACTCAACGTTAACACTAGAAAAGATGGAGATTTCATAATCTTATAATGTAACATCTCCTTCATAATTCCTACCACTGACTTTTGAAAACGATTGCAAAAGGTTTGCTTTTCTAACGGAATATTATAATATGCTTTTGCTCTAGAGACATGCATATGATAACTTAACGATACGGAGAATTGAGAATCATGTTGTGCAGATTTTTCTTTATATTCTGGCAAAACGTATATTGAGCCAGTATAAAAAACATCATCCCTATAGATGTTTTTATTATGACTATAGGAACAGAAACGGCAACAATTACTTTTCGGTTTCCTGGTTGTAAATTCTTCGCAACTCGTCTCAGTATAATCTATTGTGTTTGTTTGTTCTTTTAAACTTATAGCACTATCAGCTCCAGAATACACATTAATTACCGACGAAGATTGCAATTCTACAAAAATTTTCCCCAGCTCTGCCTCATTTGATGTATGTTTGCTCATTCTGAAAATAAAGCTCTTCTTTTCTGGCTTCGGTGCATTCACTGCACTTACGATGCGAGATTCAGTTATCCCGTTTCTTCGTATTTCTACGACCTTAAATGGTTTTAGGGGTTTATATAGCAGGCTAAGTACTGCAATTCCAAAACAAAGGCTGGAAATTAATTTAAATTTCATTGTCCATATCAGTTTTTCGAGAATATAATTGAACACTAAAGGTAGCACTATTGAACCGACAGAACCTCCAATTATTGCTATAGAGGTTGTGAGTGCTCTCCACTTTTCAAAGTAAAATCCGACTATTATCAAGCTCGAGGTAAATATCATATTAAATCCCAAACCTCCTAATAAACCAATTATAAATACAAATGACTGCATATTCGTTGAATACGTTGACACAAAAAACGCAACTGCTCCAAAACCACCGCCTGACATGGCTACAATTCTGAATCCATAACGATTAATTAAACCACAACTCAGGGGACTCGTAATAAGGTACATTCCGTTCATTATAGAACTGGTTAAAGCTACTTCTGTGGGTTCAACATCAAAACTGGTTGCAATGTCATCAAAAAACATGCCAAAGGTATTCACAATTCCGTCCGAACTGAAGATCATAACAAAACTCACTGTAACTATAAGCCAACCCCAACCACCATCTGGAGGCAGATACATTATATATTCAAGACGTGAATCAAATGAAACATGCTTTGATGATTCACCCGATGTCAGTGGATTCATGTTTGAACAAGGTTAGGTTTGACATAAATGAAGTTATAAATTCTATCGTCTGATTAACATAGAACAAAATCTGTTATTTACATAGAATACGTTATAGAATATAGTTCTGGACAATGCATAAATATCGTGCCAAGACTAGCAAAAAAGGCAATAGAGAGAGTAACAGGCTACTTTACATGGTCTGTGGAAGCGATCAATGAACTAGACACATTTTATTGTATAGAGACTTGAGTAGAGAAGGACACACTCTGTATAAGAAAAAGTGTACACAACATGGTTTCAATTTGGGGGAGCCACTGAGACGACCGGGTAATTTGTCTGTAGAAATCAGTTTTCTACGAACAAACCTACCTGAATAAAATTAGGTTAATGTGAAGAATTCACATCCAAAAAATGCAAATTTAACCATCACAGTTAAACAACCAGATTTGTATTTAACACTAATAAAATGTTAAGTCAATGAAATACCTTTTACATAGATAAAAATGACTTACAAGCAAAATTTTATTTGTAAATTTTTTTAGGAGTCTAGATAAATATCCTACATAAATTAAACTCTTAAGAACCCATTATTATATAATCACTAAGCTGATTATGGCATTGTCCACCAACTCGAGAACTTCAACAAAATTATGAAGATATTTGCCCAGGGGCATTCACCAGGCGTATCGTTGGAAATATTTAAAATACAACTGCAGCAGAAAGATGCCAAAAATAGTCATTTAAATGTAACTAATGGAGCTTTTTGTCCAACTAGACAAGAAAAAATATATGGAAAACCAGTGTGTGAAAATGTTAGAAACCTTGAAAAAGAAACTATTCTAGAATAAAATTTGTTCCATAATGACAACAGCAGATATAATTTAATTATAGCAGTTTATTCAGTGATGAAAAGAATTGTTAATTAACTTTTATCCAGAGAGAGGTGAACAGGGAAATAGAAACACCAACTTTGTAAAGGGACACTTTTCAAAATAAATATGTAATACGAACACAAGAATGTAAAAATAAATAATTTTTATTTACATCTAATCTAATTCACCAACATAAACAAGTATAAAAATATTACAAATATACAAATTTTTAACTAACTATTTCAAAAAGTTTTATAACAAAATAACAACTATAAAATCACTGAGTTTTATAAAAAGTAAAAACTGGGGCACACACTTATTAATTTATTACAAAAAACGGAGACTACCGGTTTAATTAATTATGTTCCTCTTACAAGTTCACATATCAGATTTTCTAGGTTGTATTAACGAATAATTAAATCATTCTCACTTTTTCAGACACTTCACTTCTAAATATAGGATTTGTGCATTTCAATCCGTCGACAATTGCTAACTTCATATACTGCCTTGTCGTCACACTTGCGCCATTCTGGACATTTTTTGAACTACCTATTTTAAAGCGTCCCCTGGACACTTTTTCAGTTTTATTCCCGTATAAGTTCCTTTGCTCTACACTCCATATTTTATTGGAACCAGCTCCCAGTCGAGTGAAATTGTGTCTTGCTCTCTCTATTGACCTTTTTTTTAGTTTTGGCACGATATTTGTGTATTGCAGACCATCTCCAAAAGTATAACCTCTAAGTACAATACAGAGAGATGTACTACTTGTTTTTAAGTTAACTCAACTTGAAAAGCTGAGTACCAAGAAGGTACACCAACATTCATGAACAAACAATAGTATACATCGTTGCTAAAATGCGCTTTAATAAAGATTCCAGATAGTTGGCGAACAGGTGATATATAGTTTTGAAAATAAATTTTTACTACCAAATGACTGTTGGTCAAAGTACTTGGTTGAGTTTTCTGATTTTCTTTTAAACTGATATTTTTCGTGTTCTTAAAAGTGATAATTATTTAAAGCCCCCACAAATTACGATGATTCCCGTTGGTTTTCCTCGTGGCGATGAAACAGGTTGTCAATGGCATTAAAATTGGAAGAAGTATACCTTCAGTTTTACCCCTTATTAATGATAATAATATTAATAATAATAATTTGGTCAAGTGCGAGTTGGACTCGCAAACTTAGGGTTCCGTACCACCTTCAAGATTCTAATATTTCAGTTTCAGAGAAGCAGGGAATGAGTGCATTTTCTTCATTTTCTAATATTTATCCTTATATCTTTTAAAGGAAGCGTTTTAAATTTATAAAAAATATACACTTTGATTTTCCACACATAGACTTTTCATTTTATCTGCTTCAGGATTCGCTTGAAATTTATCAGAATACATATGTATTTAATTTTCTAATTTGGCCCCAAAAAATTAACATTAGAGTTTTATTTTATTAATAAACTTTCAGAGAAGTCTTTTATAACCTACTGTCTGAGCTTTGAGGCTCTGTAGATTGGAAGATTAAGGGCAAAATAGGTCAAGTTTTAAATTATAAATTATTAAATCTGTTATTCAAATTATTAAAAAATACAAATAAAATATATTTTTCAAAATTTAAATAGTGTAGTTTCTAAAGTGGGAATTATGTCGATGTTTAATATTTTTGTTAATATCTTTTAAACAAATGATTTAAAAATATGATATATTTGTAATTCACATAATGAGCCTTTTATCTGATATATCACATGATGCGTTTGAAAATTGAATCTTTATTTTCTGTTTAATTGTATAATTTGTCCCTAAAATGACTATGGGGGTTTTCTAATAATTTGTTTTCCGTTAATTGTATTATTTGGGGGCCAAATAATAGAATTAGGGATTTTTTTCATATTTTTCCTATAAACAAAAAATTGAGGTCTTATCGTTTGGGGAATAAAGGGGAGAATGGGTAATTTTTTTTAAATATTTTTTTAATATATTTTAAAATATTAATTTAAAAAAAATAAAAAAATATTTTTGTATTCGTCATAATGAGCCCTGTGATTTGATATATAACATATAATTATAATTTTTTATTTTCTATAATTTATAATTTGCCCCCAAAATGAATATTAGGGGTTTCTCCTTATTTTTCCAGTAAAGTTCAGGTGAGGGGCTATACTTCCATTTTTTTCAAAATTTTTCAGCTTATGGTTTCGGAGATAAGGATGGGGAATGTGTAATTTTTTTAATATTTTTGTTAATATCTTTTATTAATTTAATTTAAAAATATGAAAAAATATATTTGTTTTCTTCATCATGAGCCCTTTCATTTGATATATAACATGATGGGTTAGAAACAGTTTTAATTTTATATTTTCCATTTAAGTCTATAATTTGCCCCCCAAAATGAATATTAGGGTTTTTTTCTTATTTTTTTCAGTAAAGTTCAGGTGAGGGGCTATACCTCCATTGTTTTTTCAAAATTTTCCAGCTTAGGGTTTCGGAGATAGGGGGGGATGGGTAAAATTTTTTATATTTTTGTTAATATCTTTTAATTAATTTATTTTAAAAATATGAAAAAAAATATTTGTTTTCATCATAATGAGCCCTTTCATTTGATATATAACAAGATGGTTTAGAAACAATTTTAATTTTATATTTTCCATTTAATTCTATAATTTGCCCCCCAAAATAAATATTAGGGGTTTCTCCTTATTTTTCCAGTAAAGTTCAGGTAAGGGGCTATACCTCCATTTTTTTTCAAAATTTTCCAGCTTATGGTCTCGGAGATAAGGGGGGGATGGGTAAATTTTTTTATATTTTTGTTAATATCTTTTAATTTATTTATTTTAAAAATATGAAAAAAATATATTTGTTTCCTTCGTAATGAGCCCTTTCATTTGATATATAACATGATGGGTTAGAAACAATTTTAATTTTATATATTCCATTTAATTCTGTAATTTGCCCCCCAAAATTAAAAGTAGAGGTTTCTCCTTATTATTCCAGTAAACTTCAAGTCAGAACCTATACCTCTAATTTTTTTCAAAACTTTACGTTTTATAGTTTCGGAGATAAAGGGGGGGGGATTGGGTAAATTTTGGTATATTTTCGTTAATATCTTTTTAAAAATTTTTTTTAAATATGAAAAAAATATATTTGTGTTCCTCAAAATGAGACCTTTCATTTGATATATTACATAATGCGTTTGAAATTTTTTTAATTTTAAATTTTTATTTAATTCTATAATTTGCCCCCCAAAATTAATATTAATGGTTTTTACTTATTTTTCCTGTAAAGTTCAGGCAACTTTCTATATTTCCTATTTTTTTCAAAATTTTAGGCTGAGTAGTTTCGGAGATCAGTGGGGGGAACCGTCGATTTTTTTAGTTTTCCCCCCCCCCAGAAATACCCCTAAAATCAAAATTTCTTCATTTACGATATGGACTCTTGATCGGGTCACCAACCTATACATTGATACCAAATTTCAACATCTTCTGTCCAGTAGTTTAGGAGAAAATTGCTGTGATGTGACAGAGGCAGAAATCCTGAGTGATATTATAAGGGTATCCGTATATTGTATATACGGAACCCTAACAAGCAGGCTATTCGTGTCTTAGAGGGATTGTGCGATACCAGTCTCTGAATAGGTCAATTCGTTGAGATAAAAATAATCCACAAATTAGAGCAACTCTTCCCAAACTAAGATCTTCAAAGAAATTGAGTTTATACTATGTTTTAGGTGCTAATACGTTGTCATCTACAGAATAATTGGGGTCGTAATAAGACCAAACCAAGACTTTCCTCAATTTAGACAAACACCTCGAATATCCACTCGGCAAACCAAAATCTTTCTAAATGCAGCCGACTGTTTGATGCAAACTAGTATAGAGATAATTTTCAATTTTATTATACTGTAATCATTACATGAAACTTTTTAGCTGTAGACGAGGTTTGTCAGCAAATAGGAATTTTGCTTAAAAGTGAAGTACCTTTATTTTTGTAATATCTAAAATTGTTATCAAATAGAAGTAAATAGAGTTAAAAACTGCATCTAATTAAGCCATTGCACTAAAAACTGTATAATAAGTATTTATGTAACTTTTCCAACTATATACTAGGTTTCAACAAATTTATTAATTTTGTTTAAAAGTACCTTTATTTTTTTTAATATCTCAATTTGGTAATCAAAGTTTATTAGAATTGAAAACTGCATCGAATTATGCTGTATCCTAAAAATTTTAATAAATTGAAAGTAGATTAAAATTAAATGGAAATTAATGTCAGTTAATCAACTTCAAGATGGATGTTCTCAGTTGGTCTCTATAGACTGTGTGTCTTCATAAGTTGTATTCATATGGTAAACGTTCGTATGAATTTTATTTACAGAAAAAGTTATTCTTCATAAAAGGATTTGCATGATCAGAAACGTATTTTATTACATATGTTTAGCTGTAAAAGGTTTGTCAAAATACCTTTATTTTTGATATTATATGAAATTCTTATCTTACACAAGTAATTAGAATTAAAAAATGCATCTAATTATGACACATCACTAAAAATTTTTTAATAAATATTCATGTCACTTTTTCAAATTATAAACTAGGTTTGACAAATAAAATAAATATTCTCTAAGTTTCTTGATTTTTAATAATAACTCAAATTGTTATCAAACAAAGTTTATTAGAATTGAATAATGCATCCTATTATGCCATATCACTTAAAACTGTATAAGATTCGGCAGAGAAGAGACTATTAAATGAATCTCAATATAATTAACAAATAATTAAATTAAAATATTGTATTTTAGGCAATATCGAAAAAGTTAATTAGATTTGAAAACTGCATCCAATTTAGCCATTACATCAATAAAAAATGTAAAATAAATACACTAAAAAAATGACTTCAAAAAAGTATCGTAACTAAAAAGCATGAAATAATTTTGTACCGCTACAATTAAATATTTTTTCTGAAGCTGAAGTGAAAATAATTTGGAAAGTACATTTATAAGTTGTACTTCGCAACTTCGCTGTTCAACTTGGCATCGATTTCAAAGTATTTAATTGTAGCAGTAAAGATATTTCATGGTTTTTAGTTAATTTTTAAGCCTTTTTTATATGTATTTATTTTATAACGATTTAATAACGCCCACCCTACGCTATAATTGTTCTATTATTATCAGTGCCAGGACCCATTCTAAACAATTATCTAATCGGTCAGTATCCCTGTTTGTTATTATTTTATAAGGAGATAAGGAAATACTTTTTATTATGTTGTATCGTATCAGATAGAGATAAAAATTTACTGAATGCAGATCATTATTTACTTGTGTATTTGATATGATTTTAATATAAAAATTGTTGTATTTCGGACCCGACAGTTTTGTGTTTTTCTGAGACTTTTAAGTTCTACATATTTAAAATTATATTTGGGTAAGTACCTACACATTATGTCTTCTCAGTTTATTTGTAACGTTTATAAATTACAGCTTATCGAATGTAAATACGTGACTGAATATCGTTTAATTTAAGATTTTATAGATAAGATTAGTACTATAAGGTTATTCATTAACCCAGTTGAAATATTAATATTAAATCATGAACTGGCAGTCCAAATTGATTTAATTACGTATAATTAATAACTAAAAAGAAGATAACTCTATAAATTTGTATTGTAGGTAGGAAACACTAAGTAGAAACATGTTGTAGGTATAAAGTAAAATTTAGAATAAATATATGAAATAAAAAAGCACAAAAAAGTTTTAGTTGCTAAGTAATTTTGGAGAGATTGTTGATTATTAGATACAGGCCAATCTTAGAGTTTTTCCTGCAACAGATAAGTATTTGAAATTTGTAAATGGGGAACAGAGTGTAGTAACGCAATATTAAAATTGCCCGGATTTCTGGTTGTCTGTACAAAAATTTTTTCAAACAGATATTCTGAGAGAAAGATGTCTATAGTATGATCAAAGGTAATGAAATTTGATATTAGATGGCATGCGAAAACAAACTCCACATTTCAATTATTAAAAATATTTTATGAATAATAAGAACACGTACAGAAAGCATAATTCATTTTGATTTTTAGATTTTTTAGAAACCGTTAGAAATAGAAATAGATATTGGACGAAAGGCAATTATATTATTTATCAAATACTATGAAAAAATAGTTAAACTTTTCAAAATTAGAGTAACCATTACTGGCACAATAAAGAGAGTTTGGCTTTCACTTTTCACTGGCTCTTAGTAGTAGAGAGGCTGGTCAATAGTTTCCTCTAATTATATCGTTTTATTATAGTAAATGCCTTTGATGTTTAATTGATTATAGAAATTTCGAGAAAGTATGAAATACTGCTCTTGCAGATGTTCTGACAGAAAGAAATATTCACAACATGAAAATTACAAAAATATGGCATAAATAATCCGAATACTGATTGACAATTACTCCAGACTTGGAGCTGTAACGTCTCTACAGTACAACAATACAATACGAGTGGACCAAAAGTCTTTTTTAGGGTTCCGTATATACAATTACGAATACCCTTAAATATCTTTCCGATTTCTGTCTCTGTCAATAAGCAATTTTCTCCTAAACAAAAGGTTGGTATCTAGTCATCAGGAGTTGAGATAACTTCTGGGGGGACATTGTTTATCTCCGAAACTACTGAGCCAAAAATTATAGGAAATATATTTCCTATTACGTTGCCCGAACTTTACAGGAAAAATAAGAAGAAACAGGGGGCAAATTAAGGGAAGGAACACAAATGATATTAACGAAACTATACCAAAATTTACCCAATCGCCGAAACTATATAAAGCGACCTCCTTGGGGGGCAAAATTATTTTGTTTCTAACACATTTGCAACGGCGAAAACAAAATATTTTTTTATCATATTTTTAAAATAAATTAATTAAAAGGAAACCGGAAATTTTCAATGGCGGTATAGCCCTGAACCCCCTACACAACCCGTCATGGTTTATGTGTATTTTTTTCATATGTTTTGAAACCATAAGCTGGAAAATTGCATAGCCCCTCAACTGGGATATCCTTATTCCCAACCCATCATGGAAAGGGCTATTATGTCCAAAAATTGCTGGGAAGTATAGCCCCTCACCTGGGCCCCTAATATTCTAGCTATCTTTCTAACGGGTCACGTAATGGGCTCATTATGCGAATACAAATCCCATTCCCCCGTTAGGACTACATTCGAAAAAATCCCTAATTCCCCCCAAATAATGAGAAAATAATTATTAGGAGGTGGAAAATAAAGATTCATTTTCAAAAGCTGCAGATAAAAGGCTCATCAAATTGCAAAAATATTAAACGTCGACTTAATTCCACGAAACTACGCTGACCTTATCTTCCAATCTACCCTCAAAACTTGATTATAAAAGGAAAGTCTTTTGTAGCGAAAATTAAATACTATGGAGTCAGAATGTCCAAAGTGTAACCGGGCACTCATAAACTGGAATATTAGAATCCGCCCTAAGTATGCGAGTGCACTTGACCAAATTCGACAATAAAACAAAACTGTATTTGAGATAAACTGTTTATTTATTTGAAAGTGCTGTATTTCCCTTGATTATTTTGACACAGCTTTTCATACTGCCAAAGGGTTTGTGAAATGTTTTGATTGCCTCTGGGATATTTCCCAAAGGAAGTGTCCATTGGGGATAAGTCTGGGCTATACATCAGTTAAAGCTTTTTCCCAAAAATTTCACGAACTTAGCCATGCTGCTCCATCTTGCTGAAACAGTACGCTGATTAAAACCATTGATACCATATACCGCTCTGAGTCTCTGTAACTGAATTTTCTCCTTGGTTTTCAAAAAGTATGGACCTTAATGATTTGCCTATACAGTAACTCAAGGGTTTTTCAGCGGATTAGTGTCACTACAGCACATGCAATTTCGCTTGTTCACATACCCATTTAGATGGAAGTGGGCTTTGTCTAAGAAAATAATGTTGGTAAAGCTGGCGATTTTTTCTAACATTGCGTGAGCAAACTGCAACCTATGAGCCTGATCTTGAGGACTTAATTCCTGAACAACTTCAATTTTATGCTGTTGTAAATTTTTGTGAATAATGATCGAGTCCAGGCTGTTCGTGAACAGATTTTCAACGACTTCGAGATCCCTTTAGGTTACAGGTCTGTCGGATCGTGGTAGATTAATTCTTGAAGCTGTATGCTAGAACTTCTGCACCCAATTTCTAATCTAGTGAATTGATGGAGCTTCATTTTTATGTATTTAAATGTTATCGCAGTTTTGGTCTACTCCTTACATTACATATTTTTGTACACAGGAAGATTGATTTATCATATTCTAGAGATTTCTTTCTCTCTTTGAGGAAGACTTTCTGTAATAGATTACCAGTAAGTCCGAATAACTGCTAAATATACTTTGTCTTTATTGCAAATATTAAATATTTGTCTGTTGTAGATAAAGATTGGGAAATCCCAATGGTTAGTTGGTATAAAAAAAAGGAATCAATCTTTCAGTAAGTAAAGCTGATGTTTCTTAAATTAAGGAATTATCTATTATTTCGGTTTCCTCACAAAATTATTACTACATTTGTAAAGTGTTAAAATTACACAACTTGCTAATTATTGTTTTATGGGTGTTTTAAATTCATAATTGCAATAGCCATCCGTAATATTTAGATGCATTCTCTTGCTTAAAATACGGTGTTCCATATCAATCATTTTTCTAGAAAACCAATAAAAACTTGTTTGTACGTTTTTATTATTTACTTAAATATTACATAACTTATACCGCAACAGTATGGTTTAGACATCAAATTGTGCGTTTGAGCTTCTATTGTGCTTAGGACATAATACATTGGTAAGTATGTTCTAAATAATAAATAGTAGCTTTTGTAGAAACTTTGCGAATTACAGTCATACAATCAAATATATAATTTGTAAGTATATTGTTAATCATAGGTGCAAGTGTGCTAATTTAATATTCACATTTCACACATTGCATTTATCGAATATTTCACAGAAGAGTTTCGGCATACAATTATTTTAGTCTTATGAAATTGATTTTTTATGGCCGTATTTACACATAATATATTAAAATATACTTCAGAACTAGTATCGGGATCAGTTTCGGCACTAAAATTTAATATAGATTTCAATCAAACCCCTCAATATATTTACTATGCCACGACACTACATTAGTCTTGTACGTCCATGAATGTTTCAATTCTGGATTTTACCAAAAACAAATCACTATAAATGTAGTAAATAAAATGGTTAAGTTGATATTATTAGTAATACGAGCCTAATTCGTAAACAAGTAGTCTTGACAATAATGTGAGGTATTTCATTTTAATCTGTAAATCATGAAAAAAGCAAAATAGGCAAAACTTGTCGAGAATATTCGACAATGTTCAGTAATAGGAAAAATGTTTATATGCATGCTAAGGGAACACTTGTTACCACTTTTTTGTTACTATGTTTAGATGCAAGATGTTAGTCTTATTTGGATAATTCGCCTAAATTGTTGAGAATAAGAGTTCGAGTTGTAATGTAAGAGATGTCTATAATAAAATTTATTATAATAATAACTTAAACACATAAAGTAAAAACATCGTGATTAGATCAATCTCTAATATTACCGGAAAAATTAGAATTTTTATAATGGCGAAATTTCTAGACTAATCATCTATTTATTAATGACAAAATATACCATACTTCAGAAAACAACATCTATTTATTATAACTTCCACTGCACGCCTCCCTTCTGTACACTTGCTCGCGAAAAAAGTGAATTTTTACAAAAATTATTGGAAGAATACTTATTAATTTTAAATTTGAAAACGTGCATTATTATGATGCAGTAAGGCCTTATCTGGAGGAAGAATATCGTGATTGATGGATTGGACGGCGAAGTGTCATAGGATGACCAGCTCGGTAACCGGACCTGAGACCATTACATTTGTTTCTGTGGGTGTACTAGAAATCTATGGTTTACGATATGGACCCCAACAATATTACGGTTTCAAACCAAGAATTATTGAAGAATGCAGCGCAGTCTAAGCTGGCACATTCGAACGTGTGTGCCAAATTTCATTAGTTTAAAGTATAACCGTTCTAAAGATGGGAGGGGACTTTTGACCGATACTGTATAGTCTTAGAGCATAAAGATCATCCATAGCGGTGACAGTTCTCTTGGTATGTTTAGTGATATAACATTATCAAAGAACTCTTTAATTACTTTACAAGAGAAGTAAGTTTACCATGAGGTTGATTTAACCAATCATCACGGAATTAAAGTTTTGCTAATCTGAACATTTTAAAATGACACGTTCTCAGAATTTAGTCTGTAATTGTGAAATAATTATAATTCTTGTTGAAGCAAGTCGGTAACACCAAGAATTTTTATTCATCGATTACCTTATCATCCAATTGATAGACAGTATCACAGATTTTTTTGAAATTGACGTTTACAGAAAGAAACGTAGTTTCTGGTAGATACATCAGGAAAATCGGCTAACACAATTTGTTGTAAATCTATATGCATTAACTAGAAACGTAGCTAGCGATTGTGAAGTAAGTCAAAACAGTTTTGCAATAGTTAAAAACACTAAATTCTATCCGTACAAACTGTAAATGGTTCACGAACTAACAGAATATGATCATGACAGTTGTACCGAATATTATCAATACATATCTACAATTGTTGGAAAATTCAATACGAATTTTGTTTACTTTATTGATACAGCTATATTTTATTTGAATGGTCAAGTTAACAATCAGAATGTGCTGTGATGAAAAAAACAGGTAATGTTGTAAAGGCTATAAATTATTTACTAAAAACTCTAAAGTATGGAAAAAATATTTGGGAGCAATATTCATTGATGGAAATTTAAGGAAATTAAGAAAATTTCCTAAGAAAGTTGAGGAGTGACAACAACAGCTGCAGTAACTGAATACAATTACGAAACCAACCATCTATTAGAAAATGGTAACCTCCTTTTGAACAACCCAGTATCGGGAGATGTTTTTCCTAATTTTGGGATCACTGAAACAATAGCTTTGATCGCATTTTTGGCGAGCGCTATCTTTTAACAAAGTCGTATAGAAGTTTAAATTCGAAAGCTGTTAACTATAATTCATGATCTTTAGAATTTTTTGTGCTACCTGTATATCTAAAAACAACAAATTTTCTAATGTCAATTTTAAATGTCATAAATCTTTTCATTTTGCAGCCATTGTCAGAGACTTTGAAATATTCCTGCAATATACGTAAATGCCCAAAGAGTTTATGGAGATGTAATTTTTCAGCCAGATGAAGTTTCGGTTTATGTTAAATATTTAAATGCCCGGACGATGGTTGGACGAAGTGGAACCATGGAATGAACAGTTAGATCACTTGTAACAAATGTTGGAGAAGAAACAGTTTCTTTTAAATGTGAGGTAACTACTTGGTTCCTTGTATCTTCGAGCGCCCCTATATAAACATTTGTATTTGTTTGATTGGTAAATGACTGAACCTCTTGTAGAACCTCTTCAAATACGTTCTGTGAATTGAAATTTAATTAAAAACTAATTAAAAAAGTTGATTTAGTTATTTTCATAAAATACTCATTGTGAATTTAGAAAATTACTAACACAGTGCACACAGTGCATACACGTACACGATGTTAGCACCCTGTACGAATGGAATAAATATACGGCGTATGCAAATGGTATTCACTTTCAGGGTTATCCACCTCGTTTATGCAGTGGGCTCGCGAGATTAACCACTTTTTTAGAACAATTATTACAATATACTATTGAAATCACATTTTCATAACTTTTTAAATGAACTGTCACATGATTTCCATTTGCAGTTAAAAATAGAAGTCGTGACTGTTACCTGTCGTTAGTTTATCAGAATGCGGCAACTTTTAGTTAGTTAAATAGTCGGGTAAATTTGAATATTCACTTAAAATAAGATATAGTCATTTTATTAGATTTACATGATATGTAATTGAAAATTTTACAAAAAATATGTTAATTAATGCAGATATGTACCATGCGGTGTTGAATTAAATACTTATTAAATAGAATTACTGTACCACACTCGTAAATGCCATATATTGATATATATTGATATTTTTTTTCACGAAAATAATGATTTTACCACCAAAATTTCAAATATTAGGTTGCTTATATGAAATCATTGTTGATGTTATGTCCATAATATCCTGCATTGTATGCATTGCATTGAGTAGTCAACATTCGTAAATTATAAAAATAATTACTGTGTTTTTACTAATGTACGTGCAATGTTTTGGTAATTTTTTGTCCATATGTATTGATATTTATAATACCTAATAAAAAAGGCATTAAATTAAATAGTAGTGGTAAAATATGTGCCTATGCTCATACCTGTATTTTATTTGTTTTATATGAGCAAAAAGCCGCAGGTAACATATAAATTAGTAGAATGAAATAATGTACTAAATAATAAAGTTTAGTAACGTTTTCTTGGTGGAAATCTACGGTATTTTGCAGAAGGGAGTCTCTGCTGGGAATTAAACTCAACTTATTAATCATACTCTTAAATCAACTTTTTCATAAACAAATTACTATAAGCTGAGATTTTGCTTTTTATGAAATACTGTAGAGGTCGATCAAGAACTGAAAATATTTATTTATTTACATAATTAGCCACACTATAGTGACTTTTTCAAACAAGTTTTTATTCTGCTATGTCTTAGGAGCTTATGTTTATGTACGTCTCATACTAAACAGTTTTATAACTTATGCAGTAAAAACTGATATATATGTATATAAATACTCCAAAAGTATAAAGTTTTAATAATCATCTTCAGTGTGGGAAGAATATCTAAAAAGGCACTACTGTAAATTATGTATCACGTATTGGTTCCACTGCATCATTTGTATCTTATTATGTAATTGGTACTTTATGTATTATAAGTTGATTTTGTAGCAGTTTTCATTTTGATACATATGAATAAAGAATAAATTTTAACATATTCCGTACATTCAATATCCGGGAACCCATAAAAAATCAGCCCTGATCTGTCCCTCTTTCATCTCATAGTCATTTGTGTAAAGTGTGGTCATAAGATCAGGAGTACATATCGTAAATGAAGACATAGTGAAACTCTACAAAAATAATACAAAAAAAAAACAAAAATCGACCTTTCCCCTTCTTCTTCCATAAGGTCCAGTATTCAGGGGCCATCTCTACCATGGGCCTACTAATAAGAAAATTTATCACAATAGGTCCAGCTGTTTAGATTTTCAAAATATATATATATTTGTAGAATAGGATCGTAGCGCCACCTACTAGACTAGACTAGAGTTGTGAATCCAAACCGTCCAGACACCCACTCGTCAAAGTTTAAAAATTACTTTATTCGTTAGAGAAAAGAATCAATTTATCAACCAAAGCTCCATACATATATGGCGTACTCATAGTCAGAATTGTTACGTTTAGACACAACATATATACTAGTCAAAAATATTAATATTGCTTACTCATTTCCGCATATGTTACGTTTAAATTTTCATATAAGGTCATATTCGTTTTCATACCTAACTTACTGTTGGATTTCCTTACTTGTTATTGTACCTGTTAAGTTCAGACTTCTATGCTAGTCCATACTTATATTTATTTATATTCGGGACTTGTTAATGTTTGGAATTTCATGCCCGTGACTCATATTTGCATACTTGCACCAGTGAAGCAAGTCCAGTAATTAGATGTCACTTCTACCAGGGAATTATTTTTTTATAGCGTCACCTATGTGGTCCAAACGAATCTATCCATCCAGACATTCACTCAAAAACACACAAAAAAATTCATCAAAATCGGTCCAGTAGGTTAGGAACAGTTAAAAAAATTCGTTAGTAAGATCTTTTTGTCAAGTAGGGTATGAGCTGATATTTTTCAAACGCCTAAGCAAATCTTCATAAATTGTAGCCAAGAATCATCTCTATCACTTCAGTTTTCAAACACAAAAAACGGATCAAAATCGGTCCACTCGTTTACGAGCTACGATACAACAGACATACACACAGATCCACAGATACACACCTTAAACTTATAACATCCCTTACGTAGGAGGTTAAAAATAGAGAATAAAGGACAGTGCCTAAACTTTAGAAGAACAATGAGAAGGATACACCTAGTATTAATGTTGGGGGCACATTATATAATTAAATGAAAATTAAAGAATAAAAATGTTTATGTAGTCACGTGAAAGGTCTAATTATTAGGATAACAAATATATTTTTCATATTTTTTAAATAATTTGTTTAAAATCGAAACATTCTCCCCTTTATCTCCGAAACTAAAATTTTGAAAAAATTAGAGATATAGAGCCTCACTTTACAGGAAAATTAATTTTTGGGAGCAAATTGTAGAATTAAACAAAAAATATCACTTAAAATTGTTTCAAATGCATCGTGCAACAGATCAAATTAAAGGACCTATTATGAAGAAAACAAATGTATTTTTTCATATTTTTAAAATAATTCGTCGAAAGATTTTAACGAAAATATATAAAAATCGACTCATTCCTCCTTCCTTTTATTTTCCAAACTATCTGACCTAAAATTTTGAAAAAAATTTAAGATATAGGACCTCACTCGAAATTTACAGAAAATTTGTAGACGCGAGTAGTGAGACCGATTTCACCTGTCAGAGATATTCAATACTTTCTTCGAGGTGTCATTCTTTTGTATGCAAGACAATGTATACAAGGTATTTCATCTCAAACGAGCGACGTTGAATATCTTGGTTATTTTCAAAAATATTGCATTAAGAAAAAACAGGTCGATTTTTGTTTCGAGGGGGAATTTTTTTGAGGTGAATTAGCGCTTACGCGCATTCAACATAAACAGCTCAATTCAATGACCTTGGGATCTGAGACAGAGAAAATAAGTGTTGTCGTATATCATTTGCAAGCCCTTTTTACTGACTGTACCATCATAATAAATTTTTTCATTGCAATTTCTATACACGTAACCGAAAACCTAACCGACCTAGTAGTAAATTTAAAGTTTTTACTGCATGGAAAAGTTTCAAAAAGGAGCTCTTGCATAGTACGCTCTTAAACCATCCTGTTTCACTGTCGCACACTGTAATAACACACAATACAAGGAAAACATTAAATGCAAACATTCACTTATTTTACATTATTTTTTGCTGATATTTACAGCAAGTTTGTTTATCTGTTCTGACCTTTATTCGATCATTTGAAGCATTGTTGAGTTAGTCTTTATTACCAAAATCAAAATTGTGCTCGATCTGCTGCAAGGGTTTTTAACCAAAAGCATCCCGAACGTAACGTTCGTCATAAATACGTATTGGAGTTGATTTTAAATTTTGTTGAGACGGGCTAAGTAATGAATAAAAAACGAGGTCCCATTGGAATTGTAAATGATGAAGCGGTAGCCCTGGCTACATTGGGCCATGTCCAACTTATACCAAACACGCAGTCTGTCCAGCAAATCTCTGCAGTTTCCGGTATTAGCAAAACTAAATTATAAGTATAAATTATCCTTACAAAATTAAAACTTCATGAAAATAAGGATGATTGGGATCAAACGCATTATGTAAGTATATCATACAATGAGAAGGTCTTATTCATGGAGGGTAACTATCACAATATATTTTTAATTTGATAATAGAACATATACATGAAGAGTAATTCAATTTCCAAAATGGAGCTCCTCCACACTACACCGCACCAGTTAACCTCGATTTGGAAGGTCATTTATTAAGAAGAGGTCCTATAGAATGGCCTGCCCGATCACCTATAAATCCTTTGGATTTTTTTTGTGGGGACATGTTATCCAAAATTTTTACCCATTCCTACCCCCTGATAACACCGACTTCCGAAACTACTGAGCCTAAATTGTATTTACTGGAAAAAATAGGAAATAATAGAGCGTTGCGCGAACTTTCATCAAGAAAATTAAGGAGAAACCATTAATGTTAATTTTGGGGGCAAATTATAGAATTAAATAAAAATAAAAAATAAAAAAAATTTCAAACGGATCATGTAATATATCAATGAAAGGTCTCATTCTGAGGAACACAAATAAATATTTTTCATATTAAAAATATAAAAGATATTAACGAAAATATACCAAAATTTATCCATTCCCCCCCCTTAACTCGAAACTATCAAACGTAAAGTTTTGAAAAAATAGATTTATAGGTTCTGACCTGAAGTTTACTGGAAAAATAAGGAGAAACCTCTACTTTTAATTTGGGGGGAGGCAATTACAGAATTAAATGGAAAATATAAAATTAAAATTGTTTCTAACCCATCATGTTATATATCAAATGAAAGGGCGAAGACAACTATATTTTTTTCATATTTTTAAAATAAATTAATTAAAAGATATTAACTTCTGGGGGAAAAATATAAAAAAATTACCCATTCCCCCCTTATCTCCGAAACCATAAGTTGGCCCAAAATTTTGAAAAAAATGGATGAAAATATAGCCCCTCACGTTGCTGAACTTTACTGGAAAATTAAGGAGAAACCCCTAATATTTATTTTGGGGGGGCAAATTATAGAATTAAATGGAAAATTAAAATTAAAATTGTTTCTAACCCATCGTGTTATATATTAAATGAAAGGGCTCACTATGGCGAAAACAAATATATTTTTTTCATATTTTTAAAATAATAATTAAAAGATATTAACAAAAATATAAAAAATTTATCCATTCCCCCCCCCCTTATCTCCGAAACCATAAGCTGGAAAATTTTGAAAAAAATGGAGGTATAGGTTCCCCTTACCTGAACTTTACTGGAAAATTAAGGAGAAACCCCTAATATTTATTTGGGGGGGGGGCAATTATAGAATTAAATGGAAAATTAAAATTAAAATTGTTTTTAACCCATCATGTTATATATCAAATGAAAGGGCTCATTATGACGAAAACAAATATATTTTTTTCATATTTTTAAAATAAATTAATTAAAAGATATTAACAAACATATAAAAAAATACCCCCCTATCTCCGAAACCATAAGCTGAAAAATTTTGAAAAAACAATGGAGGTATAGCCCCTCACCTGAACTTTACTGGAAAAATAAGGAAAACCCCTAATATTTGGGGGGGGCAAATTATAGAATTAAATGGAAAATATAAAATTAAAATTGTTTCTAACCCAGCATGTTATATATCAAATAAAAGGGCTCATGATGAAGGAAACAAATATATTTTTTCTATATTTATAAAATAAATTAATTAAAACATATTAACAAAAATATAAAAAAATGTACCCATTCCCCCCCTTATCTCCGAAACCATAAGCTGAAAAATTTTGAAAAACTGGAAGTATAGCCCCTCACCTTGAACTTCACTGGAAAAATAAGAAAAAACCCCTAATATTCATTTTGGGGGGCAAATTATAGAATTAAATGGAAAATAAAAAATTATAATTGTTTCTAACGGGTCATATAATATATCAAATCCCAGGGCTCATTATGACGAATAGGTACAAATATATTTTTTTAATTTTTTTAAAATGAATATTTTAAAATATATTAAAAAAATATTTAAAAAAATTACCCATTCTCCCGGTTATTTCCCAAAATCTAAGACCTCATTTTTTTTGTTTATAGGAAAAATATGAAAAAAAATACCTAATTCTATTATTTGGCCTCCAAATAATAGAATTAAACGGAAAATAAATTACTAGAAAACCCCCATAGTAATTTTACGGACAAATTATACAATTAAATGGAAAATAAAGATTCAATTTTCAAACGCATCATGTAATATATCAGATAAAAGGCTCATTATGTGAATTACAAATATATCATATTTTTAAATCATTTGTTTAAAAGATAATAAAAATATTAAACATCGACTTAATTCCCACTTTAGAAACTACACTATTTAAAATTTGAAAAATATGTTTTATTTATATTTTTAAATAATTTGAATAATAGATTTAATAATTTATAATTTAAACTTTGACCTATTTTGCCGTTTTTCTTCCAATCTACAGAGCCTCAAAACTCAGACAGTAGATTATAAAAGGCATTTCTGAAAGTTTATTAGTAAAATAAAACTTTAATGTTACTTTTTGGGGGCCAAATTAGAAAATTAAATACATATGTATTGTGATACAAATCAAAGGAATCCTAAAGCAGATAAAATAAAAAGTCTATGTGTGGAAAATCAAAGTGTATATTTTTTATAAATTTAAAACGCTTCCTTTAAAAGATATAAAGGGTAAGTATAAGAAAATGCACTCATTCCCTGCTTGTTTGAAACTGGAATATTCGAATCTTGATGGTGGTACGGAACCCTAAGTATGCGAGTCCAACTCGCACTTGACCAAATTATTTATTATTGCAATAGTTTTGTAAATAACCAAGAAATTCAGAAATTCAAGATGGCTCGTTTGAGATGGAATATCCTGTATATAATATATATTGTTTCTGCTTATAAGGCTTTTTCAAAATTTTCCCTTATGACTTGACTGGGATAACTGAAACACCAGAATTCTGTGTCTTTGCTTTTGCCCCTAGGATAATAAGGTGATATATATAGGGACGTTGCGATACCACTACAGTATCGATACCGGTGTCGGTAGTAGTATCGAAACATAGGTATCGATACTGGTGTCGAAAGGAGGTATCGATACTAATTTAGCGAGGAAAGAACCCTAAAATCCAGAAAATATGAATTTAGCCGGGTGTGAATGCCATCAGAGTATCGATACTACGAACACGTATTGAAACATAAATACCCATGTGGGTATCCAAGTATCGCAAGTAAAGTATGGATACCAAAAACGTCCCTGCTTGTATGAATTCTGAAGACAACGCTTTCAACTTCTTCCAGCTTGAACACATATTGATTATTACATGATTGTTTAATCTAAAACAAATTGAATTAATTCATATTACTGTAAAACGGGCAAATATTTTGTTGAGTTTTACATATTATTATAGTTCCTTTGCAAGTGGCCAGAACCAGAAATAAATATTCTGGATTTTTCAATATACCATTCTTTGTTCTCAAGTTTAATGCTATTTTTCCAAACTAACATATAGATACTTACAAAAGTGAACATTTTAGTGGGACTAAACACGTATCAAGTCTTTAGAAGATATAAACATCAAGTTAATCTAAAAAAAAACATGTTTGATAAAGGTATAAAACATTTTGTAAATATAAAATTTTTCAATCTGATATATAAAAGATAGCATATTTTAAAGAGCTGTTTATGGGGTACCAAACATTTGTTTTTGTTTACCTGTTATCCACCAAGATATCCACAACATTTCTAGGATTTGAAGTGGGTTCGAATTTTAATAAAATGAACGAGAAAGGAGGGAGGGATGCACAATTGTACTAAAAATACTATGCGCTTTTTACGGGTTTTAAATAAGAAAACATAGTTTTTAATTACCAGCTAGAGCTTTTAAATTCAAATAAATTGATTTGAAAATAATTTTTTAGAACTTGTATTTAAACTTTATATAAAGTATTTAAACGAAAACAAATAATTTGCATTTTTGTAGTTCTAATAAAACCTTATAAAATTTTAATTTCATATTAACTAAAATTTTGTATATTTTACCTTGAGTTAGCAAGAAGAAAATGTTCCAAATAATACCACAAATACATCGATGCACAAATGTCACTCACACCATTCACTAGCCTCTGGAATGTTCAAGATCACTCCCTGTTCTTTCACCGGTGTTCACTTGCAATGGTTGATAAAATTAAAATCGTACTTTGCACAAACGTTCTGGTTCTTCGGTATAGCGTACCACCGTTAATGCTACTATTATGTATACTGGCATGACATACCACTGAAACACCTGAATGCTATACCATCAGATGCGAATTTATCGGCGATACCACCAAATCTATGTCAACTAGTGTCCATCATATGAACATAGGATAGTGAGAGTGGATTTTGTAATTATCGACACACGGTTAATTATTTTAGGTAAATTACTGCAATACAACTTTCTTGTAGTCGTATTAGATGAGCAAACAGAATGTGACCGATATGTAGATCGTACATCCTTTATGTCTCTTCGAATATTTATATGAAGTCAATAAACTGTTAGTATGTTTATCAAAATGTCATGTTCAATAACAGGAAGGCTATGCAACAATATAATTTTGAAAATATTTAATATTATAAACTGCGACTAAAGTTCCTGATGTTTTACTGCATAATAAAATTGAATTCCAATTATTCGTAGTGTGGAACAGTTAGACCTAATATATAAATTATTTCAGATATTATATATATTTGTAAAAAAATACCGAAACAACCTTCGAATGACTGTTACAATTACCAATTTTTTAAATGGTTTGTTTTAACATTCCGTTGCCGGTTTAACCATGCTACTTGACGCGTTCCATGTAATGTTGGGACCGGTAGCAACCAAAAATTTTGGGGGTGGGGGTCACGCATTTCCCAAAATATATTTTGAATACCTATTTTTGATTTAATTTTCGTAATTTTGTTAGTTTAAGATTAAGATTAAGAAGTGTGTGTTATTATTTGAAAAACAAATTAAATAACACACATTGTCAAATATTTTAATTTACATCTTAGAATTGTGCCTTTTTTAATCAGTAGTTTCTTAACCATTGACAAAGGGATCTGATCTAGACCCCGAAACGTTTGGAATATACAGCAATTTTCTTTAAACTGTGGTGTTATTTCTCAAAAAGCATTTAAACATTGAAAAATATGCCACAAGTATCATTCAGAAAATAACAGGTATTTGTGTGATCTACGCAAGTAGATAATAATCCAGCTGAAACTAATTATAATATTTTTTCGAATTTTTATTTCTTTCATAATAAAATGGTATATAAGTGCAGTGTAATGTCATAGTGTATAAAAACATTCAAAATTATCCTACAAATGTGTTTGTTTCTATTCCAATAAACGCTAAAAGACTACAAAAAGGTTTTATTAGCCCATCATTCAAATACTTTTATGTATATCACTTTGATGTCTGTATTGTTTATGTTAAATTATAATTGATAAATATCTACCCATAGAACAGCATTTAATATAACCTGTAAACTAACTATAATAGCTATTATCTATAGTTGTCAAAAAAAACAAGGTTTTAATTTCTAGTTATAAATTTCTTATTTATGGACCGATTTTAATTAACTTAGGATTGTTTAAGAGATAATTGAAGGTGTCAGATTTTTAAAATCAGCTTTAAAAACAAATGTAAAAACACAGTTTTGCACTCTAACTCCAAACTAACCAAGGATTAAACCATGGTTTACTCCTTTGATGATTATAGCTTAAATTTGTTGAAACGGTCTTAAGTGTTTTAATTAAGGTTTGGTGTAAGCGGTGCAAAACTGTGTTTTTACATTTGTGACACGCCAAAGGTTCCACAGCAAACAAAAACACTTGGTCCAAACTTTGGCAAACTTTAGAACATGCTGGTACTTCCTTGGGTTATTCTGTATATCTGTATATGAAGTTTTTAAGTTAAACGAGATCTTGCGCATTAGAATCCATCAGAAAATGAACAAGTTAAATTTTACTTATTTTGCAAAACTAAGTAGGCGTAATGATAAATTTCGCTTCGTTGGATAAAGGCGTTGTTTTGAATTATTGACAGCTGCTTTCCATAAAAAATTTATAAAAAATATTATCCTGATGAAAATTACGTAAGTTGCTTATACATTAATTATTTTGCGATTCTAAACCTAACTGATACATTTGCTGCTTTCATTCAAATGTCAAGGTCATAACCGGGTTGAGTTCTAGGGCATTCATTTTCAATATCCTGGCTGGACCCACCACGGTATGCCCACGAGCTTGTTGATATATTATATGTTTCCTATGTGCAAGCGGCCTATTTAATTTAACGCCTAAGTATGTTGGGCAAACTAGATGTCTGAACGGCCTAGTAGACAAGGTCAGGATTATCGATGGATGTGTTATCCGGGTGTTCAGGTGGAAGCATGTTACAACCGTCTTATTAGGGTTCGGTTTTAAGCCCCAAGGTGAAAAATATTCTTTCAAGATTCCAAGATCTATAATTATCGTATTCCCAGTTTTTCAAATATTTTTGCTACTGTCGTTATAGCCAGGTCATCGGCGTGTGCAAATTTGTGGAACGTTGTATTAGGAATGTTGCTGATATATGTTAAAATGGACTGGGGCGAGGATAGAACCTTGGGAAATTCCATTATAGCTGTCGTTATTACAGAGTCTGACTGAGAGCGTATGGTTGTTAAGTAAGTTCCTTCGTACAGAGGAATGTGTCGGAATCTTGTGGCTTAAGCCATATTTTCAGACAGTGCCATATGTGGCCGTCAAATCAAGGAACACTGTTACCATTTTTAATTTTTTTCAAAGCCTTCCTCGAAGCAAGACACAAGGACCAGGACCTGGTTGATCCTTTGGGTTGGCACGAAACTACTGCTACTAAAGAAGTAGCAAAGAGATGTTACGGAACCTCTTAGGTTAGAATAATTTCTAATCTAATTTCGAGCATTAGACGATTACAAGCAATAGATTACGAAGATCCCTGGACTGAAAAAAACGAAGAAGAAATAAATGGAGGAATTCTAGAATATGATGAAGAACGATTACACACAAACAATGTCATATGCTATAAAGACGAAATAGCATTTAAAGAACTAAAAGAAGCTTTGAGTGAAATGATGTGATACATATATTGCTGATTATATACGGTGGCATTACGTTAAGGTACTAAATCTCATAAATCAGCGGTCGAAAAAGAAATAAAATGTGAGATGACTCTATAGGAAAAACGACTCAGAAGTCTATTTAAAAGCAACTGCGGAGTTAACTTATTAAACCCAAAAAATGGTTTAATAATTGACTGAAGAAAATAGCTGATTTGTAGTTAATAAAAGAATAGAAGGAATCAGAAAGGGAAGATGGACAATGCCCCAGTTATACAACAGATAAGGATAATTATAAAAAACCAACATTAAAGATAAGTGCGCTTTACAAATATAAGGTGATGTAAATATACAACTTTAATAGATTTCAAAAGGATAGTACCAGATATACATGGAACAATTAACAAATAGACGTGTAAGTAAACAACAACAAAACTTTATAAAGCAAATGGCCACAACTATGTTAACTTATAGAAGTGCAATTTAGCAGTGACAAATAATATTAATGAAAACAGCAAACACAAGGAACTAAGTTATCAAGAAAAGTTTGCATTGTAAGAGAACAAATAGGAAATGAGGACATAAGAGCTCAATTAAAAATATTTTTTCAAACAATTTAATAAAAGAAGACAAATATAATTCAGACTATATATCGAAAGAATAGAAGACACCAGACCTAACGAAGCATTAAAATATAGATCACAAGGAAGACATAATGTAGGTGGACATACGAAAAATATAGCACCAACAAAACATGAACAGACTGAAAGCCTATATCTTGAGGGTGAATGAAGAAGAGCTGGATATATAAATTATACAAAACCTAATAAACAGTTAATCTAAATAATTACTTTAGAACGTAAGGTTAAAGTTCAGTCAAAATAATAACTCTTCTAGTATTTATTTGAGGCCAATTTTAGTTAAAAAAAACGTGATTGATAGAAAATTCAATCAAAATTGAAAACTGCTATATGTTACACATTAAAACTAGTTGGACACTGTTATATGAGTTGTCTTTTAAACAATAATTTGTTGTCAAATTTTAAGTGAATAGTAAATTTCAGAGTAAATAAAGTCAAATATTTTATGGTATATATTATATTATGTCGTAAAAACATTTTAGTTTTTTCAGAAAATTCTTAGTGTCCTAAGTGTCAGTAAGTCAAAAATACTAGTCGGAAATATTACTATTATATTCAAAGCTTCATCAGGGTGCATTTGTTGTTATTTACCGGGTTGAAAAAATAATTAACCATGTAAATGCCAGTGATGGTTTATTATTTTTTCAACCCGGTGAACAACAACAAATGCAAGCCCTGATGAAGCTTTGAATATAATAAAGCGAAACGATGGCAAGCATTTAACAAACTGTTTATTTTGATTGTCCTATTCCGACTAGTATTTTTGGCTTAGTTTAGTTTTTGTAAGATATCATTTCATTTATTCTTTTTTAATTAAGTAAATAAATAATATTATTATGTAAACATTGTTTCTTCATATTTATTGACCCAATAGTAGATTCGTGAAAATAGATAGAATAACTACTTAAAAAATATTTGCTTATGTATTATGTAAACGAGCACTGAACTTTCAACGGTAAAATCGAATTTTCAACTATACTGCCAACGTTATATTATTCATTATTGATTCATTATTGTATATTATAACCTTTTCAATGAAATATAATTTTGGAGTAGAAGGGTAATTTCAATCATTTACAACTCATGTCATTCTCTATTACTCTATGCATATGGCGTATAAGGTTGTAAGTTAAAACGAGACAGATAGTACAATTAACGATGGCCCATAATGAGAAAGAAGAACGACAAAATTCTTTGGATCATTATAGTTACTGGTTACAACTTTGTTTTGGGTGTAGGACTAGAGATCTGAAGAGATTCAAAAATTTTAAGGGTGGAATACTGTTTTTGGGGGTGGAGAGGAAACGATTTTGAAAAT
Organism: Octodonta nipae; assembly: GCA_034190945.1. Taxonomy (NCBI): domain Eukaryota; kingdom Metazoa; phylum Arthropoda; class Insecta; order Coleoptera; family Chrysomelidae; genus Octodonta; species Octodonta nipae. Next base: position 106,174,676 of record CM067219.1, on the reverse strand, counting down.
AGAAAATTTACCAAAATTATCGAATGTGGTATTATTTTACAAAGGATTTTTTCGCTAAATCGTATAACATCATGTTTAAACTGATTGACTGTGATTCACAAAATATCTTAGGTGAAATTATTGAAAACGAACTTTGGTCAACATTTTCATTTTTTGACCCAAAACGGTTTTTACTAGCTTGCTTGGATGTACTACTTGAAATATTCTTTCTACATTTGTAGACCTTTAAATTTTCTTCGTTTGACTACTAGAAAATGTCTGTTTTTGTTCAATTCATTTTGGTTAAAAAGTTGAGGTGAAGGTTCACGAGACTGAGGGCCGTATTTTAGAAGTTTAGCACAATGTTATTTACTTGATGTTGGGTCTAATTAAGTAGCGTATAACGTATAGAAACCAAAAGTATCCCTTCATTTTGAAAAATGGTTTTTAGGTTCACACACACCATAGAAATAACGAAAGGCACCGCTTGGGATTTTTCTTAAACTGTTTAGGTAACGGAGGTTATATAGGCAATATGAGATGAAATGTTATGAAAAACATGATTACGATTATTGTTTAATATGTAAAAACAGATTATTTCGCGCAGTTCACCCAATAATATAATTATTTGAGGCTTTTATTGAAACGAACACACAGGGGTTCCAATTCTAAAACCATTCGAAGTAATCGCTGTCACCTAGCTTAAAAAATTTTAACAACCGGATTATCTAAACTTGTAAAGCAAAAGGACATTAAAAAAATTGAAAGGTTAAAATAAAATTAAGTCATATGATTGTTAACTATTCATTTCTCTCAAATTCAAAGGAATAATAATAAGAAAAGAAATCCCTCATGGTCTTTAGTTGCCAAAATACATGACACAAGCTGAATTGTCAAGAGGTTGAAACTGAAAGCAACAATAAATTGTATACGTTAGTGAAAGAAGGATTAACTGTTGCTAAGATAATTGCGAAATTGCAAAAAGTTTAGAAAAGTTGTTTTATTACATTTATTGTCTTATGATGTGGTATTCTCGATTTTAGCTGAAGGCAAAAGTGCAATTGCGTTTATTTTAATTTATTTAATCTGATCTGCAATGTTTGATTTCAACTTTATTCTAAGGATATTTCTGTAAAATGTGCAAAAAATATAAAGCATTAACTCTCCAACAAGTTGAGTATAAAGTTTAAACCAAGATCATACCAAATAGAATACAAAGCAAACTTAATTTTACTCAGTTATAAAAGCAAGGTGATGTCCATGGTGACTTCAGCACAATTATCGTTTCTATGCTATAGGAATGTTGTCAATCTAGTAATCATAATTGACAAAATTATTTTACGACAAAAGACAAAAAGAACAAGAGCTGTTTGAACAATTGGTCCAGATAATAAAAATTACAAATGAAGTAGTTGAAAATAAAATAACAGAAATAAAATTTGAAATAGATGAGGTAAATGAAGATATTCAAATCGAAAAAATTCTGTCCATAATTTTGGACAAAAATTAACTACACTAACCACAAAACAGGAGAAATCAAAGACAAACACAGAATGAAATTCATAAGGTACAATGTAAAATTGACAGTGTACAAGTCGAAAATGAAACTGAGAAGTTTCGAAAATAAATAATGAAAGGGAAATGTCAAGATATAGTTGTTACTAAACGCTCTTTTGTGAAACTGGCTACGTTCGAAGTATTCCAGAAGAGCAGCAGATAGATTTTGACAAATTAGTTTCACTTCTTCGGAAGCTTCGAAGCCAACATTAGACGTTTGGTAAACTTGTAACATTAGACGTTTGGTAAACTTGTTAAGGTACGAAAATTCTAGTATTGTGCAGTCAGTCAAGGACCCAAAAACGAATCATTACCCTTTGGAAAGAATTGTCATTGACATATCCGGACCATACTCAGAAACCGGCAGGGGTAACAGATATATCCATGTTACTGTTGATTACTTTAGCAAGTGGCTGGAAGCGTTTGCTATTCCCAAGAAGCAATTACTGTAGTAACGGTTTTAGTAGAGCAGCTATTTAGAAGATGTCATGTGCCAATAGAACGTCATCATAACCAATGCAGCAATTTTGAATCAAACGTATTCCGAAAACTTGATGTGCATTAACAAAACCAAAACCACGCCGTTACAACCAGATGGCCTGGTAGAGAGATTTAACAGGACTCAAGTAATGCATCTTATCTAAGTGGTCGAAGTTAACCAACGGGATTGAGATGAGCATATCTCTCTGGTCCTGCTCTCATAAAGATCCGTTATAAGGAAATAGGAGTTCCATGAGGCACTTAGGATACCATAATCAATTACAAAACCATGGAAATAGTACAAGAACATAGTACCTGTCTGAGCCGGTCAAGTTAAAAACAAGATTCTGCAAACCAAAATTTCCGAAACCCAACGTTTTAACGTGTATCACTTGATAATGTGTCTAAAACAGGAGCCGAAACGTCGAGCATTTAACAAATCTAGATGTATATATCAGGAAAATATCATGATGTTATATTATAGGTGGTAAAATATCAAGAAATTGGTGGCTTGGATAACAATAGTAAATTAAAACGACAGTAAGACAACATCGTGGAATAATTCTTGAATATAGTGATTTTGACTAGCAGTATAGAATATATGCACCCTAAGACGAATTTTCTCAAAACTGGATGACCCTAGGTAGGTGATGATATAAAAATCACTCGAGTATTCCGATTATGGAATCAAAGTATTCAAATGAATAATAATCGATTATTTAACTCCAAACATTTACCGAATAACGAACGACGAGCGCGAGTGATACTGCATTCGAGTTATAATTCGAATGATTTCCTTGCGAATCGAGAAGTGCTTTTCTGCCATTCGGCGCTCATATAGAGGCACTTTCGTTCGTTCTCGCTCTTATACAGTCGCGTGTTTACATCTTTCATTGGACAGAAGAAATATGTAAATACTATATTTTCAGGGTACGGTGCAATTATTGCAATGCAAAGTAATTTGATGAATTGGCTGTTATTGTAGATTAAGGAACAGTATACTGTTTTTTGAATTGTTAATAACAGTTCTTTCACAAATAAATTTTATTAAATAAATATTTAAGAAAAATTTAATAGTATAATTTATCTAAATTTAAATGTTCACACACTGGACAGCCGCTTACAGGTAGCAAAGGTTACGGATCTGAGAATAAAACAAGGGAGAATCGTTATAATCATAAACGTACCATCCGACTGATGGATCATTCGAGCGATCATTCCATTATTAAAATCACAATGATGCCCATCACTAGGTGATTCATTGCATATTTTGAAATTTATATGTTATCATACATTGTAACCATTATGTAGAGGTGTAGATTTTCTCTGCTTTCAGTTATTTTATCCACACTTGACTTTTTGTTGAACGTTAAGCGTGCTATTTTCTTGACGATACAGGTAATTCCAGCTTGAACTGACATTTTCTTACCTTTCAAACTACCACAACAAATCTTAACTACCACTCGCCTGCTGTTTCAGTTGGCTTGGCATTTGTAGTATGTTTCAATAATTTTATACAAGTTTAGGCAACAATTATTAATGCAACAAATTTCAGGTTTCGCATATTTTAAGTATATATTAAATAAATTTTTATTTTTCGGACAGTTTTCGATTAATTAGGACAATTCTTTTAAATAATAACAGTTTGAAACGTTTTTTGGATTTATATTTTTTTAGAAATGGTCGATTGAATACTTTCTGTTAAACATGCAAAAAAATACAAAATGTCACTTTTTAATTATTTATTGTTAAAAAAAGTTGTATAGTGTATGTGCTAGTATACGTTAGCGAGTATATGAAGATACGAGTAATTACAGTGTTATAAGCTTCACTGTTTGAATATTCGCAAGTCAAAAGCTAAAATTAATTTAGTGTATATAAATGGAGGTATTTAATGGTTGAGTGGCTGAACAGGATGTTATAACTAATTTGTAATGTTACTAAATCTCACGTTTGAATATGATTTCTTGTAATTAAGTATTGCTACGAGTATTTGAAATTAGTGTCATTTGAAATAGACTAGCAATGGAATATTAAACTACCAATTTTTATGCAAATATTTAAATGCTATATTTTTATTGCATTCACGTTTAAAATATATTTTTATAGGCAACAAAATGTTTAATGGGTTGTTATCTCTCACTAAAAACTTTTCAAGGAAACAGGACATTTTATTTCGTCCCATATTTTTTTTTTGCTGTGGAAACTAGTATTTACCATTTCAAGTGCAAGTCCACCAAGAAAAAATTCTAGGTAACTAAATATGTTACAGATTTTGCAAATGTTGGAAAATATATATATCTTTTCTAATAAAAAACTAAAGAATTTGGAGAAGCTTAATTTTCTTCTATTTACAGAGATACCACATATAGAACACATTTTTATTAATTGACCTTGTTAGAAAGTGTAAGTGTACATGGATTTTTTGGAGATAAACTAGGAGAAACGTTGTTCCAATAATGACATGAAGGCCATGGAATCCTGTTGCTATAAAAAATGACCCTTTTATCATTTATATATGATTAGGATTAGAAAATTAATCTCCTTTTAATTATTCCTATAATGAAGTCCATGGAATCCTGTTGCTATAAAAAATGCCTTTTCATCAATTTATATATGATTAGGATTAGAAATTAATCTCCTTTCAATTATTCCTATAATAATCCACAATTGGGCAAAAGCCTGTATTTTTCAAAACATCCAAACGTTTCAAGGTTTAATGTAAAACTCGTTCTCAATGATAATTAAGTCAATGAAAAACTAAAAAAATAAAATCCGTTCTCAAAGGCAATTATACAGAGTGGGCCATTTTAATCTATGCACCCGAATTGCTTAAGCATGGTATAAAAAAAGTTTGTACAAAACTTATTCAAGGCGAAGGGGGACACTTTATGGTGCAATTAATTTGAACTTGAGCCTCATTTTCAAGATCATTTGCAGGTTAGGATGTTTTTTTAATGACAACTCCTGTTTTGTCACCGAATTCGGGAAGTGTGGGCAGTGATATTAGTACAGTTTTTTGTGACCTTCAAAAGGTTATTTCAAGGTCAAAAGCTTAAAAAACTGAAACGGCTATTTTTCACATTTTTTCTACTAAATAACAATGACACAAGCACCTGAGTGATAATTATCGCATCACAGTTATAGAAAAAAATATGTTTTGAAATAAATTTTCTTTACGATATGTAATATTTAGTGCTGATTTCGTTTAATGTTTGCGCTAATAAGGTATTTAACATGGCGTAAAAGCAGAAAACAATCTCTGTGCAATTGTTCTACCAAAAATAGTCGTAAAATGAAAAAATCTATAGTTTAACATATTTCTTAATTCAAGGTTATATTCTTACAAAAAATTGTATTTAAATCACCTCACACGTAAAATTTCCCGCACTTCTAGAATTCCGTGTCAAAAACACGGGTTGTCATTAAAAAAAATACTCTGACCTTGAAGTGACTTAGAAAATGAAGTTCAAGTTCAAAATTAATTGCACCCAAAGGTGTCCCTTTCGCCTTGATGAAGTTTTGTTTGAACTCTTTGTTTCATACCATGCTTAGGAACGAAACGATTGGGTGCATAGATTAAAGTGGCCCACCCGGTATACATGTACAGTTTGAAATTAACATGTTTGATCGCTCTCCTGTTTAAATGGTGGAGCAGCTACACATGCTATATAGAATTTAGAAAATAGTTGATTTTGCGAAAATAACAGTATTAAAGGGGAAGGATTACTATTATCATTAATTAGTGTTTCGATTATTACCTTCAGCATCGCGAAAGAAGGTGTGACCGGAATCATAAACATGTATAGATGCTATACAGGGTGTTGCTAAAGTAGGGTTACAGTCTTCTGCTGTGTGTAGAACTCATAAAAATAACCCAAAAAAGTCCTGATTAACATGTGCCCCAAAACGCACCCTTAGGAAGTTATATGCCCATAAAAAGAATCAAACAAAACTGTTTTTTTTTTTCTGTTATTGACAAAAATAACATGTGCTACTCCGTTTTTCGAGAGAAAATCATACGTTCCTATTTATGTTGGTGAAGAGGGTTTTAGGCCCGTATTTATTTATTTATTTATTTCACAATTTTTCCTACAGATTTACAAAATCTTAACAATTGGACAAAGAAAATATTTTTTACGTAAAATGATACATTTTTTTCAAATTATTTTCGACCGTTTTGTCCATAACAGAAAAAAAAGTTTGTTTGAAATATGTTCAGAATTTTATGTGGAGACTTAAAAGAATTACCTATTAGTCTGGTTCACATGTACGATTTTTTCTAAAATCTTTGAATATTCTCCGAAAATTACGTAATTGGTGCCACCATTCGATTCGTAATTTTATGTAGAAAGTTTAAGGACATATCCGAAAAGGCCCTGAAAATAATTGCAAAAGTTATAAACAATAAAGTGAATAGAAAAGTAGGGGTTTGGCTTGTGTGAATATCTAAAAAAAATATTGAAAATTTTCAAAATATGAAAAAAGATCCAAAAAGATCAGGGAATTTACTAAAAAAAAGTTCCGACTGCTGGAATTGTACCTCCAATGTTTATAATTTTTACAGAGCCCTGAAAATAGAGCTAAATATGGGATGTCTGGCTTCCGCGCGCATTCCGTTACGTAGGCTTAGCAACAAGAAATGTATTTAAACATATAAAATATGAATATTAAGAAATACAAAAATTTATGTAGTTTTAGGATACATGAAGATACAAAAATCCGCAGTTTAAAAATTTGTATTTCAATTTTTTCCATTAATTATGCAATTATTAACTAACAATTTTTTCTACGCTGAGTGTTAACATAAAATCTTCGATAATTATTTAACTAAAACTACAAAATTTTTTTCACTCAGTGAAACTATTCTCTTACAAATAGATTACCGTTTTTAAATATTTAAATTTTGATTTTTCTCTTTGTTATTAACATTTGAAAATTAACAAATGAAAAAAGTAATGAAAAAAATCCTTTTTTTTTTCATTTCTGTATTGTTCTGATTTTTTATGGTTAAAAGCTATATAAAAACATTTTTTTCAATTTTCTCACCATTGTTGTTTAAATAATTGTTATAAACAAATATATTGTTTATTGGAAAGATGTTTATTGATACAAATTATGATTTAAAAAAAACGGTTTCTTAAAAAAATATATTTGTTGCTTTAAAGTGCGTTTGTTAATTAACAATCCTTTTTAGCGACTAAATATTAAATTAAGGAACCGTTTAAACTCTAAAAATCATTAATTAATTATTATAAACAAATTATTTTTTTCGGTTTATTTTTTCAACTACTTTATTTTATAAGAAAAATAGCCATGCTTTGGTTCTTCTCAAAAAAAAAGTTTACTATTTTTTGTTTAATTTTTAATATTGTTGTAAAGTCCGTAGGTTCAATTTAAAATTATAAAACTTATATTCACTTTCACTTTTTTAGAAACTTTTATTTACATCGAATATACAACAGCTGATTCAAATATCACAATAACAATTTTTCATATATGCTCTTCGTACAACCAACTGAACCCGCGATCGTGGCCTGCTTCCTTTATAAGACCAGCATAGAAAAATTCTCGTAAAAATCATCATCACTCCTACAGGTGCCGAGTCTTTTCGAGAACCATTTTTTATCTCAAAGCGTTTGTTGTCATACTGAAATGAAACAGGGTCGGCTTTGGGTAAATTTCGTAACAATATTATTATTCCATGAAACTTGTTTTTTCATACGATCTTTGGCTTTTATAATTACAATAACTTTTAAACTATTGCAGATACGACAATAATGCTTCAAGTCTTTTTTGTTTATTATTAATTAATTAACAATGTAAGCCTAATGCCAAAGTGTTAACACTTTTATTTATTTAATTATAAAAAAAACATTTTTCCCTTTGGAAATTCTATTGTCCATCATTATTTTTTTAGGATTTCATTACTTACACCTCTAGTATAAAAATAATAATTGCCGATTACAAATCTTTCATTTTCAACCATTATAACAACACCAGGACCATTATTGTTGATGGTTATGACGAAAGGTTTCGGAGTGTAAAATCATATGAAAGGTTCAGAAGAGTTTCGAAGAAAGTTGCACCCGAGATTACGTTTGAGTTAGATATGAAGCTAACAGAAAAAAAAAATTTATTCTTAGCTAATGACAAAAACAAGTCACGTTTCATCAATAAATTAAAAGTGTGCTAATAAATGATACAAATTTAACAATAAAACAAGCAAAAGAAGATGCTCGTCATTCAAACAGCAATTGACCTTGCAGAAAAAAAATCCAGATAAGAAAGTTGTTGTGATTGGGACTTACGTCAGATCTTGTTGTCTTAATGATTGCATTAACACCTGAAAATAAATATAATAATGTGGAAACCTCCAGCTTCAACGAAACAGCCGGATTTAATTTATGAAATTAGAAATAACCAAAATTTTAAGAATATTGTTCTATTTGCGCATGCCTTTTCAGAATGCGATACAACTAGTGCTATTTATGGCAAGGGAAAGAAGAAATTATTAGATATTAGTAATAAAAATAGTCAACTGATGCAATATGCAGAAGTCATTTACAATCCCAATGCAGCTCTTGACGATATTAAATTAGCTGGGGAACAAATCCTGTTGGCATTGTATGGTCAAATAGGTTCTGATTTAACCACAAGCCAGTGTCGTGTTTCTCAATTTTTGAACACCATAAACAAAACAAAATAGCTATCAACTTAGCAAACTTCCCGCCAACGTCAGCGGCAGTATATTTACACTCGCAGGGCGTATTACCAATTTCAGTTTTGACTAGGTAATTATCTTTTGAATCCGGAAGATGTGGGTTGGATTAAATCCGAAACTATGTATCTGCCACAGAAAACAACAGAGAAATTGGCGCCTGATGAGCTGCTTAAACTATTTCATTGCACCTGCATAAAGGAGTGCACTAATAGGTGTGGGTGCAAAAAAGCGGGGCTTCCTTGCTCTTCTTTAAGCAAAAATTGCAAAGGGGACACTTGTTCTAACAGTGCCAGGCCATCTTTGATGACAACAATGACGATGCTGATGTTTACATTAATCGATTGCATGCAACAGATCATGTTGAAGAATCCTGCGAGCCAATACTAGAAGAGGAAAATGTAGTGGTTGAAGAAACAGCAAGACCAGAAGAAATTGTTGAATCCGCAAATGATGAGGCACCACCACCAAAACGGTCCAAAAGATTACAGAAATAAAGTAAAAATAATTGTAAGAAATTGTTAATCTTAAAGAATATTTTTTACTAAATTTTAAGTAAACATTCATTACTTTTTGCTATTTTTGTTAATTATGACCGACAATAGTTAGATAATAGAATTTCCAAAGAGAAAATGAAAAAAAAAATTATAAACAATATTCAATAATTAAGTAAATAAAAGAGTTAACACTTTGCTGTTAGTCTTAAATTGTTAATTAATAATAAACAAAAAATACTTAAAGCAATATTGTCGTATCTGCAATAGTTTAAAAGTTATTGTAATTACAAAAGCCAAAGAGCGTATAAAAAAGACAAGTTTCATGGAATAATAATATTAAAAATTAAATAAAAAATAGTAAAAAAAAATTATTGAGGAAAAACAAGGCATGGCTATTTTTGGTATAAAATAAAATATTTAAAAAAATAAACTGGAAAAAAATAATTTGTTTATAACAAATTATGTATTAAATAAACAAATAAAAAGTTAAAAAATATATATTTTTTTAATTCTGATAGAAAAATATAATTCATGATTTTTAGATTTTAAACGGTTCCTTAATTTTAATATTTAGTCTCTAAAAAGGATTGTTAATTAACAAACGCACTTTAAAGCAACAAATAATTTTTTTTAAGAAATCGTTTTTGTTTATAATCATGATTTGTATCAATGAACATGTTGAAAAAAAAGAATGATTCACTAGTAAACAATGTATTTGTTTATAACAATTATTTAAACAACGATGGTGAAAAAATTGAAAAAAAAAATATTTCTATATAGCTTTTAACCATAAAATATCAAAACAATCCAGAAATTAAAAAAAAAACAATTTTATTCATTACTTTTTTCATTTGTTCAAATGTTAATAACAAAGTGAAAAATCAAATTTTAAAAATTTAAAAACCGGTAATCTATTTGTAAGGCTATTAAGAATAGCTTCACTGAGTGGGGATTTAGTTAAATAACTATCGGAGATTTAATGTTAACTTTCAGTGTAGAAAAAATTGTTAGTTAATAATTCCATAATTAAAGGAAAAATTGGGATACACATTTTTAAACCGCGAATTATTGTTTTTTCATGTATCCTAAAAGTACATAAAATTTTGTATTTCTGCATATTTATATTTTATGTTTAAATTTTTTTTTTTGTTGCTAGGTCGGACCAAACGTTTGAAAGTCTATTCAGAATAGACTTTGAAACGTATGGTTTTCCTTCAATATACGTCGTTTTATTTCAATTGTGGTGTTATTGCCCAAAAAAACATAAAAGTAATCAAGAATATGCTCCAAACAACGTTTAGAAGACAATTATATTTCTACAGATATGAATACAACAACATTTAAGGTACTAACAGGTATGGATGGGTCTATCTTTAATAAAATATAACGAAGAATGCGCTCAGTAATTGAAAAGAAAGTAAAAGTACAGTTATGCGACTTTTGTACAGATGTCAATCAGACTTTAAAAACCGTTAGTTGGTTTAGTTCGTCCTGGTCGTGCATCCTTTTTTGTGGGGTTATTCGAAATGATAAGTTTATATATCTAGACAGACAGAATTTGGTAGAGTTGAAATATGGAATATATGGTGAAATAAGTAGTCCAAATGTCATTCGCAATGTACAAAGAGAAATAAGTTCATAGGTTTGCTTACTGCAAAGGAGCAGATGGATGTCATTCCCAACATTTAGTTTAAATGAATAATATCCTAATTTTGTTAGTTGAATATTAAATGTTCCAAATCTTATCCATCAGCAATAAGGAAAGCTTTTGTACATTGCTAATGACCTCTGGATAATTCCACTCTTTTCATCACTGATTCGATATCTTAACTTTAATTTCTATGCAATTTATGACCCAATTTTTTTTTAAACAAATTGTATCCCCAATAGGACAGAAGTAACACTTTTCGAAGCATCTATACAAAAATTAATAATTATCACAATAAACACTGAAATTGGACTATTCAAAATGGAAAGATGTTATACAAAAAACCATCCATGCGTTCAAAAATTACTGTTTCGAATAGAAATTGTGCATCTCCTAAGAGAAATGAAAGAATCTAACCGATTATGTTTTCTAGCATTATATTCTATTAAATAGGATAATAACACTATGTTATTTAATTATTGTTTCAAACAATAAATATTAGATACTATACTATTACCTTATCTCTAAAATTGTTCCTAACAAGTAAACATTTACTGAAAAAAATTATAAAATTATTGCTTCATGAAAAGAATTAAATGAAGCATTTGTCCAAAAGATTTCAGTTGTTAAATAATTTGCATTATTTCGAAACCCTAATAAGAATTTAAATACTTCTTTGACAACACTTTGTATGGCTAAAATATATAATTTTCGCAGATGACTGATTCTTAGCCACAAAATCCATTCAAGGTTAGTCTTGTTGTGGATGTCCCTGTTTGTATGTCAATACCGTTAATCACATGATAAACTAATGAATAATAATTTAGGTTTTCACGTCAGAAAAAAATTATCCATAATTAATATGGTGAGTTAGTATTTCGTGTTTGTAAATGAACCGAGTAAATATTGGCTTTTGACATTCGGACAAAGTGAATTCTGTATTTTATTTTTGATTTGCACACGATTTTATAATGATTATAATCAATATTACTAACAGGATAAGAGTAATACGTTTGGGTATATTCCTGGTCTCGATATTTCCCTATTATTTGAATTTCAAACTATATTTGATCATTAATTTCGCGATTGTTTTTGACTTTTTTTATTTTTTCACATTTAGGTGTTGTTGATATTTTTAGTCCACCTATTTCTGGTATTTTTTTAACAGTTTTGTTCATTAGCTTAAATTTTTCAGATTTTTCTGGTTTAAAGTTTTGGAAAGAATTATTTTGATAGTTTCAACAACTTTTATATTTTGTGATCTTTCATTTTATAAATCTTTCTCTTTTCATTTAAATAAAAGAATTAGTCTATCAATTTTCACAACGTATAACAGCTTTGTATCTGCTATCGTCATTAGTTGAATTGGAATTTCAGATTATCAGTTGTATGCACACCTTAACCGATCATGCGTCGCCGGTCATGGCCATTGGTTCTGTTCCCGACATTCTGGTCCAATCAGCGTCATGGTAGAAGGCGTCTGCCAATGTTTTTAATTTGGACGCTGGGCTCGCTAATAATATCTTGTTCGAGGTTATATTATGCTGTCTCTATAAATTTTCCTTTATACAGTACTCTTCCCTATGAATTACCCTGGCCTAGTTCCAGTTGATGTGATGGTGCTCGGTCCATGTGTGATTAGCTAGCCAGACTTGGTTAGGTCCGCCCTTTGAGTAACTCTGCGGTTTTCCTTAACTCCGGTCTCCAGTGGTTGCTTTGTCTCCCTAATGTAAAGATTGCCACATTCACAAGGTATGCTGTATAAACAGTTATTTGATATTGCATTGTATGCAATTCGTCTCTGACAAGACTTTAGTACAAGATAATATAAGAGTTACTATCGTGGTTCCTTCCTAGGTGGTTTGTCCAGTTCTTCCAGCCTTGTTAATGATGTTTTCCGAATATCCATTCGCCAAAGGTCTTCTTTAAGGTTCACTTGTTCTTCTCTGGGAATTAGTGATGGCAGTTTTCGTTGTTGATGGGTGCTTAGAATTGTAGTTTAGGTATAATCCGGTATGTGTAGACTGTTGTTTCGATTCCGTTCGTAGCCCTTTGACACTTTACCTCAAGGAATGGCACGCACGGCTCTCTTCCCCCTCCATGGTTAATCTAATGGATGGCTGGAATCAGTTTAGGTGTTCTAGGCATGCCTGTAGTTCTGTCTCCCCGTGTTGCTAAATAATGAACGTGTCATCAACAAACCTCAACCATAGCTTAGGTTGGGAACCATTCATGTAGATTTTGGCAATGGTTGGCGATAACGGGAAGTCAATAGCCAATCCATCTTCTTGCAGGAATAACCGGTCGTCTCTTGAAAGTGGCAGTTATTGAAGCAACATTGAAGTAAGTCTATGATTGACTCTATTGGTAGCTCCCTCTTCTCCATCAGGGCTTTGTCTTCAGTAAGTTTCTTTCAAGAGCTTCGTCTGATGGTACGTTCGTGAAGAGGTCTTCAACGTCGAAACTTACTAAGCGATGCCCAAGTTCCATAGATCCGGAGATTTCGACAAAATGCTTTGAATCCTTGACGTGCGATGATATTTTTCCCTCCAAAGGATGATTGGTAGAAGGAATTTTAATAGTTCTGCTGTTGGTGAGTTGCATAAACTTGTAATGGATCTACGCATCACCGACAACAAACCTCCAGGTACGACGACACTGATTGGATACGACTGTCAGGATAAAACCCAATGACCATGACCGGTTAAAGGTGTAAATACGACTAATAATCTGAAATAAAGTAAAGTAGATAAAAAGCTACTGAAACGTTGTGAGATTAATTATTTCAAGATGATGGAAATCCAAGGAAACTTCGAGGAATGAGTTACATTTTCTACCAGTTTCACACTAACTCCTCATAACATTTCGCGGGTACGTGTATTTCGCTAAATGATTAAATTGAGTTCTAGCCATTTCAGGAGAAGAGCATACAGAGTATCTCAAATTAGCTTTTCTATACAGGAATCTCGGGTACTATTATATCTACAGCAATGGTCAAATGGGGACAGTTTTAGAGTAAACCACATTCGATATCTGGCTTCATATTTAGAATCAGTCAATTGGTTTTCGAGATAATCGGCAAAAACGGAAAAAGGTTGATTTCGTTTTTCGCAGGTAAATCCGAACTATCAAGACGAATAAGATAGTATGTATCACATGTCTCAATAGTCTTTTGTCATCCCGCAAAACGCCTCACCTTTCATTTTTCTTATGACCACCATATTGGATTTTTTAATTTTTGGAATGAGCATAAAATTCTCGGTATAGTTATATTTCACAAGTGCATAAAAGATTTGAGTGTCATTGAAATATCACATTTCGTAAAGTTAGGCCTTAATTTTTCTAAGTAGGCCATGATTTATTTGTCGCAAAATAACATTAGTAAGAAAGTACTATGAATTAACGCATTTAATTTTAGATAGAACATGAACGTAAATAAATCATTAATAAGTGATCTGTCAAACGCATTTTCATTAGGACCTCAGTAACGACTTTTCAATAAAACAGAATTAATAAATAATAGCCCCCTTCATGCCAGAATGTAAAATATAATTAATTTCTTAACTGTTTCCTAATTAGGTATTAAACTACAGAATTGCAAATTGCCGTTCATTTATATCGTGACATTTTTGACAAATGGTGATCCAAAATTCCATGTTTCAGGTAAGTTAGAATAAATTACCAACGATCCCACACCAAACGTTACTTCCAAATCTAGTCTGTAGATATATCTTTGCCACTTTGTAAGGGTTTGCCACAGCACATTGATGAGTATTGTGCTTGTTACAAACTACACATTTCGTAAACTAACTGTCATAAGCCTACAACATATGATTTACGAAATCGAGATATTCATTACACTTCGTCGTATACCACTCATAGAAGCGTATTCGCCTTGGAAATTAGTTTCCTTAAATCAATTAGGTTTTCGTTCACAGTTCGATTTTCATTTTCAATATTGTTTCGGCTCCATGGTTAATTAAATTAACTACTATTTTTCTGAATTGGACTTTATGAGGATGTCGTTCACGATACATCTCTAAATACCTGGCTGAGGTATTTCTGTGTGATTGATTGTAAGTACAGCGCCAACATGTCAGACATTTCTTCACTTGAATGGGGAATATCGGCGATTTTCAACAGGTCTGTGTTTCACAGTTATAATTTTAATCAGAGAAGAATGTAATTTCTGGAAAAGATTATTTTTTCTATAGGAAGTTTTAGAATTTATTAATATATAATTTAAAAACAATAAAACTGAAAAATGTTACTATAAGTTTCAGAATTGTGTGAACGGAACATCTCCAGAAGACACGAATACAGATCGAGTTTGGCAAACCACGTAATAACTGAGAATAGTTTATACAAACTGGACTGGGACAACACCAATATATTACTTAAAGAAATATACAGTATAAACAAAGAATGTATGTAACAAACAATGAAGAAAGTACCTTGACAACAGATCATGTCCAATGAATATCAAAAAGACAACTTCGAAATTAATTACTCAAGACAAAAATGTTCAAAATTGTAAATAGGGGACTAGCGTTAAGAGCATACTAATATTTTCAATATAGCTCTCTGGAATGGAGGTACCTCTTGCATCTCGTAATCAAATTTGAAACTATTAGAGACTTAGTTAGAAACTGGAAATATCAGACAGTTCGGTTGCTCAGAACCACACCAAATGCATTACACACTAGTAAAAGTGTTTGAACAAATTGGATTCACCGTTTTTTAGGGTTCCGTAAATACAATATACAGATACCCTTATAATATCACTCGTGATTTCTCCATCTTTCGCATCACAGCAATTTCTCCGAAACTACTAAATGGAAAAGGTTGAAATTTGGTATCAGGGTACAGTTTGGTGATCCGATCAGGATTATATACCGCAAATGAAGAAATTTTGATTTTAGGGGTACTTCTTCGGGGACAATTATAAAATATCGAACATTCCCCCTGTCTCCGAAACTATTGACCTTAAAATTTTGAAAAAATAGGGAGTATAGAAAGTGGCCAAAGTTTCACAGGAAAAATAAAAAGAAACCTCCAATTTTAATTTTGGGAACAAAATATACAATTAAATGAAACATTTTTAAAATCTCAAGCGCATATAATAAATACATTCTGGGGAAAACTAATATATTTTTGTCATATTTTGAAAAAAAAAGAACATTACCGGAAAAATAAGAAGAAATACCTAATAATAATTTTGGGGTAAATTACAATCTTATATGGAAAATATAAAATTAAAATTGTTTCTAACGCATCATGTAATACATCAAATTAAAGGACTCATTATGTTTCTAAAATATTTTTTTTTAATATAAAATTTTGAAAAATTAAGAGGGCCTCACTTAAACTTTATAGTAAAAATAAAAAGAAAACCCTAATATTAATTTTGGGGCAAATTATAGAATTAAATGGAAGATAATATATTTTTTTTTCATAAGCTTAATGTAATATGTGAAATGAAAGGACTAATTTTGAGAAATACAAATGTACAATTTAGATTTTTAAAATGACTTGTTCAAAAGACATTATTAACAAAAATATAAAAAATCGACGTTATGAAACTACACGAAAAAAATCCTACATCGGCCAAAAACTTAGGAAAAATTGAGAATATAGAACCTCACTCAAAATTTACCAGAAAACTAAACACAAATTCTAAGAGTAATTTATAAATTTAAATGGAAAATAAAATTTTAAAGTACACTCGTAAACACTACGTTATGGGAAAATGAAACAAATGATCTTAAAAATACAAATATATTTTATTTGTGTTTTAAAATAATTTGTTTACAAAATTTAGTAATTTATTATGTACAATTTTATTCATTCTCCCCTTTATCTTCCAAACTGCTAAACACTAAAATTTTATTGGTAAAAATAAAGGGAAATCCTAATCTTAGTTTTGGGAGCCAAATTAGAAAATTAAATAATCTTTTTAAAAAATCAAACGAATCATGTAGCATATAAATAGGCTCGGTGGGAGAAAAAAACGTATATATTTTTATAAATTTAAAACATTTGGTTTAAAAGATATTTAGGAAAATATAAGAAAATCCACTTATTCACTGCTTGTCTGAAACTGGAATATTAGAAAAATATATACTTTGGTTTACCTACATTGTATCAAAACTCAAAAGTGATACAGAACCTTGGTATGCGAGTCCAACTTGCATTTGACTTTATTTTGTTCATTAATGCTCATTCTTGCAATATAGAATACTTGTTATATTCACTCTATTATTTATATTCTTGCTTCACTATATAAGTGAGTGCATTCGACTTGAATTAAGTCGATTGAACTTCACATGAAATTTACCAGAATTCCTTTGGACGGTTGATTTTAAATAGGCTTGCGTTAGTTAAGATTTTGTATAGCCTATTTCGAAATTTCAGAACTTTATTTCCACTGTAGGAATTTTGTTTTTTTTTTGGATTATTAGGTTGCCCTCCTCTATCCATATTGAAAATTCTAAATTTAAGCGAAATCAGTATAGCTGATATAAAATCCTGCCGACCGAAACCCACATACACCAAAAACACCTTTTTCGATGGTGTTATATCTTGGAGAGCTGAAATCGGAATAAATGAAATTTTCCTGTAAGTCTCTGATCTCTATTGGCAGCCCAAACTACATTTCGAATTCTCCTTAGAGGTCAGAGTGCACAGCAAACACTTCTTGAGCATCCTGCTTTTCGAAATTTGCACGGGGAACAATTTAGATATAATATAATCGTTTTTACTCTGTATAGGCTGCTTAAATTAAATGCTTTAGTTTGTAAATTGAAAACTACACTCAACTGACATTAAACCAATTTTTGTATCGACTGCACCCGATTATTTTTAGGACATTAAAAAGCAGTTGAATTGTTAGTACTGCAGGATATTAAACTTATGATTTTCGAGTGGTTGTAGTATAGACCATTTTATTTATTCTGTTTGCTTAATACCCGCACTGTCGTAATCCACGCCACTGCATTGCGTCGCGGCGGGCGTCCAGAATCAGTTTCACCCCACCACAATGGCGACTCGATGTTCCGATTCTAAGCAGAGCGCCTAATTTGTGTGTTTACTGTGCTAATTCAATCAAAAATAATCGCTTTTATGAGCTATACAAAATAGCTCACCTAACACATCTCAACGCGAAATCAGGTAAGTTATCGATTCTATTTATTTTCATGGCACATACACTTTGATAAGATATCGAATATCAGATAGGGCGATAAGGTTAAAATTTCAAAGATTTACTGTCAAGGGTGTTAATTTAGATCACTAGATGTAAGACTAATGAAAAATTTGAAGGTCGTTTCAATGAAATAATGCAACATTGATAACGATAAAGTAACAATAAATATAATCGATATATTTTTGGGTCAATGGCAAATGCCTGCCACCATCAAGGATTCTGTGTTGTTTTGTAGGGGGATGAAAACATGAATAGAGTTGAATTTGCCGCGACTAATAGGGGTGGATTTTCTACCTTCGCTATTCTCCAGTCTTGCGTTCCCGTAAAAAACGTGCATGCATCTCTGGAGAATTTTCAAAAATTGTTGTTTAGTGTCGTTCGGTTCTCCGATAACTTTTTAAATGTATTTGGGTACATTTCGACAGATCACTGTTCCGGATTATGCTTACAATCAGTTCCAAGGTATTTACATTTTTTTCTTTAATAAATTTTGTTAAAACTCACAGAATTTCAAAATAGTTTTAAAACATGTTAAAGTAATGTCATCAAATCATGTGATTGTCATATTTACTATCCAAACACTTTTAAAAGCTATAAGGAAATATTGCATTTCTTTCATATACAATTAATATACCTATTATTTTGTTACAAGAACTTATTAGAAATAGCACAACAATTGGAAACAAAGGTTAAATTTCTTTTTATGCGCTCGCTATGTGTGATGTTTCTTCAAGTTATGTATAAAGTTTCTCCTCTTCAGAATTTTCTTTCAAATCTATTTGCATATCTTCTTATATTAGTGATTAATCTTCTTATGAATAAAAAAAAATTTACTGGAAAGATCGTTGGACTTGCTTTGGTAACTGATAATCATACCAGCATACTTTTTTACCTTAATGTCTGCTGTTATATATATTTTTGTTTCACGGTTAATGTCTAAGCTACTTTTGGTCTTCTTTGAATTACTTTGAATAAAAAAAAATATTTACTGGAAAGATCGTTGGAACTGCTTTCATATTTTCACTGATAATCATACCTGCATACTTTTTTACCTTAATGTCTGCTGTTATATATATTCTTGTTTCACGGTTAAGGCCTAAGCTTCTTTTGGTCTTCTTTGACTTACCATACTTCTAAGCTCTATGAAGTATTTACACATATTGTATTATTATGATATATTCAAAAAAGAAAAAGCTTCAACAGCTATGTATTTTTATCAGGATTACATCATCTAGTGTCCCCTTCTAAGAAAATTTCGTAGTTAATTAGTATTCTCTTCATTGTTTGCATTGTATCTGAAGTTAAACAGTAAGCTGTGTTGTTCCCCTTTATTGCTCAGGTCATTTACGAAAGTTCGTGACAAAATTAATAGTAGAACAAAACCAACACTAACGTAATCTAAAGATAAAAGATGACTAACTCGTACAAAATTCAACATTTCTTACCAAAAGTGTTAATAATTGTTATATGATATAGATAATTATAATTTGATATTCATTGCAAAAATTTCTTATTAAGTGCAAATGTAGACTGTCTCATATACAAACTCTGCTCTAAAAATAGAATCTGTAACATCGACAGTTTTTACAAAATACCAAATAAAAATCAAATCATACAACGGATCATTTTATCTATCACAACATGTAGGGGATGAGAGATTTTTTGAAGGCTGTTCCCAAATTTTACCTCTATAGATGTAGAATTATAACTTTGCTAATTTTGGATATTATTATTAATGAATATGACTATGATCATTATGATTATTAAATAGTATTATCGTGAGTGTTAAATTAGAATAGTACATTTCATAGGATTGTTCAGATTTTGAATATAAAGATATTAAAAAAAAATGAAAATGTAATTATTAAAATATAAATTGTTTATCTCAATCAAAAACTATCCGTATTACACAGAAAATTCAAAATTTAATTTAATTAATAATTGCATAAAAAGTACTATACTATTTGTATTATTTTTATGTCGTTGTTTCTCTTCAATGAGAAAACATACAAATATTTGATTTTTTAAAATTTATAGCTGTTTTCATTATCGATACATAAACCTTAACAGCATCGTTCCTTGAATGTATATATTGCTACGGAAAGTTATAATTGCGCCAAGAGAGGACCATGTATACACAAACTAGATGTCACAGTAAGCAAATGGTAATTTTCCGGAAAAATCTATTGATTTCATGATAAAAAATGTTGAATTTTCTGCTGACTAGTCATCATTTATCTTCAGAAAACGTTGGATTTGATTTTTATTCACTACTTTTGTTACCACAATGTCTTTTTCTGTAAATGTTCCTGACTAATAAACCTACTAGTCCCACATACTCAGATGTTGAGTTATTTAGAAGCTCAGGAAAGAAATATTCAAAAATGCAGGTTTTATAAATTTGTTAAGTAGGGAAAGATTAATAGTTTAGGAACAGTTTGTAACATTTTTCCAAGCTTTTAAATGCTTTTACCTTGATATGTGTAATGTGTGTTATAAAATATTACAAGTTAAATATATATTTAATTAAGGTAAAATTGTGTATACGTATGTTAGTCGGCTGACTTTATAATAATATGGTGTTATTGTGCTAGTCTGATAACGAAGGCGCAAGAGGGCTATCGATTTTGAATTCTAATTTCTTTTGTACTCAGTCTTGTGAGCAGTACTAGAGTAAAATATTAAACTACTTTGTAGATGATATGTATATTCTGATGAAGAATCATATAGTTTCAAAAATAAATAATTTGGTCAAGTGCGAGTTAGTTGGACTCGCATACTTAGGGTTCCGTACCACCTTCAAGATTCGAATATTCCAGTTTCAGACAAGCAGGGAATGAGTGCATTTTCTTATATTTACCCTTATATCTTTTAAAGGAAGCGTTTTAAATTTATAAAAAATATATTATTTTATCTGCTTTAGGATTCGCTTGATTTTTATCACAATACATATGTATTTAATTTTCTAATGTGGCCTCCAAAAAGTAACATTAGAGTTTTATTTTACTAATAAACTTTCACAAATACTTTTTATAATCTACTGTCTGAGTTTTGAGGCTCTGTAGATTGGAAGAAAAACGGCAAAATAGGTCAAAGTTTAAATTATAAATTATTAAATCTGTTATTCAGATTATTTAAAAATATAAATAAAATATATTTTTCAAATTTTAAATAATGTAGTTTCTAAAATGGGAATTAAGTCGATGTTTAATATTTTTAATATCTTTTAAACAAATGATTTAAAAATATGATATATTTGTAATTCACATAATGAGCCTTTTATCTAATATATTACATGATGCGTTTGAAAATTGAATCTTTATTTTCCATTTAATTGTATAATTTGTCCCTAAAATTACTATGGGGGTTTTCTAGTAATTTATTTTCCGTTTAATTCTATTATTTGGAGGCCAAATAATGGAATTAGGTATTTTTTTTCATATGTTTCCTATAAACAAAAAAATTAGGTCTTAGAGTTTGGGAAATAAAGGGGAGAATGGGTAATTTTTTTAAAATATTTAAAATATTCAGTTAAAATATATATATATATATATATTTTATATTCACTTTGATTCATTCACTTTTTAAAAAAATATTTTATTTAGAAACATACAATATAAAAAGTGAACAATTAAAATAGTTAAAGTACTTGAATAACTTAATGCTATAAATGATATTATTTGAATGACTTAGTACTAAAAGAGATATTATTTGAATGACAACACGAGAACGTTTCCAGTTGCATTTATAACATTGACAAAAGTGCTGATACAAGTCAGCGTTTTTACTGGGTAAACGGACTCGTGTAGGTTTCCGGGAAGTTGTTTGCATATAATTCAAGATGAAATTTGATATCCCTGAGAAGTCACGTACGCTTTAAATTCCGTTGACTTCTCGACTGTGTGAACTAAGTGCTGATATATTTTGCATATAACAACTCCCCTTACATATCAAAAGTTGATGCTATAACATCAACTTTTAGGAACAGAACATAAAATAATATAAAATGATGTTTGAATGGTATGAATAATAAGTAATAAGTGTATAAAATATGAATAAAATAAAGTAATAGGTAAAAATCAAATTGATATTTGTAAAATAAAATCAAAATATGTTAAAATAAATGAGCAATAAAATAATACGAGTAATAATTAAATGCTAACCTAAACATATCAAAATAAAATATAAAGTAAAAGAAAATGTAAATAAAAATAATGTAGAAAAATAAAAAGGTTAATGATATAAATCAATATTAAAAATGGTGTTTTTAGTGAACATAAAGTGTATACCTAAACTTGCGTCTCTAAGCTTTGTTCTGTTTTCAAAACAGGCCTAAGCTTGGGGAAGAATTTGAGTCTTGACTGAGGCACTGAAGTCTGGTCAGGATTGCAGTCCTTTGGAGGTTTTACCATCTCTTTTTGACAGCTTGGAAGGTGATGAGTGCTGCTATGATCATGAGAGCAGCTATGGTTGTATAGGTAAACCAAGAGATATTTTTGGTTACAAACTGCTGGTTTATGAGACCATCGAGGTCTCTGGAATATTGTTCCAATTTGTGATTTGCTACGTCTAATTCTTCTACGTTAAGCGTGTTCAGCTTCAGGGGCTGAAGTTCAGGAATTTTAATTTTTTCTGGCACTGCGTCGCAACAGTTGAACGGCACTGTTACTGGTTGGAAGGTTTCTAGAACATCGGTTTGTTTACCAGATTCGGCTTGAACTTTTGTAATTCCTATAAACGCACTACACTCTGATTGAAGAGTCAATATGGAGTTGAGGGAGATTGTAACAGTTTTTGGGTTTGTTTGAGCGCAATTCACTGTAACACTTATGGGTTCAGAAGTAATTATGAGCCATGTATTGGGTTCTAGTTTTTGAACGTTGTATCCTTGAGTGAATATTAGTGAGCTTTTACAGTTGTCGGGTACCTTCTGGACATTCTTTAGAAGTTGAGCTTCACATAACGCGTTTGTGTCAATAGGATATGCGTAAAGTTCAGAACACAGTTTCTTACGAGTGGATAACGGTTTACACGCACTTAAGTCTTTGATCGGAATAAACATTAAAGAATCATCATTCTTTGCAAGATATTTTTGAGTGAAGGATAGCATATGATGTAAACCTGTTCTTTCATCGTATATAGGGATAGGATATAAATGAAAGACTGTGTGTGTAAGGATGTTGTTCGACTAAAGGGATTCTTAACACAAATATAAGATCGGTATATGTTTGAAATGCCTCTAGTTCAATGATTTCTAGATATTGTGCGATGCTCGAGTACTTTACAGCCAATGGAAGGTTACTTTGACTAAATTTTGCGATACTTCCTGTAATGAGGTAATAAGATGTTCTGGTGTTAAAATTGAAGAGTGAATTATTTTCAGACGCGCGAATGTGATAGAATTTAAAACATCATTTAAATTATCTTCTAAGTAGAGATAATTCTCCATAAGTTTTTCACACATTTCAAGTAGTGCGAGTTTTGATTCGACGTAGGCGACCTTATCATTAATTTTTCCGATAGTGTTTTCCAGCTTTATCATGTTATCGTTAAAAAGGTTTCTCGTCAATTCTAAGATTTTGAATAGTTTCGTTGAAGTTTTTAATTACGGATGTGGTGACACTTATTTGGTTTTTTTGTAAGTTCTCAATTTGAAGTTGGCCTTGATTTAGGCGATTTATGCTTTCGGTAAAGTATTTTCCGTCGGCGGCGTCTAAATTGCCGGTGATTGCCTTAAAAAGGGTACCTGCCCCATCAAGTATACCTCGTTTGTGTCTTTTAGTGTCCATGTGAATGTCAGTAAATTTCTGTTTGATTGAGTTAGAAATTTGATTGAGAAGATTAATGTGGGTTTGTACGTCTGCGCGAAAGTAGTTCATAGCAAAAGAATTGAAGTTAACAGTTTTTACAAGAGTTTGTAATATTCTGTTATTTGTTGTAAATACTTGTTCTAGTGTAGAAATGTTTCTGTGTACTAAAAGTGTCCATTTATCATTGGATACAGTAGATACCTAAAGTATTGTTTATTGGTTGTATTTGAAATTGGGGTACTGCTGACCCGAACAGCAGGCAAAACCTGAAACAGAAATTAACTTTCTGAGAACGGTTTCATTCGGTCGAAATTAACTTTTGATTTTTGGTTAGTTTTAGGGTTTAGTACTGTTGCGGAGTTTCTGTGAATCTCCAGGATTTCGAAAGGACCATTGAATTTATTTTGGAGTTTGTCCTTGATCTGGGATTCTTTAATATAGACTTTATCGACTATTTGATAGTTAGGGAGATTTTCAGAAACGTGTTCATCAAACCTGACTTTCGCTTTATGTTTTTGGATTCCGTTCTTTCGCGAGCAATTTTATAATAGTGAGAGATACGATTATTGAGATCTCTGATGTACTTAGTTATCAGGGCTTGTTGGTTGTAGAGAGTTTCTGGAGTCCTACTCGAAGTATGTCCATAAACAAGTTCGTAAGGGGTGAATCCATGAGTTTTGTTTACAGAATTGTTATATGCAATGATTGCATAAGGGAGGATGTTAAAAGGGTGTTCGTCAGGATTTTCTAGTTTATGGATTCTAATCATCTCTAATAAGGTCGAGTGGAATCGTTCTAATGAACCATTTGACTGGGGATGTCCCACACTAGAATAAGATAGTTTGATGTCAAATAGTTTACACAAGTCTCTCATTAGTGTGTTGTCGAATTCCCTGCCATAATCACAATGTATCCGTAATGGAGTACCGAAGTGTTGGAAATAGAGTAGTAAGGTACTAAACACGGTTTTGCGGATTTGTCGGTTATGGGGTAGGCCTGAGAGAATTTTGTTAGTTCGTCCCGGATAGTTAATGCGTAGTTTTTTGTCGGGACTTCTAGAATATCGATGTTGACGCGTTCAAAGGGTGTCCGTGGGGTTTCAGTAATGACAAGTGGGCTGTCGAGATTTTTCCGGTAAACTTTTGCTCTCTGGCAAGATTGACAGTTTTTGATAAAATTGTCAACGTCCTTAGTCAGTCCTTGCCAATTGTATTTTTCTTTTATTCTGCGGATAGTTTCATTGATACCACGGTGTATATTATTTTTGACGTTATGGAATTGGTCGAGGATGATGGGTATTTGGTCTTTCTCAACCGTTTTGGACGAATATTTTGGCAAACTTTCCATTTGATATCGATTTCGGAAAAGATAAACGAAAGCATTTCCAAAATGGGCAGTTCAATGTTATTCTCAACACAGAATACTTCATTTTCAGTAAACACATCTCTACTATTATACAGAGATGCGAAAAGAATCTCGTTGACTATTTCTGGGTCAGAAGGGAGAGGGACGATGTAATAGCGTCTTTTTCTGACACTTTTGCTTGCAAAGACATTTACTCTAGGGGTACGGAAATCAGCATTTTCCTCAAAAATGTCTTCGATGATGTCATGGTGAAAATTTTTCATGAGAGAGCCTTGGGGAAATACTAGGATGTTTTTGTTTCCTCGGTCTAATAGTTGGCAATTAGAAAATTGAATTTTGTCGTAATCTATGAGAGAAACGGTTTGATATCGCTCGACAAAAGTTTTAAATTCTTCGGAGATTTTTTGGAGATTAATGGGACTTCTCGTCTGGGGTTCTTGTGAGTCATCGTCAGTTTCGTTTGTTGGGAGTACTGTAAATGGTGTTAGATGATTGTTTGCTTGAAATGATATGTATTCATTAAAGTTGTTAACTTTAATGCGAGAGAGCGCGTCGGCGTTTTTATTTACTTTGCCGGGTTTGTAAATTATTTGATAGTCGTACTCCTCGAGCTTAAGGCGCCATCTTGCAAGTCTACTTCCAGGATCCTTTATAGAAAACAGCCAAGTTAACGGGCGGTGATCGGTCAAAAGTAAAAACTTACGGCCAAAAATTATCGGACGAAAGTGTTTAACCGCCCACACTATTGCAAGGAGTTCTCGTTCTATGGTTGAATACTTAGTTTCAGCATTGCAGAGAGTTCTGGAGGCATAGGCTACGGGTAAATCTTACCTACGGGGCCTTGAGAGAGCACTGCGCCGATAGCAAATGAACTGGCGTCGGTTGTAAGAATAAATGGCTCTTCAAAATTAGGGTATATGAGTATGGGAGTAGAAGTAAGGGCTCTTTTTAATTCGTCAAAAGATTTGACACATTCTGAATCAAACTGGAAAGGTGTGTCTTTTTGAAGTAATCTTGTCAAAGGTTTTGAAATCTTGGCGAAATTGGGGATGAATCGCCTGTAATAACCAGCTAACCCTAAGAAGGACTTGATATCTTTTGGGTTTTTTGGTTGGGGAAAATTTAAGATACAATCTACCTTTGAGGGGTTAGGCTTCACGCCTTCGGGAGTTATAAGGTGGCCAAGATACGCGACCTCTTTGCGAAGAAACTCGCATTTGTCGGGTTGGATTTTTAGATTGGCTTTTCGCAATCGTTTGAAAACTTCAGAAAGTCGGGTTATGTGCTCATGTATAGTCGGAGAATAAACGATAATGTCGTCCATATAGACTAACATCTCTCGTTTTGAACACCTAAAAGAATAAATATTACCAAACCCTTTGGAAGGTGGATGGAGCGTTTTTAAGACCGAAGGGCATTCTAACAAATTCGAAATGGCCATTATCAACTGTGAATGCTGTTTTTTTGATGTCTTTAGTATCGATTTCGATTTGGTGAAACCCGGAAGCTAAGTCGAGGGTGGTGAAATATTGGCATTTGCCAAGTTGGTCAAGTAAATCCGAAATGTTCGGTAGGGGATATTTGTCGTCAACAGTAAGTTCATTTAATTTACGATAATCGACGACGACACGCCATTTTTGGGTACCAGATGCGTCTAGTTTTTGGGAACTACCCAAACCGGGGATGACCATGGCGAATTAGACGGACATATAATGCCTTGGTCAAGCATCTTTGATATCTGACTTTTTACCTCTTGTTTGTGTATTGGGGGTACGATATGACTTTGTGAAAGAGGGTTTTGCGTTATTAGTGTCTATCGAATGTTTGATTTCGTTTGTAAAAGTCAGTTGGTCACCTTCTAAATAGAATATGTCGGAATATTCGAGGCAAAGTTGAGAAATAAGTTCGGCTTCCTCCTCGTTCAGATGTTCTAACCGAAGTTGTTCCATAATTGTAGTTTGTCTATCAGGCTGGGTCAAGTTTTGAGAGTAATTTTCAGAAAGAATGTTTACGGAAAAATTGTTTATCGGTTCGAGTTCCAAATTGTCAAAATTAACAGTCTTGGGGATCGCATTTGCATTTAAAACTGAAGTAAGGAATTCGCCTTTTTCATTAATTTTAACAAGGGCACGGGGAAGATAAACTTTTTCTATTTCGGCAGATGATAGGAAAGCATCAGTATTTTTGAGGTTACATTTTAATTTGCATATTTGTTCTGTTCGGGGTTCTAAACAGATTGTATTAACCGGGATGCAGTTATTGAAAGTTGGAGGGTTCTGAGTACGCATGACAGTATCATCCGTAACTTTGTACAGAGGTAAAGTTTTAAAATTAGTGACAAGTTGTTTGCTGTTAAAGTCTATAACGCAGTTATAGTGTTCAAGGAAATCTGAACCCAGTAATCCGTCGAATTCAATGTCGATGTCGCAAATATATACCTTGTGTGGGTCGGCGACATTGAAAGGTACAAGGGTGGATTCGTTGATTAAGATTTTCTGATCGGTGATTCCTTGGATGACTACGTTTTCGGAAATCGTTGTTTGAAGCGTTGGCAGGTTTCAGGTTTAAAAATTGAAAGTCCTGCACCCGTATCGATAAGAAGTTTATAGGTGTTTGAAGAGTCAGTAATATAATAAAGATTCTTTGAGTTGACGGAAAGAAGGGGTCTTACAGAAAGTTCTGTTCTGGAAGTTGACATTGGGGCTGAAGTCGTCCAGATTCATTGTCTGAATTTGGGTTTGAATTTCTGAAATTTCTTGGTCTGGGGGTTCTGACTGAGTGGGGGTCAAATGAAAATTTGCTTGAGAAGAATCAGGTTCGTCAGAATAAGATTCGTAAACTGTTCAGTATTGAAATATTCTGGTTCATCGTTTTGTTCGAAATCATTAGGGTGATAATCTTGTACGTTTCCGTACTCATCGGGTAAAGAGGTGTAATGATTTTCGTTTTGAGAGTAGTTATAGTCATTGTGATATGGTCCGAATTGCAGATTGTTCAAGTGATGAGTCTTTGGTTGTTGGCGTTGTTGATGTTTAAAGAAACTCGGGTCGGTCTGTAATTGCCAGACATTTTGGGTTGTCTACTGGTAGATGGACGAAATTGTTGCTGTGAAAATTGTTGACTGGGATTAACATTTGTAGATTGATTAGCAGGTTGATTGGAAAAAATGAGGGCGGTAATTCGAATAGTTCTGATTAGAATTCGGGTTGTGTTGAAATTGTCTCATTCTCAATAAGCATTCGTTGCTTAAATGGCCCATGCGTTTACAAAAAGAGCATTGTTTTGGAGGTGGACCGTTATTTGGTTTACGAGGGGGTTGTTGGAAACTTCTATTACTGAAAATTTCTGGGTTTCTAATGTGATAGTTGTAGTTCTCGTTTAATCCTGGAAATGGCAGTGAGAATACTGCATGGGTCGCTAGCGCGAACGAGTTGACCAATTTTGGGCTCTAACCCGTAAGAAGGCTATTAAGAGCCATTGACTCTATTAAGTCAATCTGTGCTTGTTTTTCTTTGATAGTTAAATTTTGCTTGTTTATAGCTGCTAGCATTTTCGCTTGATGCGTCTGGAGTCTAGCAGAGAAAGTGAGGGGGGATTCATTTGGAGTTTGCCGCATTCGTTGCAAGTCCTGTATGAGAGCCGAGAGATCCCGAGGATCTCCAAAATGATTTTCTAGGAGGGTTTGAATTTCGGCTAGTTGACTAGGGTTTCGCGAATTAATTAACTCAGCCGCTCTACCGCGTAACTTATTTTTTTATATGGAGAATTAGCAGTACTTGCTGATTATCCGTTGCCATGCTGTAAGCAGTATTACAGGAGCATATGAAAGTATTCAAAAATATCGGATTACCATCATACTCAGGAATTATGGCAAATATTTCCGAAAGCTTATAGGGTTCTACAGTTGGTGTAGCTGCCTGTCTAGTCGTTGCCATTTTTAAAATTGTATAGATTCGCACAATAAATCGAAATTAAACGTTGAATAAAGTTTTAAATTGAAATGGTAGAAAATATACGGTTTATCGATTCAGTATTGAGTAATGTTTAATATAGTAATAACAAATTTAAAATAGGAATGTATAAATGGTAGATTAATAATAAACTAGAAATAATGTTTCAAATACTTCGAAATATGTGAGTCGAAGTAATGGAAATAAATAATATGATTATGTAAAATATATAGTTTCAAAATAATTATTTAGGAATGTAAGGTTATGAGGAATAAAATATTATATAAATGAAAGAACTGGTGGTCATTCAAAATAAAATCAAAATAAAAAATAGTTACTTTATGTGATTCTTACGTTATTATTCCTCGCATCGGACTGTTCTCCGCGTCACTTAGCACTGGTTAGCCTGGTTGCGGGTTCCCTTGCTAGTACTTGGTAGTTGTTGTCCTTTTCAAGTAGGTTTTGTCCACAATGATTTAGAAATCTCCACAGTTAGTTAGTATTCACGTGTTCTAACTGTGTTGGACAATCCTACTGACTGCGCCAATTTATATTCACTTTGATTCAATTCACTTTTTAAAAAAAATATTTATTTAGAAACATACAATATTAAAAGTGAACAATTAAAATAGTTAAAGTACTTGAATAACTTAATGCTATAAATGATATTATTTGAATGACTTAGTACTAAAAGAGATATTATTTGAATGACAACACGAGAACGTTTCCAGTTGCATTATAACATTGACAAAAGTGCTGATGCAAGTCAGCGTTTTTACTGGGTAAACGGACTCGTGTAGGTTTCCGGGAAGTTGTTTGCATATAATTCAAGATGAAATTGATATCCCTGAGAAGTCACGTACGCTTTAAATTCCGTTGACTTCTCGACTGTGTGAACTAAGTGCTGATATATTTTGCATATATAAACATATATATATATATATATATATATATATATATATATATATATATTTGTACCTATTCGTCATAATGAGCCCTGAGATTTGATATATTATATGACCCGTTAGAAACAATTATAATTTTTTATTTTCCATTTAATTCTATAATTTGCCCCCAAAATGAATATTAGGGTTTTTTTTATTTTTCCAGTAAAATTCAGGTGAGGGGCTATACTTCCAGTTTTTCAAATTTTTCAGCTTATGGTTCGGAGATAAGGGGGGAATGGGTAAAATTTTTTATATTCTTGTTAATATCTGTTAATTAATTTATTTTATAAATATGGAAAAAATATATTTGTTTTCTTCATCATGAGCCCTTTTATTTGATATATAACATGCTGGGTCAGAAACAATTTTAATTTTATATTTTCCATTTACTTCTATAATTTGCCCCCGAAAAAAAATATTAGGGGTTTCTCCTTAATTTTCCAGTAAAGTTCAGGTGAGGGGCTACACACACATTTTTTTTCAAAATTTTCCAGCTTATGGTTTCGGAGATAAGGGGGGGAATGGGTAAATTGTTTTATATTTTTGTTAATATCTTTTAATTCATTTATTTTAAAAATATGAAAAGACTATATTTGTTTCTCCTTATTTTTCCAGTAAACAGAACCTATAAATCTATTTTTTTCAATACTTTACGTTTTATAGTTTCGGAGATAAGGGGGGGATGGGTAAATTTTGGTATATTTTCGTTAATATATTTTTAAATAATTTTT
This sequence comes from Octodonta nipae, assembly GCA_034190945.1. NCBI lineage: Eukaryota > Metazoa > Arthropoda > Insecta > Coleoptera > Chrysomelidae > Octodonta > Octodonta nipae. Next base: position 106,143,787 of record CM067219.1, on the reverse strand, counting down.
TTTTAAATATGAAAAAAAATATATTTGTGTTCCTCAGAATGAGACCTTTCATTTGATATATTACATGATGCGTTTGAAATTTTTTTTATTTTTAAATTTTTATTTAATTCTATAATTTGCCCCCCAAAATTAACATTAATGGTTTCTCCTTAATTTTCCTGTAAAGTTCGGGCAACGCTCTATATTTCCTATTTTTTTCAAAATTTTAGCCTCAGTAGTTTCGGAGATCAAGGCGGGGAATGGGTAAATTTTGGTATATTTTTGTTATTATCTTTTTAAATAATTTTTTTTTTAAAAATGAAAAAAATATATTTGTATTCCTCAGAATGAGACCTTTCATTTGATATATTACATGATGCGTTTGAAAAAAAATTTATTTTTAAATTTTTATTTAATTCTATAATTTGCCCCCAAATTTAACATTAATGGTTCCTCCTTAATTTTCCTGTAAAGTTCGGGCAACGCTCTATATTTCCTATTTTTTTCAAAATTTTAGGCTCAGTAGTTTCGGAGATCAGGGGGGGAACTGTCGATTTTTTTAGTTTTTCCCCCCAAAAGTACCCCTAAAATCACTTTTTTTTCTTGTGATAGAGGCAGAAATCCTGAGTGATATTATAAGGGTATCCGTATATTGTATATACGGAACCCTAAAAATCTTAAAAAACGGCCTTTGATTTCTTTACAAAAGAACTACTAAAATAATTTTGTCCTAATTCTTCTCCTCGGTTTATCCTCAATAAATTGACTTCTTTGATATTCATACTCATTGCCAAGCTGATTTATACCCTATTCAATTTGAAAACTATACCAATTGTATAATAGTGTCAAGTTTCTTCATTAAATAATGAAAAATACACCTAAACTAATAAACAAAATAAAATCTGAAGATTCCATAATATATAAAGCAGATGTGAGTTTGAATTTTAAAGTGGGCAAGAAGGGTAGAATGCAAACTTTCTGTTTTTTAACCGTCTTTCAAAAAAGAGGAGGTTATCAATTCGTCGCCACGTTTTTTTATGAACGCTCAGTGATTATTCAAAAACGGCTTGGGTAATGTGATGATTTACAAGGCATTGTATTAAGGAATATTACAGAAAGATACCATATTATTTTGTATAACGTGAGATTTACTGTTTTCCAGAATATCAGAATCAACAGTAATTAAAGGACTACATTTCATTAAATCAACCGTGTTTTCTTTAAACCGCCTCAACCAATTTGAATCTTTTAAATTTTATTCTACAAAGAGATGTTCCAGCTTGATTCCGTATAATTTTCTATAACGTAAAACATACAGTTTTTCTGAAAATCGTAAAATATGTGCAAAATGATTTATTTATATTTAAAAAAGGACCGACTATTTTCAGACGTATCTCCTTTTTTATCTGCTTTAAGGTACAATTGTATTATTTTAGCGTATTCTTATCGCTCTCTTCTCTTTTTCCCTCTCTAATTTGTATTCTTTTCCTATTCCAAATGTTGTTTACCATTTTTTATTTGTTTTTTTATTTGGACCACTTTTTAGAAGTGTTACTCTAATTCACTCTGTATTGCATCCACACTGTATATGCTTCTGTGTAATGGTCGCCACAATATAACTTATTTGTCTACCATTTTCTGAACTACCCTGTACAACTATAATTGAACTCAACTCAATATTGCAACGGTCCTGATATCGTTAAAACCACCCTGTGTAAGTATAAATCCTCTGCACACTATTGATTGTTTCTATTTTTCTATTGTTTAAATTAGTCCCGTATAAATATGATTTTACTTCGCCATATAAGTCTAGCATTCTATTTATGCTACTGCTCATGGTTTACCTTATATAACAAAATTGACATTTATGAATCACAATTTATGACTATAATATTACTCCACCATTTATTTCAATCAACCGGTTTAAGCAACTGATTGTAAATTTTTTTGAATCGATGTCTATAAATTATATTATAGCTTTCCTATAATTCAAGTATACTAACTGCTTGTGCTTATATAGCAAATTTTTGATACACCCTGATTAACAATAATTTTACTTTACCCTTACTTCAGACACCTTGTATAAGCAACTACTTTTGTTCCACACTATATAACTTTTTTTAACCGCCCTGTATAAGTGTAATTCTACTCCACCTTAAAATTCATCCATTCTGTATATTGCCTACTGCTTCTAACATTTTTTGAAGCCTTCTATATAACTGTAATTATACTCCACCCTATAACGAACATGTCTATTCTGTATAACTATAGTTTTGCTCCACTCTTATTTCAACCATTTTGTACACGCAGCTACTTATGTGCCACCCAATATAATATTTTTTAACCACCCTGTATAACTAATTCAATTCCATCTTATATTTCAACCATCCTATGTATGCAACTGCGTATGTACCACCACATCACATGAACGCCCGCACACACCTATTACCGTATACCATGTAGAAGAGATCGCCGGCATAACACATTTTCGTTTCGATAAACTATGGAATATTTTCTGTAATTTGGCGCGACTATAAGCCCTGTAACTTAACTTCGTCTCTAAAGGAACCTGACTTCAAATGAATCAAAATGAAAACCATTACAAACACCCTGTCAGATATACTTTTATGGCATATCTTGACATTTAAACTAGAAATTTATGATGGAAATTTGATATTTACATTAATTTATACAGTATTGTTGCACATATTTTTCCGATTTTCAGAAAAATGGTATGTTTTGCATTATAGGAAAATATACGGAAGCAAGCTGGAACATATCTTTGTAGAATACAATTTATAATATTCAAATTGCTTGACCCGTTTGAGAGAAAACACTGAAGATTCACTGAAATTCACTGAAATCTAAACCCCTATTTACTTTTTCAGATTTACTGGGAAACTGTATAGGCAATTATATGGTACTTATCTGTAATGCTTCTTAATATAATGCAGATAAAATAATCAAAATTGCCCAAGCGGTTTTTGAATAATCGCTGGTCATACATAAAAAAATGTTGCCGACGAATTCATGACCTCTCCCTTTTTGGAAGTCGGTTAAAAAACCGTAAATATCAATGTAAATGTCAAATTTTCATCATATCTAGCTTAAATGTCAAGATATGTCATGAAAGTATATCGTACAGAGTGTTTGTAACGGTTTTCATTTTAGAAGGCTTGCAGTCAAGTTAAACAAAATATTCCATTAGTGTTTCGACAAGAAAAATTTTAGGAGAGCCATCTTTTCTATAAGGTATACATACGGTGGTAGGTGTGTTTGAGGGCATCGAAATTCAAGCAGCAAGCAATGTGCGCAGTTGTATTATAGGGCGAATAAAATTAAAGTTTGACAGGTGCGTACAAAAAATTTTACAAATAAATGTGATTTTGGGTGGTACATAAGCAGTTCGATATATAGAATGGTTAAAATATAAAATGAAATAGAATTAAAGTTATACAGGATAGTTCAAAAAAGTTGTGTTGGGTAGCAAATAAGTAGTTGCTTATACAAGGTGGTTGAAATAAGAGTGAAGTAAAACTATAGGTATACAGAGTCGATCAAAAAACTTTAAAGAAATGGTAAAATAAGCATATGCCGTAAGAATATTCAAGTTATAGGGCGGAGTGTTCAAAATATGTTAGAAACAGTTGCATATACAGAATGTTTGAAATATAAGGTGAAGTGGAATTATAATTATACAGGGTGGTTAAAAAAATGTTATATACTGTGGAACATAAGTAGTTGCTTATACTTGACATATGGGGCGAATTAGAATTATAGGTATAGAAGGTGATTTAAACAATAGAGAAATAGAAACAGTCAATAGGGTAAAGGGTATTAATACTTATACAGGGTAGTTGCGAATTAGAGTTACACTTATAGAAAGTGGTCCAAATAATAAAACAAATAAGAATTAAAGAAAATAGAAATTCGTGAGAGAGAGGGAGAGATAAGAATACGCTAAAATAATCAATCGAATTATACCTTAAATCACATAAAAAAGAATATATGTCAGAAAATGGTTTTTGATTGCATAAGGTTTCTAAACGGTTTTTATTTTAAGCCAGTTGAAGTCGGTTCTTTTTTAAATATAAATTATTTAAACTTTTTAGTTATTGTGTTCGTAAACAAACGTTTCTTTTTTTAATATTTTTTTACCCACATTCATTTATAAATCTGTGAAACATTCTCTTATTTTTATTATTTATTGAATATCGTTTGTAGAGGCTTCTCTCTAAAATGCTTGACATGCCGTGTTGTGTAGCTTGTTGCTTTCATCTGCGAGCAGGTTTGTCATTTATTTTCTGATGACAGTCCTGTATTTTACAACTCTGTTCGCAAACTTTAGGTTTGTACTAGGTTCGTTCCTTCAGCCTAGATAACCGATACACAACGGTCGCGTACCTGCGCACAAGAACAATAGCGTTCCTTCAAAACAATAACCGTTTAGTGAACGGTTCAGTTTCGTGTTCAAGTGACACGGTGATTGATTCGCAACCAGTTAATGTACGGTAATTTCCATCACCGGCTTCAGGGTAGAATCGGTGATGCAGCCACTGACTGGTACATGCAACGAGTTGCGCAATAAACGGTTCATGTATCGATGCATTAACCAATTGCCGATCGGTCGACAATCGGTTGAAGGAACGAACCTACTAACTTGATGCGGAACCGTAAATAAACGATTCAGCGCATGCAAATTAACTCAAACGCATACCAACAAGGGCTTGAATATTAGTTTGATGAATAAAAAATCTAATTAAAATTGAGGATACTATGGGATTTTATAATACGTCTCTTTGTGTAATAAATAAGTGTATTTTAAAATTTAAGATATGTATATTGTTCTATAAAGGTTTTTATTTTGCCAAACATAGGGTATGCCCCTATATTAAAGTGTTACTAAAGTTCGACGGTGAACCTAACCAATTAATATAAAAAGATTTTTCGCTATTGAGAAAAATATATGCCAAATCAGAAAAAGTAAATTAAGGAACAACTATCAAATAAGCTTTGCGTAACAGAAACGGGTTTAATCGTTTTAGAGAAAAATCGTAAAAAATTGTGTTTTCTTGTTTTTGTCAAAGTACTAAATTTGCATTGTGGTCAGAGAAAATGTAGCAGAGTTGTGGCTTTTTTTGACATTATCGAGAATCTTCTCCAAAACATAGTAATTGAAAGGCGATCAAAAGTTTATTTTATTCACCGAGAGTTGTACTATAACAAAATTTTAAGAGTCTGAGAGCGATACCACTTTTAAAACCATTTAATAATTAAAATCAATTTTATTTTAAAATCTAAATGTGGTACAACTGCTGAACAAAATAAACTGTTGTCTCTGTTTGACTATTTCGCAGACAAGAACAGGCGATTTTCGAAAATGCTTTTTTTCAACAAATATAGAAAAATTAAATTTCTATAAAAGCATGTTTTTTTAGTTTGTTTCGTGTTAAATTTTTTTAGTTTTATGTATTTTTATGCGGGGTTAGCAATTACAGAGCAAAATTAAGAAATACGATTTATGAAAGATTTTCTGATTTTTCTCGAAAATGTTTTTACTGTTTTTTAATTATCGAATGCTTGTTTAACAGATATTTTTAAAATAACTTTACGTCTAACTTTATCTTATTGGAGTTGTAGTTATTTAGTCGCGAAAAAACTATTTCAGACTTTAGAGAATTATTTTGGTTAGACTCGCCATAAAAAGTCAGACAGCAAAAAAATATAGTTTTTTCTGTACAATTTTATTTATTTTTTTACTGATAACAATTGTTACCTAATGGTTCCCTGTTAACTGAAATGTTAGTTAGTCTGTTAGATACCTTATGTAAAGTTTTACGATTTCTTCAACAGCTAAGACTGGTTCCTCGAAGTTTCCTTGGACTTCCATCGTCTTGAAAAGGTTGATCTCACAACGTTTCAAGACGATGGAAGTCTAAGGAAACTTGGAGGAACGAGGGACATTGTCTACCAGATTCAGACTAGCTAAGATTGGTTTCCAATGTGCCCATGAAGCGGTTGCTTCCGGGCAAAGACAAAACCTTTGCTTAGTCCCCTTTAATATTTATGAATCAGTGAGGGTGAAATGCAATACTAAAAAGTTTTTGCATATAATTTTTATTTTCTATTGTATTTATTTGTAGTGGAAAAATGAAGTTTAATTTTGTTCATATTTTTTCATATGGAACAAAGTCTCAAAAACGTCCGGTTTAAAAACTTTCAATGAAATTGCAAAATAAATCATAGTTTTTTCCTTGCCATTATAGTATTATTCAGTAGATTTTATTGAAGAAAATCTTTTTATAACAACTAGCCGAAGAATTGTCTATTATGTACAGTTCTATTGTATTTGATTTCCTTCGGTCCTAGATACTGTTTTATGATCGTTGTGAACTAATCGTTTTTATTATTGTGGAATGCACCAATGTCACAGACATGGTGGACAATAAAAGAAAAATGCAAACATATAAATTTTTAATTAGCTGGCAATAAGAGTTGCATTTAATGAACCATAGTGTAATGTTTTTATTTTGTCCTTTGGGTTCTTGGAATTTTATATTCACACAACCATATACAATTTATCTTGAACAACTGCTGTTTACAAGACGGCAACCGAATACCGAACGATTTTGTTCATATTTTTTTCATATGGAACAAAGTCTCAAAAACGTCCGGTTTAAAAAGTTTCTTTGAAATTGCAAAATAAATCATAGTTTTTTCTTGCCATTATAGTACAATAAGTTATTTCCACTAGGATAATTTATATTCACACAACAATATACAATTTATCTTGAACAACTGCTGTTTACAAGACGGCAAACGAATACCGAACGAATCTTTTTTTTGATTAAACATATAGTTATTGTCAGAGTTTAATTGTTTTTGCAAATTTCTTACTCCTAGTGTTAAGTTTTTATATTTCTTTCCTTATTTGTTTTCTCTGTTACATTCAATTTTTTCCCTGAGCTGTTACAATAATTTTCCATAAGCTATTCCTTAAGACACTTCATTTCATATTACGTCCTCTTCTGTCTGAAGTAGCGCCACCCTGGGTCTCTTGGTCCTGTGTTTCTTGTTTTCGTCGTAGTTTGTAGCCTCCCGTGTAGCATGGTGCGTCCGTCATTCTGTTCATGGCGTTGTATTGAATCCTCTCTGATTTCTTGGTGTGTGTGGCTGCTGCTTGTCCTCATATGCTTGCATCGTACATCATCAATGGTTTTACTGTTGCTTCGTAGATAGTCTTCTTTGTCCTCAGGTGTAGTTTGCTCCTCCGTTCTGTTAATGGGTTGATCATGCTGATGCGCTGTATGGCTCTCTTCACTCGATGTATTTCCTCCATGTTAGCTTCCTGTCGATATGTATCCTTAGGTATTTTACGTCTTCCTGTCAGTTGATGTCCTACCGTTAGTTTCCTGGTTGGTTTGTCCTTTTTTTCTTCGTCCTATTGCTATTGCTTGTGTCTTTTCTATTTTGAAACTGATCTTCGCCCAATGTTCCAATTCATCGATGTCCTGTTGCAAGTAGATTGTTGCCCGGTCTGCCCTTGCAGATGTAGCCGCTTTTGCTGTATCGTCTGCGTGTACATAAGCCCTTGCATGTCTCGTTTCTGTAGGTATATCGCTGGTGTAGATATTGTGGTATTGTGGTAGTCCTGCACTGAGGCTCCTATCCGTTGATGTTGAATGTTCGTTCTGCGGTTCTTCCAAATCCTTTTTCGTTAATTTTTGCTATTAGCCCGTCCTGCAAGATCCTGTCGAATGACTTCCCTACGTCGAAAAATACTATACACGTCGACTTGTTGTTCCCCTTTGTCATGGTGTCCTCCACCATTCTCAACACTTGGTCCTCTGTTGAATGTCCTTCTCTGAATCCGCATTGTTCGTGTAGTATGATCCTTAGCTGTTCCTTTTCTGTCTTGATCCTCTTCAAAATGATTCTATCCATGATTTTTCTGATGTTGCTCAGCAGACTTATTGGCCTCTAGTTTTGTGGGAGTTTCCTGTTCATTCCTTGCTGTGGTATTATTGTGATCTCTGCTTTTTTCTAGTCCCTCTGATATCGTTGGTCCTTTGGTCTATGATATCCTTTATTTCTTCTGTCATTGTTGTTCTCATTTGCTCTTCGTTTAGTTGTGGTCCTCGTACTTCTTGCGCTACTTTCTTGATTTCTTCTTTGAATTCTTTGTCGTCACTTGGGTCTACATTAAGTGTGAATTGTTCGTCCATGACATCCGCAAATATTTCCACCTTGTCCTCTGTTCTGTGTTTTTGTCCTTTTCTTACTTGTAGTGGTGCTGCTTTATTTCTCTTCATTCTTTACATTATTTGCCAGTCTGTGTTCTAGTCGATGTTTAGTCCTTGCAGGTAGTTGTTCCACTTTTCGCTCTGGTGTTCCGTCAATTCTTCTTTTATTTCTTTATTTATCCTGTTGATCGTTCTTTTTACCTCTGCGTCGTAGTTTATTCTCTACTTTTTTTTGACTTTAGTCCTCTTGGTATGTCTCTATACTTGCTACCGGTTCCTCTTCTTCTTGGGTCCTCGATGCCAATGTAGTTCTGAACTCCTCTTAGCTGGTCCTTGTTTCTGTATTGGTTTGTAGCTCTTCTGACCATATGGCAGCTGTTATTGTTAACAGTCCGACGATAGTTCCTCCATTGTCTCTATGTCGTAATCCATGTCCGTATTCTGTAGAATAAATACGTCTAGTACCTCTCTTTGGCCTCCTCTTGTTGGATGATAAGTTGGTTCCGTTGGTCCTATTACGTCGTATCTCTCTCTTTCGGCGTGTTCCTGTAGTTTCCTTCCGGTCGGTGTGCTGGTTCTTGAATTTCCGTCTTTATGTTTGGCGTTCAGGTCTCTTCCTAATATTTTTATTTTTCTGAGTTCTTTCGGAATAACACCACATAAACTTGAAAGTCTGTATATTTGAAAAAAGTCCAAACGTTTCAAGGTCTAAATTAGACCCCGTTTTCAATGGTATTAACACAAATGAACAAGAAATTAAGAAATTAAAAGGATTCGTAATGACAAATTTCGTAAATCACAATTGTGGGCAAACATCAAATGTTAAAAACTATTCATTATTTCAATCATTAAAGCAAAAAACTAATTTTGAAAAAATATTTAACAGCTATTTGTGATTGAAAAGTTAGTCCACAAATTATTGAACTCCAACTGGGCAGTGAGATTTGTTTTAAACAACAGAAATCGGCTGGTTTATTTTCTGCATCAAGAAAATGTTGTGCTCTTTTTTGAAATACTTCCGCAAGTATGGTCTCCAACGCTGCTTAAAATTTATAAAAATATTTTTAAAAATTGATCATAATATCGGTAAACAATTTGTAAATTACCGGTGAGATACTTATCGGTTTTCTCTGTGCCTACTTTTTGTGTTAGTTTTATTGTGTACCTCGTATTTCTTGTAATATAATATCTAATGTTCTGAATTTTGTTATATTTTTATCATATCTTTACCAGTTGAGGTATTTCAGATAAGTTCTAAGTTTCAGTAACATGTTTTGTCAGTGCAGATTTTATTCCAGGAGAAAGTCGATTTTACCCTCTTTATTTTGATGCTGCCAATCAGACTATATATATATATATATATATATATATATATATATATATATATATATATATATATATATATATCAACGGATTTGAGATTTTTTCTTTCTATCTATAGTCATAAATCTACTTCGTGCTCTTATCGAACACATCAACACATTTCTTTTTAGCAGTTTCTCTCAAGTCCATTAGTAGGTATCCAAGAAACAATCAAGCAGATAAAAGGATAAGAAACACATTTCTTGAGATAAATCTTGTTAACAAATCCAAACAGAATAATCGTTTTTCTCCTAAAAGTAATAATAAGAAGATAAGAAATTGTTACATATAGATTAATATTTTATACCGTGTTCAAGATGGCTGTAAAGAAGGAAAAAGTGAGCTCATATGTATTATTAAAAAAAATTAAGTCATATTATAAAATGAGCATTTGAAACCCATTTAATCTCATTGAACCCAGATCTTATAACTATCATCAAACTGTTACCACTCCCACCCCACTGAGTGGCTGTCCACACTTCTTAACTTCATTTTTATAATTGAAATAATCAAAAGTTCTATAGTTCTATATACAGAGTGTCCTAAATGTCGTGTGCCACTTTTGCCATCTCCTAAAATATAGGTATTACGCTATACAGGGTGATTAATGATAAATATCTAAATTAATTTTGGTGCATATTTAAAAAAACTATTGAGTTTTAAATCTCAGTTAAAATTTGAAAGATTTGCAATTTCTTACACTTTATAATCTGGTGTCTATAAATTTTATTTCGGACGTTTGGTGTTCTGGCCATTAGTACCAACTTCATAAAGAACTGAAACTTGTATTCCTAATTTTCAGAGAAAATTTAATTTGCTACACAACCATATATTACACGGATATATATGCCGACGTTTAACCAAAAAATCTACCTATGCTTTTTGGGTATAGCCTATATAAATAACAAAATTACATAATTTGAACTAAAAATATATTTAAAAAAGCATGCAGAAGTAACACAAACTTTTAAATTGTTTAACTAAACTTTATACTTTTGTTTAAATAAGAACTCCGAAATATTTAACAAAAGAAAAAATAATAATTGTAAGTGTTGGAAATGACCACCATTGCTTCGTAAAACAATCTTGATTCACCCTATTTTTAATAATACTTCATATAAAGAAGTCAATTGATATGGATAATATCTGGGGATCGCTCTGAACAGTTCATACCCCTGTTTTTGATAATCTATTTGTTGGGTTTAAAGATGTTTAAAAACCTTAGGCATTGGAGTACTGAAAATATCACAAAACAGACAAGCAGACAATGTAATGTTTTCTATAAGAGTTTGAACTAAAGTAGATAAAAAGTTAAGCCAAAATAATGTAGTAAAAATTTCTCGAAAAAAGAACGGACCCATAAGTTTTCGGTCTTGCATCTTAAGCCGCACATTGATACCGAACCTTTCCTGAAATGCAGTTTCACGATGGAAGTGTTCATTACCTTGGGCCCACCGGGAATGTATATCGCGACTGAACAATCTATTACTGCAAAATAGACTTTAATCTGACCAAAAATTGTTTTTATAGGGGTTGGATGTATTAAATGCTCAACTTTTCAACATCGATAGTGCTTAAAGCTAGACTTATGCCGAATTTTTCCACCCACCAGTTTCTCTTTTTATTTACCTTAAGAAAACTTCCCCGATAATAACATTTTTTAAATTTACATATTCAAAAACATACTTACTCCTTTTTACCCGTACAGAGGATTTTTTAAAATTTCCCGAAGATGAAAATTTCGGTCAGAAACGTCGGTAAATATATCCGTGTGGTTATGTATGGTGTAGCAAATTGTCTCTCAAAATTACGAATAAAACTTTTAAGTCCGTATTTATAAAAGTATAGATCGGAATAGACTGAAGACGTTTTGAAAGTTCATATAGTGCATTCCAATTTGCGTTTGCGGGAAAATTGGTTTAAAATAGTTGTGGATATTGCGTTAAAAGTGTGAATATGTGGCACAGAGTCAGTGAAGGAATGAAAATTGTTGTCAAGGCCCATGGACGGATCTAAGATTTTATTGTGAAGGGAAATAATATGAAAATTATGATGAACTGAATTATTGTATGTTTTATTTCTCAGCAGTTTCTTAAGTTTATTTATGTACCTCTAATCTGTACATCATAATGGTCTATTTGATCATGTCATTAAAAATGTACAAAAAATACGGTTTTGCACCCTAACACCAAACATTTATTTAAAACACGCTGTTTCATCAACTCTTAAACTGTCACCTTAATGGAGTAAACCAAACTGTTTGGTTTACTCCCTGATGACTAATCCTGAATAGAAAAATTAAATTATATTCCGTTATAATAATAATAATCACATACTGTAGAATATTTAAAAAATCGAATGAATGTTAATACATTTCTCAATCTCAAATCTTTACAATGCGTGTTAATTATGTTAAGAAATTAATTAATTAATAAATATATTTTTTGTACTCCATATAATATTGCAAAACCCTATGTTGCAGGAACGCGAAAATGAAGGAAAACATAAAAATATACAGGGTATTCCCTCTAAAAAATGATTACTGTCGTCCTCCCTGTCTATATGAGTGGCCCTGTATCATTGAAAATATTATATATAGTACAATCTACGCCTCAACGTTTATCCATATAAGTTATTTTTATATCTCTTCCGAAAAATATCAGATGATAAATAGGATGTAAAATTTTTAGATCTCGTTCTTATCCCTTCCGGTGATAAAGCTTGCATCCATTTAGTTTTTCCATTGTTACTTCATTATCAAGGTGTATATTTTTATTGTTATTATCAGTGCTGTAATTGACTAAATCTTTTTTGATGGCTTTCTATAGTTTCCTTTAAAATGAGAGACATATAATTAAAATTAGCTGGGGTATATTTTACCCAAACATACTTAGGCTACTTATCCAACTGTGAAATAACGACAAATACTACATATTTTATATTATCATGAATGGGCGTCAGTGCTGTTTACAATACTTGCGAATAGCCAACAATTATATTAGACAGGGGTAAATGATACTCCATGTGACTGACACCGATTAAGGTCATTTCTTACGACTTTATAATTGATTGAAGGTCGAGATGTTTATTTGATCCCAAAATATGTACGTTTAGGATACAATTAGAGCACTATAAACAAAAATTAGTAAAAAACAAACAACTAACTTTCATATGGCATTTGGTAATAAGAAATGACTTGTTGTGTTTGTATGCAAAAAGTATTTAATTAAGTCGCTTCTGAAATTTGCATACGTGTATATTCAAATGAAGTAACTTACAAAGTTGAGAGTTCTCTCACCTTCAAAGAATATTGCTACACTCTTTAAAGTTTTCAAGTAGCGAATTAAGTAGTTTCAATGTAGTTACCTTGTCTTTACAAAAAGATAAGAAAATTTGCTTGACGAGTTTACTGATAGTAAACACTTATACGAGGGTGAATCAAATATGAATCGGACTTTTGTTTTAAAAATTTTATTGGTACGATCAATACAAATTTTAATACATATTATTTTTCTACATAGTCTCCTCTCTTATGTATACATTTTTCCCATCGAATCGGAAGTTTTTTAATACCTTTCTCAAAGAATGAAAGTGGTCGTGTCGATAACCAATTGCGCACAAAGTTTCTACACCTTCGTTGTCCTCAAAGTGGTGGCCTCCCAGTTCTTCTTTAAGTGGCCCAAACATGTGGTTGTCACATGGCGACAAATCAGGACTGTAAGGCGGATGTTCAAGGGTTTCCCAATGCATTTTGTTCAATTTTCCTTGAGTCAATGCAGCTGTATGTGGCCGAGCGTTGTCATGCAACAGAATCACACTTCGGATAGACATACCCCGCCTCTTTTGCCGATAGGCAAGTTTTACTTGTTGGAGTAGTTCGCAGTAATACTCAGCATTAATTGTACGGCGTTCGTGCAGAAAATCGATCAGCAGTACGCCTTTCGAATCCCAAAAAACTGTTGCAAGAATTTTCCCTGCAGAAAGACGGGTCTTGGCTTTCCGCGGTGCTGTCTCTCGGCCATCTGAAAACTTTTTGTGCCAGTCGTACACTTGGGTCCTTGAAAGTGTTTCATTGCCGAACTGTGCAGATAGTCGACGCAAAATTTCAGACGGTCTAACGCCCTCCCGCGCCAAAAATTTGATAACAACACGTTGCGCAACAGACGTATGCACCTCTTGCTCTGACATGATGCTACTAACAGCGCATCGACTACGCCTCGCCAAACCGACAAACTCCCCTCTTCTTAACATCCCTACCTAACATATATCGAGACGTCACGCCACTCGAATTACCTACAGGGCATGAAACAGAAAAGTCCGGTTCATATTTGATTCACCCTCGTATTTTCATGCATACATAATATCGAAAATATGTTTGGCGTCTGGCCTAATTGTTTAGTTTTAATAACTGTACAAAATACTAAGTTAATAAGGTAATTAAATTAAGGAATGCTCTCTATTAAATGCTTAATTGACGAATTACATTTAAATTACTTCTTAACATAATATGTAAATTTGGCTGTGCAGTATGAATCATCACCATTATCTATATATAAATAGGCTAAGACAAAACTATTAGGTACCATTTTCTCCTTTGTTTCTCAACCGATTTTCTTCATTTTTGTTTTGTTTAGTAGCTACTGACGACCTTCAGTGCAGAATGCTAATCTTAATTTATAATATTGGTTCATTCTTTAAATAAAATATAATTAAAATTCATTATTTACGTCAATAATGTCAATGCCAAACAAATGAATGTGCCGCGTGCCGCCGCCAGACTCAAACCATTGAGTAATTATATATAGACAGATCAATGCTGCTATATACTTAGAGCATGTACTTGTGGAAGTGGCATGCAAGCGTTGTTATTGTTTAGTGGGTAAAGTAATCGTTGAATATCATAATTATACAGGGCGATTCCAGATATGTTAAAAATCATTTTTTTAATGGGTGGCACATAAGCAGTTGCATATTTAGGGTGTTTAAAATATAGAATAGAGTGCAATTATAACTAATAAAATAATTATATAGGGAAGCCCATTAGCGGTTGAATTTACAGGGTTCTTGGAATAGAAAGTGCAGTAAAATTACAGTTATACAGGGTGGATCAAAAAATGTTATACATAGATGCATATACAGGGTGGCGGAAATGGAAATGCAACATTTCGTAACCCATAAGCAGTTGTATATATAGTTAAGATGAAATATAGGGTAAAAGAAATTATAGATATACAGGATGGTGATAAAAATGTTAGAAAAGGAAATGATTTATAGAGTAGACCACGAAGAGTTCCATATATATAATGATTGAAATATAGGCGGAGTAGAATTATAGTTACAGAAGATAATTAAAAATTTCATAAACAAAAAGAGTAAATACGGCGACTCATAGGCAGTGGCATATACAGAATGGTTTACCCGGTGGTTGAAAAATGTTAAAAAATATTATGCGTGGTCTATGAGCAGTTGCATATATAGGGTGGTGGAATTATATAATGAGATGGAATTATTATAATGAGGATTTTAATAAATGTTAGAGAATTGAGTGCAATTATAGCTATACAGGGGGGTTAGAAAAAATAAATATGTAGGGTAGCCCATTAGCAGTTGAATTGTTGTCATTTTAAATTAAGAATTACGAATTTGAACACAAATAAAGTCCTATGAATTATATCTGAACAAAAACTTGAATTTCTTTACTTATTTGTAGAAGCGAGATGTAAGACCGACATCTAGGATTTTCGAGGAAACTATCACACAAAGGTTCCGAATCTGGATCCGTTCTGTGTAATTGCTGTTCTCCCTAAAGTCCTAGGATAGAATGCCACGATAAAATTTTCATGTTACTTAACCTGCCAGAGATATTGACACAATTGGTCGAATTTCGACCACTGGGCGACAGCTAGTAGATGTAAAAACCCAAAGTTTTGCACTAATCCCAAACATTTATTTTTTCACTCAACGCACGTTCCAACAGCTATGCTGATCTTTAAAGCACAGTAAATGCTCAGAATGCTGTCCTTGTCTATGATACCACAATAACACAACTCTACCGTTTTCGAATATTATTCACAACACCATTAATTTCCCTCCTCTTCAATCTTCCCAAATGTGTAACAATATTTTGTTGAAGATCTTCAATACATTCTCTCTGGCTATATACAATTATTCGTGTAGCGATTAAGAATGTATCTGGAACGCTGAGGTCTGGAGACCTTACTGGCCACATCACCGGTTCATTATTCCCAATCGTTATTATAAACTGCTCGTAGGTTTCTCCATTTGGTGTTCCGGTAAAAATAATTAGGACCCAAAATTCTATTCATAAATTCCTGGCCATACGTTATTGGGAACTTCATGAGGTTGTTGGTCATCTAAATGTGCTCGTTATTCCGATTGAATGTTCCACAATTCCTGCAAGTACTTAGTGAATTAAAAAATTCTAAACAGCTTTCGGGATCAACTGGATGGAGTTGTATCCTGTAACATTTGAACCCACTTTTGTGAGTTGTTCCTAACCACTTCTATAACAAACATTTACAGCGAAATTTGAGGTGTAGATGTTCCTGGGTTCTATTTATATGACAATTTTCTATTTTCATGAAAAAAGACAATTGCCGTATTTTTTTCGGCCATAGTTCGATAAAGTTTTTGTCAAGTTTAAGTACATTTTCGATGTTCCTTTTTTTGTTATGTATACAATTTTATCATACCTCTTTTTTCACCACTCCATTTATCACCAAAAATGCAGTGACAAAATAGTATAATCTCATTAAGTGTGAGAATTTTAATTGCCAAATCGAAGCTCTTCGAAGTCAAAGCCTATGAGGATATAGAACATTTTGTAAATATCTTCAAAACAGAAAAACTCCAATATGCCGGCTATAAGAAAAATCAAAGTTGATGATGATGAGCTGAGGACGAAAAGTCTGGTAGCAAATTTAAAAAGACCAATATGTAGCAGAGAAAAATGGCACTATAAAAGTGCGATGTATTTTGTCAAAGTTTTACTTAATATTATAATAAGTTATTATTTATTTGTTTACTTTGGTTAGTTCGTATTAGGTTTACTGTCTAAAATAACATTTGGGATAGAATGTACTGAAAATTAGATCAATATTTTGGGCTTAGGAAAGGACTAGGGACAACTTCTTTTTCAAAGGCGCTAATGTATGGTTCTTTTCCCTATGATTTTGTATTTGAAGAGATAAACAGATGAATTGATATAATTAGATAATAGAGCACATGTGTAAAATACATTTTCTTACGTAAATAAAACCATGTGTATATTATATAGTATTTAAATAAACTTAAAATGTATTGTATCTTCCAACGTCATCATAAAATATTTCTGACCACCATTAATTGTTTAGTGGTATATGAAAAGTGATTGTAAAACTGACTATGGCTGCCGACACTATAAATTTTATTACTTTTCATTTTTCTTATGAGAGTGACCCAAATAAATTTTAACACAGCAGTTTGGTACGCTAATAATGGCAGATTGAGTTTTCATTCGTTAAGTTTTATTTAATTGTAATATATATTAGCCGGTATGTCTTCCACATTATAAAAGTGTCGAATGACATTTATTACTGTTACCAAGGAAAGCTGAATTCGAAAAATCTTCAAAGATTGATTTTTGAAGTATTAGCGTAATACCACCAGGACATTTGATAGGAAAACTGTTGAGTTTATTGCAGGAAAAACTATTACTATATTTTGAAATGCATGGCTGTACAGTTTTATAAGATTCAAAACTATTGTTATACAACAATATTGTTCAATGCCGAAGAACCGTAAATATAGTAGTGTTACTTTAATTTATTTAATAACATTTTTAAAATCGTACTTCACTTTTTTACCATAACCTTTAAACTGATAATTTGAAAATAAACTTTCATGTTTTTAAATCAATACTTATATAGACTTATACATTACCATGAGTGGTTGATCGAGCCAAGTAACTACCCCCAAGTTTACCCTTGTTTTTACATAGGGTGTAAACATTTTCATTGGAGAATATTCAATTGTGCTAGAAGGAGGTAGCACAAATAATGACAATCATCTTGTCGTCATAAAAAATTGCTTACGTGCTCAGCTAGGCTCCAGATCCTCTAAACCATGAGAAAACTCTATCAGTCGACGACGTAAATGAAATTCATTCATAGATCAGACTCCATTTATGTCAGATTTCGTTCGACTGATGTCATCATTTGGCTCTGTCTTTTCATCTGTTTTGGTTTGAAGAAACAATAATTGTAGCCCTGAATGACGAAGAACATGAACGTATTTACTAACAATGTTAAACTAAATAAATTAGTCCGCCTCATTGGATTAGGAAGCAACATCATGAGTTTCGTCTTTTCCACAGAAATAATAATTGCATCTATTAGTTTCTCCATTAGCAACATATTGAGTTTGCAGGAAACTTTCATTCTCTGATATGGTGATATATTTCTATCAAATATTAATTGAAATTAGAATTAGACATCATATAACAGTGCATATAAATTGCTTATATGGTTCTCCCAAACAGTTTTTCTCTGTTTATATATAAGAGAACAGCTTTTTCTTCGAACATTCAAGTTGTTTTTTAATTTTCTGTCTAGAATAAAGAAACAGTGCAGCTCTTGTAAATGCTCTAACTCTATATGCATCTCCGTAACTTTGATTACCGTATTTTATTTGTTTTTGAACTGCGCCCTCATTTTTAAGATAATTTTACGATCTAGAATATAAATAACACCTTGTACATTTTTGGCAAATAATTATTCTCCCGAAACGTAATAACGGCTTTGCTAGATGACCTTGTAACGTGCAAGACGAGAATGATTCTCTCCGCAACACAAAATTAAAAAAAAATGCAAGTTCATGTTGATTATCATAACCTCTTCACGACGGAACAAATCTTAACGAAGCGTCATTAGTTAAGTGGGAAAGAGGGAAATAGTTTCCTTTTTTCGGGAAGGATTGTACGAAGCACCATTATTTTTCTGTAAAGGTCAATGCAAGCGCCTTCCTGCAAATGTAGAAATATAGAAAAAGAATCGATTACAGTGCCCATGACCTCGATACCTTGGCACAATTTATGAAACCAGTTCACATTGCATGTCATTGTTTTTCGAATAGGTATACCTGGTGCGAATTTTTATGAAAATAATGTTGGCTGGAGAAGAATTGATCGGTATGCATTGATGTTTTAACCTTGAATTTGTGATAGCTCAACAACGAATCAAAATAATTTTAATATGGTAATTTAATTTCGTGGCATTCAGTGAAAACGTTTTATTTAGATTGTAGCATACTAAATATGTAATGAAAATTGCTTATTGCAATATTTTTATCAATCTATTACATTAATTTTTAAGGAATATGTCGATTTTATATTCCACTGTGTTAATATAATTAAAGATTTCATAGTATTTTGTATACGGGATGATGAAAGAGTTAGAGTTTCTTACTTCAGTTTCTGAAATTGTAATCCCCTCTTGACTGGGGTTCCTTAAAAAATCCGCGATATTTTAATATATCTAGATTCATAAATAAGGCAACGACGTTGTGTGCACATTAATTTAATCTATTTTTATTTGGGTAGATCTTTCACATAGGCTGTCCACGCGAGCATTTGTTGATCGCATAGTAGCTGACTATGGAAACCCTCCAAAAGATATGTACAATGGTCCTGAAGGTAGGAAATCACATGTTGATAAAAATTAGTAGAATGAGTATAGGAACCTGCCTCATTTAGGGCGGACAGGTCCCTTTAGTCCTCAAAAACAAACTGTCAACCACCTAACAACTAGCTATGCATTAAGAAATGTAAACTGTACAAAAAATTGTTCAGTAGCTTACTCTATTTTTATAAAGGAATAGAAAAGAGTGCATTAGCAAAAAGAGGAATTTCCATTGCGATACTTAACAAATATAGGAGTAATATCAAAAGCTGGGCAATTATTGATGAACAGATAATAATGGAAACATATCAACTTAATTTTGAAATAAGTACCAGATATAGTATTAGAGACAAAAGGAGAAGATATTACTTCAGATTGGAATTGAGGGTAGAAATATGTATGAGTACCATATAAACGAAAGGCATTTGAAAAAAGTAAGTAATAAGTATTATTACTTCAGTGGAAGGTTGTATGGCAGAATATTGAAAAAAAAAGAAGAGAAGAGAATTTTGAAGAACGGATTCTTAGCTGAAGGACCAAGCAGTAGGTAACACAGAAACGAAATGGCCTAGTAGGACCACACATCTCTTTTTGTAGATCTAAATAAACTCTATGACACAATACCCTTGATTAAGTTATTTTATATACTGATGAAAACTGGAATTAACAAAACATAGCAATATAGAACTGGTATAAAAATTCCCAAGGTGCAATCAAATTGGAAAACAAGATCTCCGAGTCATTTAGATAATTATCAAAGGGTATCTGGTAGATTTGTTGTTTGTCATCCACCCTATTAAAAATAAAAATATAAGTTGAAAGGGCTTTGAAGATTTGGAAAAAGATTGGGCATAGACTTTGCATATGATCAAGTTATAATTGTAAATTGTGAAGAGGATCTAGATTGTATACCGAGAAAACTTAAGGAAGTATGTAGTGAATGGTATTTAAATATAAATATATACTTGGGAAATTTTATATCAATGGAAGTTCAGCATAGTCAAAAGAGTGTGCTACTCTAGTCTAACCATATAAATTTGAATGCACAGAGGACTATCTAAAATGTTATTGAGGAGCCAATCTTGGATCAGAATGCTGGCCATTGTCGTTTGCAAATAGAAGTGTAAAAACTTTAGAAATTGTTTTTCACAGAAGATCAAATATGTCTCGAGATTAGAAAATATTTCAAACAATCTATATACTATAAATGAAAAAACACAGTTTTGCACCCTAACACCAAATATTAATTTTAAATACTCAACGCCGTTTCAACAACTCTAAGTTGTCATCATCAAGGAGTAAACCAAACAGTTTCTAGACCTAATCCTAACACGCCAGAATAATAGCATAGATATCAGCATCTATAGAAAATCCACTTTCAGGGATACCACAGTCCCATACTCATCCTATACTCCCTAACTCCACAAACTAGCAACGTATAAATACATGATTCATAGAGCTTACACTATATGTTAGTAACTATAAAATTAATAGCTTATAACAATGGGTATGATCACAAGTTGATTAATAAACTAATCCATCAAAAAGAACCACAAATAGTGCAAACATTAATTTAATTTTAAAATAGTAAGAATACTAAAAGTTTAATTCTAAAGAATAAGTTGTAATTGTTCACAGTGAAGAAGAATTTTAAAATAAAAGAACTAAAAGGAACCATTATTACTTGGAAAATATCAATATATTTTTTTAATCGTAAATGAATTTTATGACAGATTTATAAAAGAAGTTCTGTACAATATTAGATACTGGGAATATGCACAACCAATGAGAGCTTATTCTTTTAGATATTGGAAGACCAAAACCTAAATATTTCAGTGAAGAAGAAGTATAATTGAAAATATAGGAAAAAAGTAGGTAAATTGTGTTAGTGTTATAGGAAAAGTAATAGAAAATTTAGTGGAAGTAATAAATTGTTGTTATTGAGGAATGTAATTCTATCAGAATGAATCCCAAAGACTTGACAACAATCTCTGTGGGGGCCCTTGCCAGGTTATCAGACCCAGCTACCATGGGCATTATAAACTTACCCATAAGTACTTTATCTAGAACGGCGGTTTTCCAGATTCAATTATTATAAAAATAATTATTAACTGAATGATTTAAGTCACGCAATTACAATCCAGTAAGTTGTTGGCACATTTCAGACTGATTAGAGAGATGAAGATTATTAGAGATACCAAATTCTGAATATAAAAAAGATGACATGAGGTTTACGTAACCTCCATTACTTGGCATTTGTCATTAAATGTAAATATGTATCAAAACAAGATAGCTGTGAAATTTCAATCAAACCATTACAGCTATTTACAGAAAAGAGAACAGAGACACGGTACCAATTATCACTACAGATTATGTTATTTGGTTATTATAATTATTTGAGAAATTAGTCGCACTTTGAAATAATAACAAGAAATACTATATATAGAAAATTGACTATAAAACATAAACAATAATCTTTAACGCATATGAAATATACTAAACCATTTTCTTTTTGTGTAATAAAGGTTAATATAGTTAGTCTTTTATTAAAAATGTTTTTTATTTGCTACATAGTATTTTGTACTAATAATAGAATTCTAAATATTTTCATCTATTGGCCAGTATTTTGTGTCCACCTTTCATTGGTTCAAGTCCTCTTCTCTGATATTGACACCACCTGTCCCGAAACTTTTTCATTTACTTATGTGAGCAGCTGAAAGAAAACATAGTGGATAATTTTGTGTTCGATTGTACTCATAACAATCATTACCAATTAATTATTGATTGAGTCTCTCAGGTATAATAGATGCATTGAATGCTAATAAGTTTACATGAATACAACACTTTGTAACTTCGAATTTCCCTTTGGTAATTGGTTCATGTAACAACCTGCTCGTACATGTGTGAATTATTTGCTTTTCAATTAATAGGGATCCGTTAGACACATGTCTTGTTGACAAAGTTAGATCTCCAACATGGTTACGAATAGCTTGTAATAATTTAACAGAGACCGTATTGTATTAAATTAAGTTTGCTTTGCTTTTAGGTTTAAATTTTGGATTAAACTAAATAAAACTACAATAAATTATGATTTATTTGTTTTACCATTTATTTGCGCCTATCCATTTTCTACACTGTGATTCTAGAAAAATTATACAGCTTTGGGAGAAAAAATTCAATGTTGTTTCAACAAGTGAGTTCTAGTCTTCTGGGAGTAAACTAAATCTACGTACAATTTTCACTAATGGGGAAACACTATATAAATTTACAATAACCCTGAAATACTTACTTTAAAATCTACATTTATATTTCCATTAATATTTGTAAAATTAACGTGGTGGCATATAGACAACCACTCAATGACTACTAATATAATGGACCCAGCACTCTCATATACGACCAAAGGAAAAATGGGTCATGTTATTCAGATTCAAAATAATAGAACTACGTACCTAATCTACAAATATAAATATATTAAAATCCATTGAAATATGTGCACAATAACAAAAACAATTGAGTAGCTTAATTACTAATATTCAACAGTAATTATCAAAATGTAGTTTTATTTGCTGCTTAAATGACCTTTTGTAAAACTCAGTTAATAAGTTCTGACACTTACCGGTGTAAAGATAATTGGGCAAACGAATATGCCGTCTTTCTGCATGTAAAACATTGAAATAACACTTTACTATTGTTTTTACAATTATACAAAATTATCACTGATTTCAAAAAAGTCTCCCACGAATTATGTATATTTCGCCACAAGTCGTGGCTATAGGAAAGAGTATATTCCGTGCTGGAACTAAAACACTGCAAACTTGAAACATGAATATAAAAGAACTGGAGATACAAACCTAGGAGAAGAACTACTACAGGATATTAATAATGAACATAAAGAAAGGTGGAGAGATACAACTGAATGATTAAACTTTACTCCCAGTAGCCAACAGGTTTGGACTCTACTCCGACCACTAGGAACTGCATTTCCCAAACTCAGATCTGCACCGGATATATCCCCATCAGTGATAACCTTACAAATTAAAAATCGAGTCGAAAATGTTTCAGTCGATAAACTTCTCGAGGCCGCTACCCTTAAGGAGCGTCAAGAAACTACCGAGAATCTAAGAGAAGACGCCCATATCTGATCCGATATTCTCAGAAAATGAGTTTCGTAAAGCAATAAATTTTTAAAAATAAAAATAGCTGCCTACTTAGATGGAATATTTCATGGAGTATACAAAATACCTGGGTTCTGTTGCACTTAAGTTTTCAACAATGTTATACCAATATACTCAGCAAAGGATGCATTCCTCGCCTATACAAAATTGCTCACACGCTTGTCATGTATAAAACCAGGAAAACCTAACAAAAATGCTACAAATTATCACCGAATCTCACTTCTCGTCGTCTGTTAGAAACTTGTAGAACGCCTAATATATGATAGAATATACGATGTCATCGATAGAGTGATCTCACCAAGTCAAGCCGGGTTTAGAAATGGTAGAAGTTGCTGCGAGCAGGTTCTGGCGCTCACATCTTATATCGAAGTAGGATTCTAAAAGGGAATGAAAACCTAAGTGGCTTTGGTTGACCTAAGTCTAGTTACTAGAAGCGAGAACAGACGGATACGAGAATTCTGCGAACCGACCTGTTGAGGGCAGAAGTGACTCTGTCGGAACGTTCTCATTTTACTATCGATCCCGGAAGGCACGAATTATCAACTACTTGGATGAATTTCAGGAAACTATCTGATATATTTATTACCCAGGAAAATATATATAAATTCCTAAACGGATACATTCATTTTGTTCATAATTATGTCCTGTACATTTATTTCAATTATTAAGAATTTATATTTTCCATGCAATTATAAAAAAATAGTAAAACACACAGTCTTTCACTTAAACGGTTAAAGAGCCGAACTGAATAAATATGTATTTTATAAATTAATTAATAAATTACCAAAATCACAAGCTATTTGTTTACCACATAATTATCTGTTTAAATTCCTCTATAGGTTTATTTTTCCTGATGGTCGATGATATATGAACAGCAAGCTCCATTACAATCTCTATATTTTATTTTGGCGGTCTGAGTTATATTTTCAGTGCTCTCGTATAATAGTAGGTACCCGCAAACCGGGGCAAATGGAAGTTGGCAAGGAGTCCGGAAATGTAGTTAAGGCTAACGCAGAATTTTTTAAATGTGTTAACAGGTCAAGTTTAATTTAATTTTGGATAAGTCATTGTGAGGTTATTTTTTTATTATTCAAGCAATGAAGTATTGATGTTTAAGCCCATTTGAAGTAGTTATTAGTTCTGAAATACCACTGATATAATCAATATAAACACAGGAGAACTTCCCTCTGGTTTACTGATTGATCCTATTGTCAATAATTGTATATTAAATAATGAGCAAAATTAACTGATGAACGCACACAGAACGTAATTCCCTGTAATTTACTGTTGCTGTAAATCACAATTTTCAGGTTGATTGATTTGACGGTCACATAAAACAAAGGGTTCTATATAATTATGGTGTACCTATATTTAGTATGAAAATATTTATTAAATATTTATGTTTCACTTCAAGTTTATACATTTCTTCATTACCTAGAGCTTCATATTTTAAATCTAATCTATTATAATTTTAATACAATGTTGTTGGTTTACCATACGAATTTTTTGTTTTTAATCGTTTTCTATATTGGTAGTTATTTACTTTATTTAGTAGAAAACACACTTACAATGTAATTAGCCAGTGCCTTAATATACTTTTTATTGCTACTATCTTTCCGAGATTCATTGAGGGTAAATAATATATTCGACAACCTTCATCAGTTGTGATTCCCTCAACTGTCTCAAATCTACAATAACACTGGTCAACAAACAAAAAAATGTTAAATTTTTTCCTCTAGTGATAAGGTAGTTTTAACTATTGTACATGCGCTAATTTCAACAGCTCTTCTTATTAGATATTTTCAAATTACCCGCAATTAAAGAATATCTGCGGTTTTTATTTAAAATTTAACTCGTTCCGAAATTAATTCTCTAATTTTCGATATCTCTGTGCTTCAGACACGTTGTTTACATGATCCGTATCATTTATGTTACATTTGTGGTGAACATGGCTTTCAAAAATATCGAAAACCTATGTCGAACTTCGTTAAGACAATATATTTCAAATATCAATATATAGCAACAAGATGATTAGCTCGCTTTATACATAGTTCCAAGAAAAGCTTAAAATGTGTACCACAAGTATGGTTCCATATCCATTGCACATTTGATTTCCATGAAAGAAGAATATACAACTATTTCAATAATATTAGAAAAATCAAGTATCGGAGTATCGGGATCATAACTGGGTAATTTGTGTATACTTAAAAATGATCACGGACAACCGCGCGTATACACCAAATTCCCATGTTTTATGTAACTAACTATAAAATAGCCGAGACAAACAGCATTGGTCCCGAGACGATTGGCCGGTAAGGAGTAAAGATCGGTACAAAAAATGTTATTAATACGCCTTTGGTAAAACGAAATTGTACTATACTGCCACCATTCCACATTAAAGTTATGCCACAATTTGTTAAAGACCTTGACAAAAATGGTAGAGGTTTTGCTTTTCTGTTACGCAAGTTTCCAGGATTGAGCATAGAAAAATTTAAAGCTGGTATTTTTAATTTGCCACAAATCAGAGTTATTAAAGATTCAGACTTCGTAAATTCCATAATAAACTGGCGTCTGAGGAAGTAGTGATTACGAATTACCTGGGAAACAATAAGTCAGATAACTATTCTGAATTATGCAACATCAGTGTCAAACTTCATTATTTGCATTCTCATTTAGTCAATTTTTAGCAAATGGCGACCCATTACTATAGGAATGAAGGACAGTAATATGATGGCTAATTACTATTTGGGTTTACAAGAGAAACAAGGAGAAAAAAATGTTGATTTCAGCGAGCTGATACGATTCTTCGGATTACATGTTAAATTTCAGGAAAAAATTTAATGTAATTATTTATACTAGTGGTCGCCCAGTGGTCCAAATTCGACCTTATTTCATTTGTAAAAAGTATATTTTTATAAGAAACTTGTGGAGAAATCGGAGAAGTAGATGTAATGACCAAAATTGTTCCTCATATTGACAAATCTATTGAAATAAAAAGACAATAAAAATGTAATCAAATATCGTATTCGAAATATTTTTGAAATAATGACCCCCCAAATTTTTGGCGGGAAACGCTCCTTGCAAAATATTTGACATAATAATTGGAAGATTGTTCTTTGCAACCTAAAAGTTTTCGTCATTTGCGGTTTCAATTTTATTAAAGAAAAGAGAGGACCAACAACACTAGGAGAATTAAATAGTTAATACATTCTCTATAGTGCTGTCTGACAACAGGGAAGGTTAATAATCAAATAATTAAATTCACATTAAAAACAGAATATTTAATATGAAAGTTACTGCAACGCGTCCGAAAAATCAATACTGTTCTACTACATTGACTAACCACTAAACAATAACAACGCTAGCATGCCACTTCCAGAAGTGCATGCTCTAAAATATATGATCGCTCCCTCTATATATAATTACTCAATGTTTTGAGTTTTGACCGTCTATACTGTCAGTTGTTTGGTGTTGACAGTATGGAAGTATCTAATAGAAGAAACTCGGTTAAGAGACAGAGGAGAAAATGGTACCTAATCTTTTTGTCTTTACCAGAATATTAAATAATTTAATTTTCCAGAACTGTGGATCCATTAGTAAGAATGACGAAAAGAAAGAGAAACAAGGAGAGAAGCGACGTTTATATCTTAAGAAGCTTTTCCTTCCATCGTTTTGTCAGAAATAATGCTGCTTTTTGACAATTTTTCTATTTTTTCAAAGCTTTGTGTTAAACAGTTTCAGAGAAAACAGGGGAAACGCTCGAATATGTCTATATTGTTCATACTTATTCATCTTATTTAATAAGTTTACATTACTATCTACTTTTATTACTCTAGACGACTCTATTCTAACACTATCAACTGCTCACTTATTTACTTTCAGATTTCACAATAACTTCAGTTTTATATTTTATTTTTTGGCGGTTCATCATGAATAAAATAATTTTATAAAGAGTAATAATTTCTCTGCATTTTGTATGATATAGTTTTTTTTAACAACACAAGCGCTATTTTTAATATTCTGCAATATTCTGCTCGCATTAGGTATATGTTGACTTCTTCAAAAATTTCTTTACTTAAGTGAATGCGTATTATCCCATTGGCGGATTTACCGGCAGGCTAAAAAGTCTTGAGCTATAGCGATAGATTTGAGAGGCTGCATGGACCGATTTTTTTTGCAAGCTTACTTACATGTAATCTCTAAAATCTGCTCTAGATAACAAAGATAAGGATACATACTCAGGTTTTTATCGTTCTCAGTCTCAATTTTAGATCGTTCACTAATCTGTGTTCGTTCGAAACGAAGTAGACTAAGAAATACCTATTTCGACTGTAAGATACCATTGTGGGACCTTAAAAAATAAATTAGTTGTAATGAAATAATTGTGTAAATATTTACTGGAACTGTATTTGATCTCGCAATTTAGTAAAAATGAGAAATATAAATTTTGTCTGAAAAGAAAGTGCATTTAGGTATTCTGTTTCAGAGAAGTTTGATAATTTACTCCCAGTACTAGGCTTTTCATGATTGAGCTTCTGTTAACTCAGAAATGTGTCCATAAAGTGTTTTTGTGCAATTTCAAGTACATTGTTGTATTGTAAAAATAATAGTCCTCGTTAGTTATAGGAAATTTAGCTATAGTCAAATTTCTGACAACTTCGCTTAATGCCCCTTACACGACCGAAGTCCATGTTTTCAAAAAACACTTGTCAGAATAAAAAGTACTTATTAATTATATTTTATTAATAATTTCTTGTACAGTACAAAAGTTCTAAAGGCGTAAGGATTACAATTTTTTCTCTTTGAACCCCCAAATCTCCCCTGGGTCTGCATATGCCATCGGGTATATAACACTATTTACATCCTCCTTTTAGTTTTCAATACAGTGAAACCTCCGTAAGACAAACCTCGGTAATATAAAAATCGGTAAAACTAGGGAAGAATCTTGTTCCTTTAACCACGACAAGTCTTTCAGGCTTGCATTAGTTCAGATTCCTTATAAATAGTTAATTTTGCAAAAACATACTACCATATGCCCCTTCAATTAATTGATTTTTTGCACAGTAACTAAACGCTATTTTATTTATTTGGGGAGAAGAGTTATACATCTTAATGATTACACCTGAATCACTTTCTATGTAAAGAGAATTATTTTCACAACGACAATAGTAACTCCCATTGTCTCCATTCAGTAATCTAATATTTTTTGAAAATAAAATATAAAATATGTTATATACTGGATGTGTTTATTTTTGGCTGGATCTGCTCCTCGTAAAATGTTCGATATAATAACTGGAAGATTGTTCGTTACAACCCAAAAGTTTTCGTCATTTGGGGTTTCAATCGAGTTCATGAATATCTATATATAAATAGACAAAGACAAAACGATTAGGTACCATTTTCTCCTCTGTTTCTCAACCGATTTTCTTCATTTTTGTTTTGTTTAGTAGCTACTGACGGCCTTCAGTGCAGAATGCTAATCTTAATTTATAATATTGGTTCATTCATTAAATAAAATATAATAAAAATTCATTATTGACGTTCATAATGTCAACGCCAAACAACTGAATGTGCCGTTGCCAGACTCAAAACATTGAGTAATCATATATAGAGAGACCAATGCTATTATATACTTAGAGCATGTACTTCTGGAAGTGGCATGAAAGCGTTGTTATTGTTTAGTGGTAAATTAATCGTTGTACATGTATATGTATGATATGTTAGAAATCTTTTTTTTTCGTGGGTGGCACATAAGCAGTTGTATATATTGGGTGTTTAGAATATAGAGTAGAGTGCAATTATAACTATTAAAATAATTATATAGGGAAGCCCATTAGCGGTTGAATTTACAGGGTTCTTGGAATAGAAGGTGCAGTAGAATTACAGTTATACAGGGTGGTGCAAAAAATATTATACATAGATGTATATACAGGGTGGCGGAAATGGAATTCAACATTTCGTAACCCGTAAGCAGTTGTATATATAGGGAAGATGAAATATAGGGTGAGAGGAATTATAGATATACAGGATGATGCTAAAAAATGTTAGAAAAGGAAATGATTTATAGAGTAGCCCACGAAGAGTTCCATATATATAATGATTGAAATATAGGTCGGAGTAGAATTACAGTTAGAGAAGATAATTAAAAATTTCATAAACAAAAAGAGTAAATGTGGTGGGTCATAGGCAGTGGCATATACAGAATGGTTTACACGTTGGTTCAAAAATGTAAAGATTATGCGTGGTCCATGAGCAGTTGCATATATATATATATATATATATATATATATATATATATATATATATATATATATATAATGAGATGGAATTATTATAATGAGGATTTTAATAAATGTTAGAGAATTGAGTGCAATTATAGCTATACAGGGAGGTTAGAAAAAATAAATATGTAGGGTAGCCCATTAGCGGTTGAATTGTTGTTATATTAAATTAAGAATTACGAATTTGAACACAAATAAAGTCCTATGAATTATATCTAAAAAAACTTGAATTTCATTAGGTACTTATTTGTAGAAGCGAGATGTAAGACCGACATCTAGGATTTTCGAGGAAACTATCACACAGAGGTTGCGAATCTGGATCCGTTCCGTGTAATTGCTGTTCTCCCTAAAGTCCTAGGATAGAATGTCACGATAAAATTTTCAAGTTACTTAAGCTGCCAGAGATATTAACACAATTGGTCGAATTTCGACCACTGGGCGACAGCTAGTTAAAGAAAAGAGATGACCAACAACGCTATGAGAACTTCAATATTTAATACATTATTTATAGTCCGTTGACTGACAATTTTTTACACGTCACCTTCGGGAAGAATGTGATAATAATATATTAATCAAATTATTAAATTCACATTAAAAACATAATATTTAATATGAAAGTTATTGCAACGCGTCCGCAAAATCAATACTCATCTACTATTTACTATTTTACCATTAAACAATAACAACGCTTTATGCTGAACTATCCAAGATAGTCTTCGCATGATGGTCTGAAAGAGCGTTGCCCGTCACTGTCGACCAATCTAACCACAGAGCTTGTACTTCCTGGCGGTAGCCAGCAATGCACAAATATCGAGTTGCATCCAAAGAGCTATGTGCAGTATGTAGTTCAATGGCTGCACCTCCCAATCGTGTGAGATAGCCTCTTACTCTCTCTATTGCCTTCTCATTTTGCTCTTGGTACGACATTTGTGTATTGCATGCTATCTCCAGCAGTACATGCTCTAAGAATATAACAGCATCTAACGCTCGCTTCCTCCATATATAATTACTTCATGTTTTGACTTTTGACAGTCTGGCGGCACTGTCAGTACTGTCAGTATTATTTGTTTGGCGCTGATAGTATGAACGTAAATAATGATTTTTTTATTATATTTTATTTAATGAATGAACCAGTAGCTACCAAACAAAACAAAAATAAAGTAAATCGGTTGAGAGACAGAAGAGAAGATGGTAACTAACCGTTTTGTCTTTGGCTATTTATATATAGATATTAAATCTGTTTTTAGTAATTCCCCCTACAAATAAACAAACATACTCAATTTTCCTCTTAACATATTATCCCCATTATTATTGAATAACTTAATGAAACTATGTAAAAATAATTTAACCTGCAAAACCAAAAAGGGCGTAGACAAATTCGTATAATATTAAATTGCAATAAAGCGTACTGGCAGGTGACATACCGTGTTTATGTCGATACTGAATGCAACTGAGCGTCATGCTCTTTCATGTAACGGTGCCGAAGGAGTATAGCAACGACGCGTTGATTGAACAATTATCGTCATATTTTAAACAAATTAACACAATAATTTAACAGAAAACAATATTGAACTATACGTATAAACATTCTCCTGAATCACTCTAGCTATTGATGAAAGCCGTTTTTTAAATCTGTTGCCTAGTTTAGAAGATCTAAGTGTTCAGAGGGACAGACGGCGGGAAGCCACTTTGTTTTATTCTATATATAGATTATTATGGAGCTTTCTATAAAGTGTTAAGAATCTTTTAAAATTTGTTCAGTACTTCCAGAAATTATATAATAAAACAAATTATAAACAAACAAAAAACAAACTCATTTTACCTCTTGATATATGTTATATATTACTATAGAATAAATTAATAAAATTATTTTAACTGCAAAATCAATAAACGGTTGAAGCTCATCCTCTATCTTGTTCAGGTATTTCAACATCGCATTACAGTTGATTTGTTTCTGCCAATCCTATCAGCAATTTCCTGGAAACCCGTTCCAGCTTCCCGCATCCTCATTATTTCTACCTTTACAATTTCTGTTATTTGATGAACACTATCGCATCGACGAACATAAAGCATTGTGATGTAATGCTTTAGAAACGGGAGTTTCAGTGTAATGTTCTTCAGTAGTAATTATCACTTGATTTAATAATAGTAATTCGTGAATACCAGCACTGGTTTTAATTGTGTTCACTTATGTATTTAAATACTGCTTATAACAAAATGATAATAATAATTTATAACATTGTGTGACCTATTTATACATTTATTTTTGCTTGAAAATAAGCGAACTATTGTTGTTAATCGAAGATATCTAAATAAAAATTTGATTGATAAATGAATTGATTGTATCTGAAGTTTATTTGTTCCATCTTCTATTTTCTTTTTATGGTTTTTTTGGGTAAATAACCATATTCCAAAAATCTGAATTCGTTGTAAGTGACATTAAAATCTGAATTTAAAATATATAAATTGAAATTGAAAGCTTGATCGTTTTGAGAATTTTACTTGACACAACTAACGAAATCTATTTTTATAAATTACACGGTAGCACAAGAAATTTCAAAAAGAGACGAAAGTTAGTAAACACTGAAATGGATAACCTAAAAAGATCGCTCAGAATATCTACATAAATTAGAGAGGATTCGAAATCATTTCATCATTTTTTTCCTATATATGTATATATAGGACAAAAACTTAATGAAAAAATAATGAAGAAAGAAGAAAATATTCTGACCAAAACGAACATGGCTAGAGGAAATAAGTTGAGGCTTAAATAGAGTAAAATAGAACCTACAAGCCAGGACTGTGAAAACAGCAAGCATCGTACAGCGCCGCAGGACCCTTTAAACCGATATATATATATATATATATATATATATATATATATATATATATATATATATATATATATATATGTTCCTATTACTAAGCTAGGTTCTTCTGCTTTTCGACTAGCCATTATCTCAGAGTCTAGATCGAACTCAATCTGCCTACTGTATTAACTGAACTGAATAACTAGAATGTCACGCTGTGTTGTGAACAATCTGGCAATTTGTTGCTGTCATCGATTTAGTCGATGGCTTTCTCTAAGAGAATTGACCTAAAGTTGATAGAATATGGTGAAGAGCTGAAATTTGAACTGACAATTTCATATACTCGATGGTTAAACGACCGATGTAAATCGCGACATGAGATTTCGTAAAATCAGGTAATTAAGTTGCCTACTTTATTTGATGTCTTTGTAAAATCATTTTGTCAACAACGGCTTTTTGATGTTGACAGATTGCAATGATGATAACAGCATTGTCAATATCTGTTAAACGAATAGATCTAAGAGTCAAAGATTTCATTACAGAACTCACAGATTGGGCATTTAAGTATCCTATAGACGGTCTGTCACATCATCGGACTCGATTTCCATCCATTGCTAATGAATCTCTGCCATTGACCATCTACATATCTAATTTTAAATTTTAGATTTGTTCCATCTGGAGAAACCCATGTAACAGAAAATGGATAATACTTATTTATCATTTCATCTGTTCATATTTCAAAACATTTTCATGGAACAAATCGATAAACTCGTCTCCAGCTTTTGTCATTTGGCCTCATGTTCATTAGACTTCTGGTATACAGGAAATCGAAAATAAGAGTCTATAGAAAATACCAATCGATACTTAAATGCGAATTGAAATGAAATCTTTGACTCTTAGAATTCGTTTAACAGATATTGACAATAGACAAAACGAACTTAATGATTATCATTAAATGTCAGAATTACTTCCATGAGTCACTGACAAAATATACAAAGACGGGGGTATATTCCGAAATCTCATGTCGCGATTTACATTCGTTTAACCATCGAGTATATGAACAAGTTCGTATTTCAGATCAATATCCAAATGAGGACAGTCGAGCAGAAATCGAAATAGAGAAAAGACAAATAGACGCGATGACAGCAACAGAATTGCCAGATTAAACTGTGTGAGCGCTAACTATAAATATAAGAAGCAGAGTCAAATAGTTCAGTTACCTAGTGACAGTAGGCAGATTGAAGTTCGATCTAGACTCTGAAAACATAATATCGAAACGTCGAGTGAATAGCTTAGTTCATATATATATATATATATATATATATATATATATATATATATATATATATATATATATATATATAATTCTTGTAGCCTTCTGCTTTTGGTTCTAGTTACTCGAATACTGTATTCGAGTAACTAGAATCCGAAAACAGGAGAATTTGAGATTTTCAACCTTCTCGTTTTTGGAAGCCAATTTTATTGACCGGTTCCAAAAACGAGGAGATTATCAATTCGTCAGCACGTTTTTTTATGTATGCAGAAAGGTACCATATAATTTTCTATAACGCGAGATTTACGGTTTTCTAGAAAATCAGAAAAAGCAGTAATTAAGGAACTACAATTCAGAGAATTTCAATTAATCTACCGGTGTTTCTCTAAAACGGCTCATCCAGTTTGAATATTTTAAATTATATTCTACAAAGAGATGTTCCAGCTTGATATCATATAATTTTCTATAACATAAACCACACCGTTTTTCTGAAAATCGTAAAAATATGTGCCAAAAACGGTAAACATAATTGTAAATGTCAAATTTTCATCATAAATATCTATCTTAAATGTCAAGATATCCCATGAATGTATATTGTTCAGGGTGTTTGTATCTGTTTTCATTTTACAGAGCTTGCAGTCGATTGAAATGGCATAAATTATCGCATCGAAAAGAAAAATTGTTAGGTGAGAGATCTGTGCTGTACGGTATACTGTGGTACATAAGCAGTTCCATATATAGGATAGCTGAAATATAAGGTGGAATAGAATTAAAATTATACAGCGTGGTTTAGAGAATTTTATATTGGGTGGCACATAAGTAGTTGCGTATACAAGGTGGTTGAAATAAGAGTGAAGTAAAACTAAAGTTATACAAAGTGTTTAAAATAGTATTAAAAAATTGTTAAATAAACATATCCAGTAAGGATATTCGTGTTTTAGGGCGGAGGGTTCAAAAAATGTTAGAAGTAGTTGCATATACAGGATGATTGAAATATAAGATGGAGAGGAATTATAGTTATATAGGGTAGTTAATAATGTTACATAGTGTGGAACATAAGTAGTTGCTTATTCTTGACATATGGGGCGAAGTAAAATTATAGGTATACAGGGTGATTTAAGCAATAGAAAAATAGAAACAGTGCAGGGCGGTTGCAACATCATGTAGTGTTGAATTATAGTTGTACAGGGTGATTCAGAAAATAATAGACAAATAATTTATATTGTGTGACCAAAACACAGAAACATATTGATATTCTAAACGGTTTTTATTCTAAGCCAGTTGATGTGGGATCATTTTTAAATATTTCATTTATAAATAAACTAGCAATAACTTTTTAAGATACTATTTAATAAAATTGTTTATAATTGATAAATTGAGGTTAACACTGTATCTTACTTGTTTGTAGTGGTATTTCTAAAATTTAATTAAGTTGACAAATAATTTTTAACTACATTTCCATTCGTATTTCACAGCTGCGCTCAAGATAGTTACTACATTTTCATTCTTTGTATTTAATGTTAGTATTCCAAAGTTCAATGAGTAGAAGATGGCTTTATTTTTTGAGACGTTAAATTTTCTTTGAATCCAATACAAGCTGCACTTTACTATCTTTGAAGTGCTAAGTTTCGGAAACTTTACGTATGTCTTTCTATTGGTTTGGCAATTTAAAGCGAAATCAACTAAACTCCTTCAATTTACTAACTTTCAATAGGAAAACACGAGGCGAATTCTGATTTAAAGTTACATTTAACACGTTTGTCCAGAGAGGATTTGTTTATAAAATACATAAGATATTGGTTTCATATTATGAAAAAAAATTATATTTACTTTGTTTTCACAGTAAGTAAAGAACTATTGAACGAATAAATTTTGTACAATATTGAAATACTCTGAAATTCCAGCTAAAGCTATTGTTACAAAACAGGAATAAGTATTGAAATTAGATAATGTTTCATGGCAACTTGAAATTATTTATACAGGGTCTATTTAAAAACGTACCACATCGAATATAATTTTAAAATTGTTGCAGTGTTTGAATATTGATTTCTTGTTAACAATTTTTAGTTTAATGTAAACAACATTGATATTTCTTAAGAATACAACAAAAATGTGCTTTACAAAGATAAATAGCTGTGAACTAAGCGTAAACAGTTATGACAATTTGGTAAAATAGACACATTAACAGCGTCTGCCACAGTTAAAATGCCTGAATTAATTCTAAAATTTATCAGTGCAGTGCCTCTATATTCACCAAACTGTCGAGACTCTGTTGACACAAAAACAGTTTTTCAAAAGTTTGGTATTACAAATATCAGCTTTGTTTTTGAAAAATTGGGCAACTATAAGTACAACTATTGGTAATAGGTAGGTCTTTATTTTTAGATCGCATATTAACGGACTAAATTATTATAATCAGAATTATGTCAAAACATCTGGAAACTGTGGTAGAAATAGTACAAAAAACAAAAATAACAAAATAACACACAAAATCGTGAAAATGCGAACTGCGTTTCAGCCAATCCTGAGCTTTTTTATCAATAATAAACGTTTGAACAAAACGGTAGTATACTTTCACCTTTTTATGCAAAATTAACTTAATTTATACATAGAATGAATAAATTCACATTCCACCGTATTATCTAATAGGATGACCATAAATTACTAATTATTTGTAATTATGTCAAAAAACCTATTATCGCTAGCAATAACTGAAGACAGTGATGAATTTTACACGTGTGTTATTAAATTTGTTATAATTAAAACACCATAAATCTTGATTAATTACGCTTAAGCTATAAAAAGTGGATTTTTGATCCCGCACAGTGGGCGTTGTTTACTCCTCATCCATGAGAAATTAAACTTCGTTCTACATTGGAGGCTAGGAGGGAAAGAAAATCCCAGATAGTGGCGCCGGATAGATGCGTCAGTCTCGAGCGGTTTGGCGCCAGTAAACCTACCTTTCGTTCCTTCCAAGAGAGCTTTTCCCGTTGCTTCGGATCAAAGGATAAAATAAAATGCAGTTTCTAGGAAGGCCAACGACAAAACTTATTGAGAATTTAATACGGCGTGTAAAGTTGGTACGATTCGATATGAGGTAAATATTGCCAAAATCAATGCGGAGCGTTTATTGAAAAATTGTTGGGAATTCTGTGAATGTATTCAGCACAATGATTTGTTGTTTACGTCACATCCTGAAAGTAATATTAAATATTCTAGTATAATCCAAGGGTTTTGACCCCAAAAATGCACTTCTTAAATTTAATATTTCTTTCTCTCTAAAAATTGTGTACAATAGATGTGTGTATATTAGAATGTGAGAAAGTTTAGATGATTTGAAATGTTAACAAACGTTACTAGTAATTTTAGGGTTCCGGAAACCCGATGAACTTGGCTTATAGGGTCATTTTTGTGACTGTCTGTCTTTAAGCCCGATTTTGACCAAATCTACTAGAGGAAAAGTTGAAATCTGTTACTAAGACAGAATTCAGTTTCCAGCTATGTGCAAATAGAGTAAATTAACGAAAACTTACACAAGGGTGTTGTTTTTTCTGGATGGGGGGGAGGGGGACAATTTACGCAAAACGACATCTCCCTCATCTCCAAATTATGGAACGCAAAAGGTTGAACAAAATAGAGAATATATGTATGGACTCTTTTAAAATTGACAAGAAAACCTAGATGAAAATCCGCTAATTTTGGGGGCCAAATAGAAAAAAAAACAAACTTATCATTTTTTCTGAGTTCTTTGGGAATAAAACCACATAAACATGAAAGTATCTATATTTCAAAAGTCCAAACGTTTCAAGGTCTAAATCAGACCCCGTTTTCAATAGTATTAACACAAAATCAACAAGAAATTAAATTTGACATTGTCAAATTGTGATTACGATATTTGTCATTGCGAATCCTATTAATTTTTTAATTTCTTGTTCATTTTGATTTAATAGCATTGAAAACGGGGTCAGATTTAGACCTTGAAATGTTTGGACTTTTGAAACATACAGCTTTTCAAGTTTATGTGGTGTAATTTCAAAAGATAATAAAAACCAGAGATGCCACATTTATCATTCAGAAAACAAACATATCATGTTATATATCAAAAGGTTTTCATGAGAAACGCAATTAATTTTTTTGAAAATTTAAAAATGCCAAAGATACCTGTAACTCAAGAAATATCGATAATAAATTCTAAAAATTTGGCAACATAGGCAAGATGATAGGTTTTATGTGACTAAAATATTTTCAAAACTGTGGCACTTCCGGTTATACCGGAAGTAGACCAGAACTTTCTTATATCAAATAGGTATAACCCCGTACGTTATTGGATATTTGGATGTTACCTTAAATTTTAGATAAATTTTGTTAACCACAAATTATCTAAAAATTTAACCATTCTCAAGATATTTTCATTTTTATGTCAAAAATGACAGATGCAATCCTGATTGTAATCGACAAATTAGTTGATGGTTTGACAGATCCGATGTTCTTAAAATTGTCTATTATTCGTTTAATTGTTTTCTGTGTTGGCCTCTGCTTCTCCGGATATCTAGCAGCAAATGCTTCACATGTTCGTTATATACATTACTTTATACGTGATACATTACTTTCTCCATAAATCATAACTATATTGAAGTAATCTTCGTTAGAGTTATTGATGCGTGTAGGCATTGTTGGCAATTTTGAAAAACTCAGTGGCATTTCGCAGTCGCCCGTTATCTTTCTAGCGGCCACGGCTAACTTGATTTTTCCAAGTAAAGTCGACATCATATTTTAATGGGAGGAAACGGTTTTTCGTAATTTAATAAAAAGTTATGAGGTTTAGATATAGGAAACGTAATACAAAGTTAACTTCATTCTTAGTGCTGAATAATATCTAGACAAAAAATTGGCAGTTTCCATTTGAAAATTTTGAGTTTTAAGCTAATTGTGAAAGTAATTTTCATTATTTTTTAAGAACGCCGGGTAGAAAAAGGGGTGATTTTTTCAGGAACGTTTGCTGGCTTGAGTCTTCCAATAAAACATACCAAAAAAACGTTTGTTGTTGGTTGGTTGGCGAAAATTGTCGATTACACGCAAGACTACATGTGTTATTTTTCACATAAAATTGCAAATATCTTGAGATTGGTTAAGTTTAGAGATAACATGTGGTTAATAATATTTTTCTAGAATTTATCCAAATAGCCAATAACATACAGGATATTCTATTTGCTATAAGAAAGTTGTTGTCTACTTTCGGTGTAACTGAAAGTTGTCAAACTTTCAGAATTTTAATGTCATATTTTATTACTCACCGCCCACCTTCGTGGGACACCCTGTATAAAACCACTGTTTTGTGAATTAATACATGAGCATAGGGATACTACTCAAACTTCATAGGAAAAACTCAACAAATACCGTGACGCTAATTTTGGGGGTAAATTAGAAAATTAAATGGGAATTAAAAATATTTATAAGTAAAGGATACCAAAGAAAATATATGAAAGTCAACCTATTTCCCCATATCTACGAAACGAGTTTGAAAGGATAATAAATTTGAAGAAATTAGAACATTAAATGAAAGTTTTAAAATAAAATATTTATAGACGTATTATGTAACATCAATTGGCATATTTTCGTTGGAGGAATATAAAAATATATTTTGTACAATTTTAAAATGTATAATTTAAAAGAAATTACGGAAAATATATGAAACTAAGAAATGTTCAGTTTTAAAAAAGTTTACAGTAAAAGATAATTTAAAAAAGTTTGAGTTTACCTACATTATAAGAAATCTCAATGCTCACTGATTCCTCGTAAAGGGCTTAAACGATTTAAATACCTAATTTGATCTCTATATTACTAAGCTAGATATAGCACAAAAACTACATAAAGAAGTGTCCCATGAATACAGAATAATAATTAAATTACTCCAAGACCATATACAGCCGAGGGGGGTTAGGGGGTTCAAAACCCTCCCCGAGATTTCATAAAAATATATTTTTTTATTCTATACTATAAATTCTTATGCACTGGAAAAACATGAATAGAAAAATAATTTTGCGGTCCTAGTCAATCTATCCATCTTGGAAAAAAATTCTAGTGTAATAAAATCTATTCATTTTATATTAAATATACTAACATTAACCATATACCTATGAATATCTAATAAATAAATAGACGTTTGTTACATCATACGCAGTAATATAAAAAGTTCTTCATAACGACGTAGGGAAGTAAGATCAGCGCAGACCAATAACATACTGTGGTAACAGTGACAGTAGGACTAGGGTGCTAAAAGGCTCGTCATACAGAGGCAGCCCTAGTCTCAGTATTGGTCAAAACATCAAGCCTATCCAGATATTGCGAAAATAGCGACAGTTCAATCAAAAGTACTACAAATGGGAAAGATACAAAGATCATTTTTGGTAGTTTCTGTTGTATCCGTTGTCACTCGTAGGAATAGTCATCCGAATCGTGTCAATTGCTGAAGATTTCAAAGAGGAGAACGTCAATGTATCAGGCCTTGAAGATCTGACGATGATCATGATGAGCGCTTCACAGCGCAATTTTTCTTATCAATTTGCTTAGGACCTAGAGTAAGATCAAAACTGAAACTATTTCCACGTACCAGAGCTAACGTACCTAATACTGTAAATGAATCAGTGCCTGCAGCTACAATCCCTGGTATTGGTACTCCTGTACATATAGCTTTGAAAGGAAAAGATAACAGACATAAATTGGCTATTGAAGTGAGAGGAGTCGTGTTAGGTGCTCATCCGGATCTAGAGGTTCTATATCAAGGTGCAAATGTATCCTATAAGGCCGACTAGATTTAAAGAACAGTGCTGGGTATTGGTATTGATAGGCTTAATTCGGCCTGACCCTCATGAAACCAACAAGAAGCCTTTGACAAAAACTCATTGGAAATTTCGCGACACTTCTTAAATATTCAAATCAGTTGAAACGATCTTTCGCTGACACGGCAAACGAGCCCGGAATGTTTTAGTAATATATATATATATATATATATATATATATATATATATATATATATATATATATTTACTAATTGATTTTTTATATTAATTCAGCCGTTATCATTTATTTCTTATATATATATATATATATATATATATATATATATATGTAAATAAACACAATTACTGTTTGATGTTTTAGAATTTGTTTGTAAGATTAGTGAGCATAAAGTGACTTAAAATATAGCATTAAGTAATCAGACCCTAAATACCTAACATTGTTCTTACAGTTATTAAATGGTTATCTTGACTTCGAATTTGTTTGACAATTTACTGCCATTTTTCAACTCCAGCGCGATGTAAAATATGTTATAATTCCTGCAAAGTTCGTGACCACAATGTCTATAATCTACATGAATTGGTATGTCATTCACTTCCCCTCTCTTACATTTTTATCAGGTAATTCCTCATTAGGTTTATCGTAAAACATATTTACTTGTTACTGTATGATGAATAAAAACAAATTATTTACAGCAATATTTGGTTTTTTGAATGCACACAAAACAGGATACAGTTATTAAAATGTAAACAACATTTTTTAGGTTGACATGTGTAATCGGATTTGCGCTTGGATGGATCCGAGTAAGAGCAAAACATTGCAAGTTAAGAAATCTTTGGTGTGCCGAAATAATCATGAAATGAATACATATTTGAAATTTAAACGTTCGGAGAGTTGTTGCAGAATTCATTCAGGTTCTCGTGAATAATGGATGGATTCATCTTATTTCTCGATAATAGGATTCAAAATTCAATAACTGTAAAGTGAAGCTAGCAAAAAATTATTCCTAACTACATGTGAAGAAGATATTCGCAATAACCTCGACCCAAGTTATGTCAACAGTAGTAATGTGTCTAATAGATTTCATAGATCTAAGAATGAAATAATCTTCTAAGCAATATTCTAGCCCCCCTCCCCCTATTGGGATGAAATTGCTGATATAAATAATCTGCTGGACTGATTTAGGTTACGAGGGCTACAAAATAGAAACAAATAGCAATATATTAGGGAGGCTTATGGTTGACCTTTGTGTCAGCTTCATGGATATGTTTTTAATGTGTCATTGGTGTGGTTCCGTCGAAATTCTAATACAAACCAACAATTCAGTAGATGTGGCAATAATCAACTAGAAAAGACATTATAACA
Organism: Octodonta nipae; assembly: GCA_034190945.1. Classification (NCBI taxonomy): domain Eukaryota; kingdom Metazoa; phylum Arthropoda; class Insecta; order Coleoptera; family Chrysomelidae; genus Octodonta; species Octodonta nipae. The sequence goes on along the minus strand of CM067219.1, from coordinate 106,101,821 downwards.
CAGCACACATCACCCAACAACAATAACTGAAATGTCACTAATCAAGAGCCAAAAACATTAGTAGGCTTCATACAAGAACAAATGGATTTCAGAGATGACCTGTCGACAAACTGATATCCAGATCAATGAAACCACGACAGTTATTCTATGTTACAAAACGAATATAGGCATTCCTGTCGTACCACATAACTATAACTTCAACACACTTCGCAAATCATCTTTTGACTACTAGAATTAGGACGCACGTGATACAGGGAGGTAACTAAATCTCGGTTAGCGTTATCTTTTCTGGACCGAAAACCATAATATTGACTGCCTAGAGTAACACAAGTTTATAGAGAGCCCATTTATAATTTAAAAGGGCATCATTATCAAAAAACCCAGTTTCTAAATAAAAACATGTGCAGTTCACTTGTTGAATCAATACGGCTACTGAAGACATTTAAACGTCGTATAGTAAGAGAGTGCATGACTCAGTCCGAGTTATAACTATTTTTGTGACATAAATACGACGAATAAGCTGAATTTCTTATCTTGCTTTTGAATACCTACAAGTTACTTTATGAAATATTTTTAAGGCACCGAGCGTAGCTAGGTCACTCAATATATATGATGTCTTATATTTAAAGCTAAATTTATTTCATGTACCTATGTCTTACCTATATGTAACCAAATAAACCCGAAATTTTGTACCCAGCATGGTGTAAAAATCTTCTAATGCAAAAAAATTAACCATCGTCCAAAGAGCATAAATTCCACTAATGTTGAAAAGAAAATGCATGTCAGAACTATTGTAATGGACTGTGCTACAAAGTAACAGAAATTTTAGTAATTTTATTGTTTCAGCAAATTGTCTTCCAATTTCTTTGACTGACGTCGATCTGAAGGCCCGTAGGATAAGGTGCAATGCGACAGTCTTGTGTTACTGTGTTACTAACACCACTAATCTTCCCGTACGTATGACTACGGTGAGTAAAGTTTATAATGTAAAATTTAATAATGTATTTTTATTTGTTTAGGTTTACAATGTCAGTAAAAATATTGTATGGCTTGAAGTACAAAAGCATACTAGGTGTAGCATACGATGGCTGCCTTTTATATTTCGGGATTAGAGAACAAAAACAAATATTAATCGTCTAAAATCGCTTTATTGTTTCCCAAAATATTCCCCATGAAGATCTATACACTTTTGCATGCGTTTGAACCAATTGTAGAGGCACTTTTTCCACTCTGATTGAGGTATCTCCAAAACATGCATTCTAAACGCAGCAACCGCTTCTTCAGGTGTCTCAAAATGTTGACCTCTCAGTTTGTTTTTTACGTACGGGAATAAAAAAAAGTCCGTTGGTGACAAGTCAGGACTATACGGCGGATGACTCATAAAATCGATGTTTTGAGTGGTCAAAAATGCAGTTTTTTGAGCCGATGTGTGAGAGCTCGCATTGTCGAGGTGAAGAGTGATCCGTCTTCGGCGGTTGGTTTTCCTCATTTCTTGGAAGACAACTGGCAAACAAATGGTTGTGTACCACTCAGAATTGACTGTTCTGCGTTGTTCTAGTGGTACGGTTGCGACATGTCCAGTTTTTCCGAAAAAACAGGCGATCATTTGCTTGTAAGTGCTTCGTGCGCGAACAACTTTTGTTGGATTCGGCTCATCTTGAAACACCCATACAGTCGGCTGCTGTTTACTTTCGGGATCATACGCGTAAATCCACGATTCATCACCTGTCATGATGCCATAAACGTGTTTTGAAGCACCGCGATCGTATTTTTTGAGCTTTTCTTTCGACCAACTGACACGAGCCTTTTTTGAACGATTGACAAATTGTGTGGGATCCAACGCGAACAAATTTTTTTGACATTCAAATGTTTATGCAATATTGAATGTATGCTGGTCCCACTAATGTGTAAGGTTGACTCAATATCATGATAGGTCACATTACGAGCTTGCAATATCAGTTCGCACACAGCATCAATGGTTTCCGTAACAACAACTGTTTTTGGACGACCTTCACGAAATTCGTCTTGGAGTGAACTACTACCTCGACGGAATTCACCATACCATCGATAAACAGTGGTCCTTGATGGAGTTTGCATGCACTCTTGCTGACTTAATCCACGTCGAAAATTGTAAAAAATTTTCGCACGATTTAATTCCATTTTTTGGCCGAGATGAATCCTTTAGGTTACTGTAAACAACATAGCGCTCGTATGTCAAAACGTTCTGAGTACGTATAACCTCGAAAATGTCAAACTTTACGATAGAACTGTCAGTTGTCAAATTGCAACACTAGGGTTGTCCAATCCCGAAATATAAAAGGCAGCCCTCGTACTTTAGTTAGTTAGGCTCTTATGATATTCATCTTTGTTCTTGATTTGCTCCGAAGTTCTTCCAAAACTGTAGCATTTTATAATTTCATATTTTAATGGGTAAACTCTTCGTTTGTTAGTTTCATATTTTCTTTATAGTTATTCTTTTTTCTTTTATTCTTTCCATTGTATCGACAATATATCGTTGCGTTCTTATATTTATTTTTATTATTCTAATCGCTCTTTTAGCAATCTTGTACTCTGGGGTGTACTTTTGTTCCTTTCTATTTAGTTTCTATCTTCTTCAGTCTATTTTATTATCCATGTTTCAGACAAAATTGTAGACACAGCCATCGTCTTCTATTTACATATGCTTTTCATGTAATAATTTTGCAGGAGTACTGCGTTGTCAGCATATAAAATATAGCTTCAAAATTCATTATGATTAACCATTTTAAAATATTTTCTAGCGAAATGAATTTTGTTTTGTGAAGGACTAGCACAGAGAGATTCCAAATCGTACAGATATATGTAACAAATAAGTAATAAAATAAGTATTCAAGATTTCAATCAGTTGAGAGGAGCGCACCAGATGCAGGTTCTCGACTACAAACAATATAATGTGGTACGTTCAGTAGATTGATAAGTCTCGAAAAGATAGTATTATAAAGTAACTTGAGAAGTGGACCTACTGTAGACTGGCTGAAAGTAAATGACAAAATGAACATGAATAAAAACTGAGATTAAAAAACTCAGTAACAAAATAAGTTAGCCAAATTCAACACAATTTCACAATCTAACAAAGAGCAAAGGAGGTAAATTATTATTCGATGAAGAAACTTAGTAAAAAATGAATATGGAGAAAATGAAACAAACTACAACCATCAACGATCACAAAAACCTTGTAATGGCCACTTGAATAACACGAAAAAATGTTAGTGAATTTGTTAAACTCTTGATTGAAAAAAAAAACAGTACTTATAAAGTCGCACGAACAACCATAACGTAGGCACTGATAATTATTGTTTTAATGCTACGCAAATTAGAGGAACCTTGGTTCTGTGTACAGGATAGGCGTACCCAACGAGGATTTTAGGGGATCAAGATCCTTGTAAGCATTTATTAGAAACGGACCCCCAGAAAATTGGACTAGATACACTTATGGTATACAGTGACATCATTAACTCAACTATGAGAATTTTTTTATAATACACCTAGGTAAAATTTGACAATCTCACCAGTTTATCCTAAACGTAAATGAAATGGATAGCTCTCAGTAAGCAAATTTTCTTTTATGTCATAACTCACCTTTTTCAGAAAAATAACGGAAAATGGCATTTTTTATTCGAATTTCGAAAAATATTCTTTATAGTAATTTGTTACTAATTTAATTTTAGAGAGATGTGTAACTTTTGAGCCATCTAGCATAAAGTTGGCAAATGAAATATTATTTTAAAAACCCCAATTGACCTTTCCAGAATTATTAAATTTCCAAGAAAATTTAGCAGGCAATCTCAGAATTTTGACATATGATAAACTCTAGGAATATTTTAATATCGCGATTTAAATTTGTCATCAACAGTTTTTTGGGAATACTTAGTCTAATGAATAATTATAACATGAACGCTCCAATTTTGTTAGATTTTAAAGTTGCCATATTGAAAATAACCAAACAAAGCTTGTGGATATAACTCACAACAAGAATGCAGAGTTTCAGTTTACACATCACACTATTACTAAAAATGGTCAATAATCGCCATAACATACAAATAATTTGGTCAAATGCGAGGTGCACTCGCATACTAAGGGTTCCGTACCACCTCCAAGTTTCTAATATTCCAGTTGCAGACAAGCAAGGAATGAGTGCTTTTTCTTATATTTTACCTAATAACTTCTAAAAGAAGCGTTTTAAATTTGCAAAAAATATACACTTTCATTTTCCACAGACATTTCCATAGACTTTTTGTTTTATCTGCTACATTATTAGCATGATTTTGATAAAAATAGGTATTTAATTATTTAATTTGACCCCAAAATTAACATTAGAGTTGTATGTTACTAATCAACTTTCAGGGAAGCCTTTTATAATCTGCTGTCTGAATTTTAGGCTCTTTAGATAGGAAGATAAAGTGGAAATAGGTCAAGTTTTAAATAATAAATTATTAAATCTTTTAGACAAAATATTTAAAAATACAAATAAAATATATCTTTCAAAATTTTAGACAGTGTAATTTCGAAAGTGGGAATTAAGTCAATGTTTAATATTTTTGTTAATATATTTTAAACAAATGATTTAAAAATACGATATATTTGTAATTCACATAATGAGCATTTTATTTGATATATTACGTGATGCTTTTGAAAATTTAATTTTTATTTTCTATTTAATTCTATAATGTGTCCCCAAAATTAATATTGGGATTTTCTACTAACTTTTCTTATAAATTTGAAGTGAACCCTAGTACCCCTAATTATTTTCAAAATTTTAGGTAGTATGGTTTCGGAAATAAAGCAGGAAATCAAACTTTTGTTATATATTTTTGTTAGTATCTTGTAAAGAATTAATTTTAGAAATATGAAAATATATATTTGAATTCCTCATAATGAGCCCTTTCATTTGATGTATTGCATAATGCGTTGTATATATTTTTTGTTATTTTCTGTTTAATTTTATAATTTGGCCCCCAAAATTAATATTAGATAATTCTACGTATTTTTTCTGTAAACAAAAATATTTAGGTCTTATAGCATGGGGAATAAAGTGGGAATGGGTAATTTTTTAAATATTTTTGTTAATATATTTTAAAATTTTCATTTTGAAAATATGAAAAAAATATATTTGTATTCGTCATAATAAGCCCTTTGATTTGATTTATTACATGACGCGTTAGAAATAATTTTAATTTTATGTTTTCCATTTGATGCAGTAATTTGCCCCCTAAAATTAATATTAGGGGTTTCTCGTTATTTTTTCAGTAAAGTTCAGGTGAGGTCCTACATCCCTATTCTTTCAAACTTTTATGTCTTATAATTTCTGAGATAAAGGCTGGGAATAGGTATTTTTTAAATATTTTTGTTAATATCTTTTACATAATTTATTTTAAAAATATGCCAAAAATATATTTGTTTTCGCCGAAATGAGCCCTTTCATTTGATATATTACATGATGTGTTTAATTTTAATTTTCCATTTAATTCTGTAATTTAACGGTCGATTTTTTTAGTTTTCCCCCCAGAAGTACCCCTAAAATCAAAATTTCTTCGTTTACTCCTGATCGGGTCACCAAACTATACACTGATACCAAATTTCAACCTTTTCCGTCCAGTAGTTTAGGAGAAAATTGCTGTGATGTGAAAGAGGGCGAAATGCGGAATGATATAAGGGTATCCGTATATTATATATACGGAACCCTAAAAACTTGAAATAACAATAAACTACATAATACAAGAAAAAATTACAGTCCATAAGAAAAGGTTATACCGTCAAACTGCATTTCTGTATGTCGAACTTTCATCTCAATAGAAATCATATTTTCTTAACTGATTTTCCATTGAATCAATGCTTTGGAATTTTGCCATTATTCTGTTATACCATTGCATAATGAAATATTTACTCTATCTATGGAGTGTTTTCTCCACATATAAAACAATTTTTATTTTTTGTTGAAGGAATAGTTTTGCAATCTAAAAATCTTCTAAATTTGGCACTTCGGTTCGTAGTTTCTATCTTTGTCATGCCCAACTTTTTTAAATTTTAATAAATAAACTATTCACTAGAACAACAAGGAAGCTTTAACACAATATATATTTTTTTGAAAATGTTCCTAGCTGTTATTAATTTATTACCTAAAAAAGAATACATTGGCACTTAGTTGAAATATGTGAGCATATTAATAATGGAACTGTAGCACACATGTCAAAATTTTGAGGTCTATTTGTCGATTTCTTAACAAATAAACCCCTAACTAGAAAAAAAAACGATATGATTAAGGCAAAATACAAAAATCTGGTTATATATACTTTTAACCAAAAAATAAATCAGAAACAAATTATTCAAGTTTTCGAACTTCGTCAAATATGCCTTTTACTGCCCTTTTGACTCATTGGTGTCCAAAACGAGCAAATTTTACATTAATCAAAAAGCGGCTTGTAACGCTATAAAAATACTGATTATGAATCATCGGACTGCACAGGTCGATCAAATTATTTCTCAGCAAATTGTGTACATGGTTTGAATAAGCAATTGTGTATCGTTAAAATGACTATACAACAGGAATGCAAGTTTAAAATTAAAATATGGGGTGTTCAACTGAAGTAAACTAAAACATAAAAACGGATATAAAATATTGGCGTGATCAATCTATGTACTATGGCCAGCATTCAATACACTGAAAAAAATTATTCTTGTGTTTCAGCAAGAGAATAAATGCGAAGGAGGTCAGTGGACCTGTTCTCCTCCTAAGGAATGCTGCAAATTAGGTTGCTGTTTTCTAACTTCTTCTGTTTATAAAGGTTCTTCTCCATCTATACAATCTAGTACTGTGTTCAATCCTCTTTACCTCGGACACTGGTAAGTATAAACAAATTATTAAAAAAACAAATTATAAAAATGTGAACCAGCTGCTTACTACTCATTTTTTCCTATAAGAATGTCTCTAGATCAAAATAAATGTATGTTCTAAACAGGTACTTTTGGCTCCTAGTCACTGCTACTGTAGCTGGTATTCTTTGCGCCTGCTCATTGTGGAGAAAACACAGTCAGGGCAGTCTTTGCTGTAAAACTTCTTCTGGTCGGGATGAAAGAGCTTCTGAACCTGATTCGAATGGCTCCTGTTACGCACCACCTCAGTACAGTAGATGTAATAGCTTTCACCAAGCACCACCACCTTATTCAGAGGTAAGATCTAGTAGATTTTGAACTGATATAGGATTTTTTAAATGACAAATAAGAATTTGCTGTTAATTCTGCTGGTGAAGACCAATGTATTGCAACGAAAGAGTAATAGGTAATTTACGAGTATACTAAACTAAGCTAATAAATCAGGGGGACGAATATTTTTTACAAACCCATCAGTACTGGCCTATTTTATTGTCTTTCTCTTAGGATCCCAAAGAAAAAAGCGTTGGATACTGAAGCAATTAGGAGGCTTATAGAAATTTGCAACCGCGCTTTACGATGAATGCAATTTTAATCGATTGTTTCCCAAGTTTGGAAGTTGCATGGTTACAAAGATTGTCGGCTTAGTGAAAGAAACACGAGTATAAACAAACCGAAAAATTCTCTTTGAAATATAAAAATTAAATAGAAAAATTGAAACAAAATGGAAGGGACAAAGAGAGGAAAGATTTCGTTTGATACACATATGGAGTTCTTTTCCAAGGGCTCCAAAAGAGTATCGATTTGGATAAAAAATAAATACACTATGAATAACAATGCAACCCAAAAAGAAAAAGACATATTTTCAAACCACTAAACACAGTACAAAGGAAAAACGAAATTTTAAAAAGCGACTTCAACAGCTAAAAATGAAAAGAGAATGACGACACAGTAGGACGATTCGGAGAAGATGGAGTTAAAAACAACAGCAGAAATTAGGTGAAATATGTCGACAGTAATAATTAACGATAATTTCAAGATACACATACGTATACGAGTATACATGGAAGAACTTAGTAGGAACCAAAGTTCGAGCATTGATTTAATAATAGGGGGAAAAATAACAAGACGCAATATCTAGTAGTATACAGACAGGCAGAATATGCAAGTAATCATGGTTAAATATTAAGAAAATTGATATACATGAGATCCGCCAAAAGACATTATCCACCGAGGTGATGAGTTAGAAAAACTCACAGATACGAGATTTAAAGCCGAACTTGTACAACAATTTAGTGTTCGAGTGCTATATCAGAACAGGTTGGAGTGATCGAAAAATTTACACCAACAGAATTATACAAGCATAACACATATTTGAAGAAACACAGTGACGAATTGAAAGAGATCATTATAAAGGTCAAAAGCTTTTCATGAATGGTTAAGAGACAAAACAACAAGAACAACGGAAAACTACTTTAAAAGTAGTAATCTAAGAGATAGAGCCGGTTTTTGCTCGTCATCGAGAAAATGAACAGAATGTATCGTATTAAGTTCAATTCCTGAACTAAATCACGTTTCTAAGCAGGCGCCAGTGGAAGTGATAACCGAGGATAGTTACAGGGCGTGAAAGTAGTAATTTTTTTTGCTCATGCTCATCATCGAGTAAACGTTCCAAAATTGACTGCATACAAGATTGTGATGCATTTAAGCAAATTTCCGAGACGCGTCTGCCTAGAGCGTTACCATCAAGCTGGCGGACAGGGGTAAATTTGAAAAAAATAGGGGTGAACTTCGTCATTAAGTAAAAAGAACACCATTTGCACCATTTCTTTGCTTACACAAAAGAAATCATAATCCAAAAGGACGTACAGATAAATAACACAAATATATTTTTCACGACGTCCTTAATGACGTCATACAGAATTTTTTTAAATGCGAAGCTACATTTTCATGACTGATTTAGAAAGAGCGGAAATTTTTGGTCCGAATATGACTTTCACCATGACCTTGAACTTGATCTTCAAGGTCATTCCAAGATCAAAGTTTGTTTTGAAAGATCAAACTATTATAGCCAAATTAGGTGTACGGGGGGTTTTCGACGTCGCTGATTTCGAATATGAAATCAGTTTTTGTTTGGAAAAGTGGATTGAGAAAATCTGATTTCAGATTCGTAATCAGAATTTGAAAATTAGCAATTTGAAAAAAAATCAACCAAACTACTCCCAATTTGGTATACGGTGTGTTTTCGAAGTCGATGAAATCAGTTTTTGAAATTTTCAAAACAAGTAGTAAGTTCAACGTCATATTTGTTTTTAATTTGGAATACCCTCTTTGAACCAGTCATCTTTCGGATCAGGATTAAAAACATCGATTGCCGTTAATTGGTTGTGCATCAATTGGTTGACTTTTTCAAAAAATTGGTCCGCCATCTTGGATTGTGAATTTTGAAAAACTGATTTCAGATTCGAAATCAGCGATGTCGAAAACCCCCGTCCACCTAATTTAGCTATAGTTTGTTGATTTTTCAAAAAAACTTTGATCTTGGAATCACCCGGAAGATCAAGTTCAAGGTCATTGTCAAAGTCATATTGGGACATGAAATTTTCCGATCTTTCCGAATTCTTAGTAAAAAATGTGGCTTCGCGTTTAAAAAACTTGAGTATGACGTCATACAGATCACATTTCTGATGTCATGAAAAATCTATTTATGTCATTTAGCTGTACGTCCTTTTGGATTATGATTTTTTGGTGTAAGCAAAAAAAATGGTGCAAATAGCGTTTTTTTACTTAATGACGAAGTTCACCCTTATTGTTGACAAGTTTATTCCTGTCCGCCACCATGATGGTAACGCTCTAGGCAGTCGCCTCTCGGGAATTTGCTTAAATATATCACAATCTTGTATGCAGCCAATTTTGTTTACTCCATGTTTACTCGATGATGAGAATGAGCAAAAAAAATTACCATTTCACACCCTGTAACTATCCTCGGTTATCACTTCCACTGGGGCCTCCCTATAAACGTGATGTAGTTCAGGAATTGAACTTAATCCGATACATTCTGTCCATTTTCAGAATGACGAGCATAATCCCGCTCTATCTCTCCTACTATAGGTCTGAAGTATTACGAATACTGACAGAGAGTGTGCAAAGATATAGGCAGCACAATTAGTCATAATAGAATAACAGAAGCATAGAGGTAACAATAATTTACAAATTCTTATACCCGTTAAACGGATAAAACATTAATCAATGTTGTTACAAAAAATAGAGATTGCAACTAAAACGGTTGGGGAAGTAGAAAAACAGAAGTTACAGAGAAGTAAAAAAAAAACGATAAGGCACCTGGACCAGGAAACATAAAAATGGAACTGTTGAAGTTTTGAATGGGTCATATCATTTATTCGAAAGCAGTTCAAGAAAACTCAGATACTAGAACAATTCAATTCAAGTAAATAGAATACATGTCGTATATGTAAAACAGGGAACAAAAGATAGACAAAGAGAAGAATTAGTATCATGGCTTCTATTATAAGAATCTTGTGCAGCAGTAAACGAAAACATGGAGTAAAGTCAGATAATATATTTAAATAAAAAAAAATCTTTCAAGTATATTACGAAATATTACCTTATACGGAGCGGAAGCATGATCAGTGACAACTTCAATACAAAATAAAACGAAAACAGTAGAATCAGACTTAATAAGATGTTTAAAAGTCACCAGAATGATGATGGGAGTAGGATAATCTATAACAAAAAAAAGAAAAACAAAGAACTACAATGCACGGGCATGTCCAAAAGATGGCAGAACCAATATGGACCATTTTGACATTGCAATAGGAATGGGAACACCCAGAGAGACCAGTAGTAAGATGGAAAATATTTGTCTTCTAAATGTTGTTTGTGGCATGTTCTTGATTATTTTTATGTTTCTTTGGGGAATAACACCACAATAGAAATAAAACTACGTGTATTGCAGTAATACCAAACGTTTCAAAGTCTATTCTGACTTCGTTGTCAATGGCTTTATATTTATTGATGTAATTGCAAAATGAAAATTTGATTTATGACATTTAATTGACATTAGAAAATTTGTTGTTTTTAGATATACAGGTAGCACAAAAAATTCTAAAGATCATGAATTATAGTTAACCAGCTTTCAAATTAGAAGAATTTGAAAGAGTTGTCTTTAGAATTTATAAGTGGCGTTCCTAGGTACGACTTTGTTAAAAGATAGCGCATTCGCCAAAAATGCGATCAAAGAATTCTATTGTTTCAGTGATCCCATTAACGTCATAAGGGAAAACCTAGGAAAAACCTTATGAACTATCCCGATATTGGGTTGTTCAAAAGGAGGTTACCATTAATAATTTCTTCCTTAATTGTCGGTAACCAGATACGATTAAATTCTACAGAAGTAGAAGCGATACAATCGTCTTCATTCAAAAGAATTAAGGCAGACTCTTTTATTTTTCGTTTTGTGTTATGTTGTTCTTTGTGAAGTATAGTTGAATTGTCAAATTGTATTTTATGGCCTAGGTCCCAAGCATGTTCACAAATTTTTGATTTTTCAAATTGTCGTTTCGTTATGTAATTCTTGTGTTCATTTATTCGTACGTTTAATGGTCTCGATGTTTCTCCAATATAAAATTTATTGCATTCGCAAGGAATCTTATATATGCAGTTTTTTGAGTTCTGGGTTTTGTTTGTTGGTTTTGTTTTCGATATTAAAGATTTAAGTGTATTTCTTGTTTGGAATGTTGTTTTAACATTAAATCTGTTGCCCACTCTTTTCAATCTTTCTGACAGACCCTGTATATATGGCATAGTTGTAACTGTAATGTTGTTGTCTTGAGTAGTAGTAGTGTTAAGAGAAGTTCTAGGTTGATTCGGAAGGTTTGTTTTCTGTTCAAGTCTGTTTAATTCTTTGTTGATAAATTTTGTGGGGTAATTGTTTCCAGTGAGAACATTCTTTATAATTATTTTTTCTTTGTTGAATTTATTATCATCAGAACAGTTGGTCTTTGCTCTATCATATAATGACTTAATAACACCTTTCTTTACTGTATTCGGATGATTTGAATTGAAATTTAGGTATCTGTTTGTATGAGTTGGTTTTCTATAAACTTCTGTTTCGAATGAAGATTGTGTTTTTGTTATTAATATGTCTAAAAAAGATAGTTTGTTATTTTCTTCAATTTCAAGGGTAAATTTGATAGTTGGCTCTTTGTTATTTATATCATTTAATAATTTATCTAGTTCTTCAAGATTGTGTTCCCAAATTACGAAAATGTCGTCAACGTAACGCCACCAAACTAAAGGTTTATTTTCTTTTGATAAAATTACTTGTTGTTCAAAGTTTTCCATAAATATGTTACTCAATGCTGGTGAGAGACAAGAACCCATGGCCATGCCAAAATCCTGTTGGTAAAAATCATCGTTTAATTGAAAGTATGTAGTTTTGGTACAATATGTTAGTAGTTCCATTATTGTATCAATTGATAACTGAGTTCGTTGATTTAATGAAAAGTCCCGTTCTAGTAGTTGTTTTACTATTGGAAGTGTTTTGGAAACAGGAACATTGTTATAAAGATTTACTATATCAAAACTTGCTATTGTAAAAGTATTTTTGTATTCTATATGAGACAGTTTTTCCAAGAAATGTGCACTGTTTTTTAGATGAGAAACAGAACTCCCTGTAAGAGGACGAATAATGTTTAAAAGAAATTTTGAAAGTTCACTACACGGAGAATTTATAGAACTGACAATTGGTCTTAAAGGAATATTAGGTTTATGAATTTTTGGTAACCCATAGAAATGTGGTGGTTTAGTATAGTGTGGAGTGAGTGCTTTACGTTCTTGTTCTGTGAATTCATGTTTGTGGTTGTACAGTAAACGGTATATTTTGTTTTCTATTGAGCTTGTTGGATCTTTTGTTAGTTTAGTGTATTGTCCTTGGTTTATTATAGTTTGAATTTTGTCATCGTAATCAGTTTTATTTAAAATTACTGTTGCGTTGCCTTTGTCAGCAGGTAAAATTTTTATAGAATTGTCATTTTTTAAATTTGTAATCGCACATAATTCATTTTTAGTAAGGTTATTTTTAACATTTACAGGTTTTTCGAGTTCAATTTTTGCTCTTATTCTATATTCTTGAGCATCACTAGAATTTAGTTTATTTGCGGTTTGTTCTATAGCACTTATTATATCAAATTTAGGAATTGTTTTTGGAGTAACAGCAAAGTTAAGTCCTTTTTGTAATACTGAAGTTTCAGTAGCATTTAGCTGTTTATGTGAAAGATTGATGAGAGTTTTTGTTACAGTAAAGTTTTTTTCCTGTTTGTTATTTTTTGTTATGTTTCTATTTAAAAGAAGTTGGTTAAATTTATGTAAATGTCTTTGTTTTTGTGAAAGGAATTCTTTATTGTAGCTATTAAGAGTGCTGTTTTTAATTCTATTAAACTCATTCTCTGATATTCGACAAGAAAGGAAGCTGTGTACATACCCAATATCACGTTCTAACTTAAATTTATTATATCGATGAAAATTTATCCTATCTCTAATAGCTGCGAAACTTGCTCGCTCCAATATTCTCTGAATTCTCCCACCGATGTAGGGTTGACGAAATCTTAAACCTTTAGGAATAATCCCCATCTCCCGACATCTGCACAAGAATGTCAGGCTATTCTTGGTTCGGGCAAGCTTCTTAAATAAACCTTCTAAATCTCTAAACACTTGAGTCACTACAGTCCCATAGCTGGTTTCTAATTGTCTTCTAAATGTTGTTTGTGGCATGTTCTTGATTATTTTTATGTTTCTTTGGGGAATAACACCACAATAGAAATAAAACTACGTGTATTGCAGTAATACCAAACGTTTCAAAGTCTATTCTGACTTCGTTGTCAATGGCTTTATATTTATTGATGTAATAAATCAAATTTTCATTTTGCAATTACATCAATAAATATAAAGCCATTGACAACGAAGTCAGAATAGACTTTGAAACGTTTGGTATTACTGCAATACACGTAGTTTTATTTCTATTGTGGTGTTATTCCCCAAAGAAACATAAAAATAATGGAAAATATTTACTGGACATGCAATGGTTGATTCCGACCTGAGTTTGTCTGGGAACTGAGTGAGTTATGAAGCCTATGGAGGGCAAATATGGCGAACTCATGATGAGCTGAAGAATAGAAGATAAATTCATCGTTTTGCACTACTTAGGACGACAGTTTTTTTTTTCAAATTTAGCTACATGGGGTTTGATCTGCAGCTCATAGACGTTGAATATTTTATCATTTGCACTACATAGCAAGATACAGAAATGATCTTTTAATAACTGTTGGTATAACAAATACACCCGGCCCAGACCACTGCCTACTAATGTGGTTTATTTTTCTTTATGTGCTCATCAATAAGAGTTTCCATTTAATATATTTTGAGAAATAAACTTGAACGCAATTTATATATGTACTTGTCTCAAATTCATTGCTTACAATTCTTATGACTTTAATAAGACATAATTGATTCGTCCACTTATATTGGTACATTTTCACTAACAAGCATTTTATTATTCATGGGACATCAGGTGATCTAAAAGAAACTTTTGGCGGTAAATCGGCAGTATTTGCTTAAAACTATTTCTAGAACTTAATAGAATTGCGTAGACAGATTATAGTTCGTCTACTGAAATGTTAAAGGGCTTCTTGTAGTTAGCTCTGCAGGATATAATAAAATTTGTTCTTTGATATAACTGAAAATAACATCAGTTTAAAATAATTTCTAACATTTATCTTTAAGGTGAAAATAGCTGTATTATTTTTTTGCTAAATTCTTTATGTATTGTATTTACTTGGAGGTTTTCGTGATGATGATTAAATAACTGGTATTAAATTTTATTTCAGTATTCTTAATACTAACTGACCTTCCATAAATTGATTTATAGATAATTATTAACTTATGTATATGTCACCAAAACAATTTACGAGCTTGATTTATTGACAATAGTTGGCTTATAATATTCCCAAGTGCACCTTATGCATGGAGTATTGAATCTCTCGAAGGTAAAGTCACACCGCATACGTTAGTATTCTGACGATGAACTGCTGGTTCTACATAAATTAATAAGTTAAATTTATTATTAGTTTTAATCACTTATTGTCATTCGTGCTTAGCGCTAAAACTCACTGAAGGACGGCAAAATCAGAATAGTGACAAATTGGAAAAGCGGTAGCTATTTCCGACACCATTTAGATTTATCTTAGTTTGTTTATTTAATTTTGTCAGTACTCATGCCTATCTTAAATTTCCGGAACTTCTTTTTTCCATTATGAAATATTAAAAATTGACCGCTTATTCAGAAGTTATTTATAATGTTTTTCTACATTATAAAGATATTCTTTCCACCTTTATATGCACCAACAATGTCAGAAATTTGTGTCAATTATTTCACATTGTCATTTTCAGAATTTTGTAATCGTCACATTAATTTTCGCTCTCGTATTGTAGCGATACTTGAGATGATCGACTAGAAAAATGGGTATCTGAAGAGTTTGTATAAAATTGGAGTGCGTCTTCTGCAGCGAACTCTAATATTAAAAATATCATATTTTTTATACGACTTCAAAAAGAAAGAGGTTTTCAATTCGTCTGTATCTATATTTTTTTATGTTTGTTCAGCGGTTACTCGAAAACGGCTCAAGAAATTTTGACTGTTTATACTCGATCCTGTTCCGGGGTATCCCCAAGTGGTCCAATATTTGTATAGCTTGTACCGTTCTTTTTTTACCCACTTTCTTATAAAAAATGGAAATATTTCTGTTCAGAACTTAGGGTATAATAAATTGATAAATCCATTAAAAAAAAAACAAAAACCGATTTAAAAAAACGAACGTAACTAAAAAGCATGAAGTAATTTTTTACTGAGACAATTAAATACTTTTTCTGAAGTCGGTGCCAAGCTAAAGTGAAAATAATTTAATTGTTGCAGTAAAAAAATCTTTCAAAGTTTTTAGTTAACTTCCTATTTGAAGTCGGTTTTTATTGTTTTAAAAATGTATTTATTTCCAAAGATTTCAATTTTCTGACAAAAACTGAAAATTTCCAAAAATCGCGTATCATCAAACATGTAATAAATTTGATTCTAAACAATTTTTGTTAAGAAACGTTTCCTCAATAACCCGAAGCAATTTTTACACCATATATATATATATATATATATATATATATATATATATATATATATATATAAACTTATTATACATATTGTGTAGACCCCATTTCTGCAAAAACAGATTCGACGCTTATTTTGTATGAAATTATGCTGTTTCTTTCCGACTACTTGCAGGGTATAACCTAACGCAGTGCAAATATTTTAGTAAGTGATAGGATTGATCATTATAAATAGAAAAGTCTAATATGACATAAGTCAAAAAGTTACAGTTTGTGAGAAAAAATGTTCAAAGTTGTCAACTATAGTAAGCATTTGTGTGCGTATTTAACTATCTATTTGCAAAAAAGCAACAAATTTATCAACTGAACAGAACACCGAAAAAAAATTCTCTACCATTCCTATTGAATGTACGGACGTTTAAAAATTTTATTATAAAATGAATCAGTAAATATGGCAACATTGGTTAAACTGCTTTCGTTCGAATTGACGAGTAAGTAAATTGTTAGGGCTGGGTAGTGCCCTGCAATAATGTAAATATTTGTTATGAATATAATATTTTGATTTATTTTGGCTTAACGAAGAATAACAGTTTCATTTTAATATTAAATCGAACATTTTTCTGTTGGTGTGTGATGTGATATTAAGTTTATCATTGAATAATTCACAATTCAGGAATAACAAGATATAGTATAATGTTTGTATGTAGATAGAAAGATTTCAAAAGTTTTTTGTGAACATGCAAAGTCGACTTTTTTCTTGCAAGATGCTTGTTTTACAATACATTTGTCTTTCCTATTTAGACAAATTTCAACTTTTAGTGTAGTACTTTCGTTACGGACATGTACAACGTTGCCAGATGTATAGAAATTTCAAAATACATTATAATCGAATGGGTCTTTAACTATATAATATTGGTACATAATCGTTACAGACTTTTTAGTTCATATTGACTAGTACTATCACATGCCTAAACATCTGCACTGCAGTATGTTACACCCTGTATACGCGATAGTAACTATTTATTTTTTTTACTTTTTCGGTGTAATTCATTAAGGAAAATTATCTTTTTTGTGTGATTGACTGATTAGGCACATAAGAGCAGAAAAATGTCGATTTAAAGTTTTGAAGCAAAATTACAAGACTGCAAGTTAAATTTTTTTGCAACATTCACTTATTTGTTGTATAATTCTACTTTTGCATTTTAGTTTTTAATTCTACATAATTTATTTTTATATTTTAGGTGACATCTAAGCCTGACCTTTACCCTCTCGTAATTAGTTATAATGCTGAACCAGTTACTAAGAGTAACAACGGTTCCACGGGTTACTTAATGGTGCAGTATTTCAGAAATTTTATTGTTAGACCTGTAGGTAAGTATTGCTTCATTCTTTTTTTCTTCATTTTTGTTCGACAATATTATGTTGTATTAGCTGTAATATTCCAACTTTAGTCTTAGTCATTGTAGTTACTAAACACATTTCAAAGGTAGGCAATAACTGAGAACCTTGAAACCGAATAGCAAACCAAACAGTTTTGAAACGACTATCACGTTTATTATTTTGGACGCAAGCATATGTTGATTCAAAATTGTAATTGGGGAATTCCTGTAGTTTATATTTTGATAAATACATTATCTGTTAATTAAAAGTCAATGTAATCGATTGTCTAATTATTATGTATCTATTTTTAGGATCTTTATCCGCTACCAGCACAGTAGACTCCTTAAGTTCGAGTTTCTTATGCAATGCTACAAATGAGGTAAATTATTAAAGAAATTCTTTAATCTGAAAACTATACTTTAAGTTAAATAAAATTATCAAAATACGATAGTCATAAGTGTCACACGTGGTCAAAGGGTTGAAGTAAGAAAACGTAACAATATGGCACGATTTTCTGGCTTCTTCCAATAGGAAGCATGAAAGTTGACATTGAGAATAGTCCATAAAAAATTTAGCATAAGGTTTGCAAATTTCCAAGTCATATGAAAGACAAAAATCTTTCAAGTTTCCGCAACATTTTCAGTTCCTTAGGAGATAACGCAATCCTAACAGAAATGATTGTTTAAAAATAATTTAGAGATAATGATTCTAGGGCAAAAATACTTGTACCATTGCTGTACAAATATCTGTCGATTTGGAAAGAAGAGAACTGAACAAATGACCTTTTTTGACTAACTGAATTGAAGAACCAGAAGAAGAAGTTTAGGACTGAAGAATTGAAGAACTGGCGCAAAGAGCTGAGATGAACAACATATTTTTGGCAGTTTTTACAGGGAACTCAAGGCTAAGGGTTGAGGAGTTCGCCATAAAATAACTAAACTCGTTAAGATTGTTTTAATAAAGCTGAAGAAGTGATCGGAGACACTTAAGGTCTTGAGCAAACAGGATGAAGATTTTAGTGTCTTTTTTTGGAAAGAATTATCTGGAAGGACTGAGAAGCTGAAGATTATTTTTTAGAGGGGATATGAGGCATACCTTAACACGCTGCCTCAGTGCGGGTTGGTAAACGGTAAATGTTGATTCCCCTGATTTTTGCCATTTACGTCAGAGACGACTGTACAATTGCGGCACATTTTTTTCGCATTAATTGAAAAATCCTTGACCAGGCTGGGATTCTATCCTAGATTAAGTCCTCCTATCAAGCTCAAATTTTTATACAATTGTGTGAGCTGAAGGACTTTCCCACTAAGCAACCGGGGGCCTATATATATGAACTAAGCTAGGTTCCGGGTGAGTAACCGCGTCTGAATTTATTGAATACTCGACGTTTCGACTCCTGCTTTGGAGCCATTATCAGAGACAAAAGTGAAAAAGAGTTTCAGAGTCTAGATCGAACTCGGGGCCTCAATCTGCCTACTCCCCGAGAGTCACTAGGTAACTGAACTGAACACAGATCATACAATAAAGATAGATGGGCAACTCAATGTTATAAAATGTTTCACATTTTGTCCCATGAGAAGTTAGAATATGCATAATAAGCATCTTCAGAAGTCCTTCAAGTACTAAGGATTTGACGTTTGTTGAATTTGACATCATCACCAACTGCTGCACTGGTCTAAGTCTCACCAACAGGGGCTGTACCATCGAATTATTGTCATGTGTTCTTGGAAAATAACACCACAATCGAAACAAAAATCTGTATATTCAGGAAAAACCAAATTTTCCTTGAATATACAGAGTTTCGATTGTGGTGTTAAAGAACACATAAAATAATCAAGAATATGTCACAAAAAACATTTAGAAGACAATGTACCATCAGAATAAATGAAACTCAATATTGAAATTAGTTTACACGATAAAAATACAAGACATTATGAATTATTCAACAAACCCTAAAATTTGCTTACCCGTGTTTACTTGGTTCTGTGGCTCATCTGCTGGTTTCATCTTAAGACAGTACAAATGATCATCATCAGTTGACACTACTGCCATACATCTATAATCCAGCTCAGATACTTCAGGTTGGAACTTCCTTGATCTGGGATTTTTATATTATTTTTCTAATTATCAGCAGCTTCTTTAAAAAAATAGCATGTATCTGTTTCACAATAGCTTGGTTTTTTCATTGGTTTACCTGTCATCATATGGGGGTAATAATCAGTAGTTTGTTGTTTTCCTACAGAGTATACAAAATTGTCTGAACTTCTCTCATAACCTGAAATTAAACAATAAATAAATACAAGTAACAGTATCAGAAAAAGATAAATACCTGGCATGAAAGTTTTTCGATGTTTATATTTTCTGACACTGTAAGGTTGTAAAATAATGCCTAAGATTATTAGTTTTAAATACTATTTAGTTTGTAGCTTCTAGCTATATACAGTACCTTAAAAACGATGTATGAATACTGCAAAAATGGGATTCGATACAAAATTCTACCACAAATTAGAGATAATTAATAGCTTCAACTTTCTGACAAAGACTGACAAAAATCAGTACAATGGGCGGATCACATTGTGTCACCTGGACGATTAACTGTAAATAGTACTTGAAGGAGTTCTGATACGTTTACAGTTGACAGCTAGACGCCTATCTGAGCCACCCCCTGGAACTGATTTGATTCTGGGTTAGAAGGGATGTCACGTGATGAGGCTGTGTTGTGATTGGTTGGGTGTTTGGTGGCGTGTCTGCTCATAAGCTCAAATTTATTCATAAATTCAGAGCGGTTTCCCCGGACTAAGCATACCGCGGGCCTCTCACATATATATATATATATATATATATATATATATAATGTTTTAAGGTGGGTGGTTTCCGGGAATTCATCCGCGTAGTTGATAACTGATCCCTGGGATCGATGGTAAAATGACGACTTTTCGGCAGAGTCACATCTGCCCTCTTCAGGTCGGTTCGCATAATTCTCGTAGCCTTCTGCTTTCGCTCCTAGTTACTCGAATACTATTAGTTCTTCTAGTTACTCGAATAGTATTCGAGTAACTAGAAGCGAAAGCAGAAGGCTACGATAATTATGCGAACCGACCTGAAGAGGGCAGATGTGACTCTGCCGAAACGTCGTCATTTTACCATCGATCCCGGCAGAGATCAGTTATCAACTACGCGGATGAATTCCCGGAAACCACTTAAAACATATATATATATATATATATATATATATATATATGTGATATGATTAAACTATATAATATATATGTTAATGATACTATTTCTTTTGAAAAGCTTTCGGAACAAATTTAGTTCAAACTGGATACATATTAACAGTAAGTATATAGATTCAAATTAATTATTATATAAAACTGGTAGAATCCAGAGGATAAAGGGGAGCATATCTTATTCATATTATAATAGATATATATATCTCATAATGTTATATTGTACTGACATTATAATGATTTACAGTCAGTATAATTAAACTATAGTGAGTTGCAAAAGATAGATACCGAAATGCAAAATGTTAGATTAGATTATTCCAATTTTCCATAAATTTAGTAATAAGTTATGCTTAATCTGCCATTCTGTGAAATTTGGCTTTCTTTGTCTAATAGGCCACAAAAGATAATCAAATCGGTTCTCTTGTTAATGCTATTAGCCATCTCTACCCTAAGATGCTTACGTTATCATATTATGGCATATCGCAGAGAATTCATATCCTTCAAACATGCTTGCAGAAGACATCTCTAACGTACCACATGTGACACCTGAAATTTCTTCAGCAGAACATTAATCACAGTTTCACCAACGACAATGATCAAATGTAGTGTAATAAATTGTACTGTGAAGCTACAAACATCAAGATCACAAAGGAAGAATAATTTCTCATAAACATCTAAAGATAGCTGTGCTCTTGCTATACACTGCGCAGATTATAAAGTAAGCATCTTAGAACAAGTAAAAATTTCTAGCACCTAGCATGCCTTTGCAGAAATGTGGCCTATTAGACAGCCAAATTTCACAGAATGTCTCACTAGTTAAGTTTAAAAAGTAAAAATCAGTACATATTTCGGTATCTATCTTTTGCATGTTTAATTATCAACTGTATTCAATTAAATATTTGGGTAAGATATGCTTCTATCCTCTGGATTCTAAGTTTCACAACAAAACCTGTGAGATCCTTAAAAAAAAACTGAACAATATTAACATGCTATAGATTCATTATTTGGAAAGCACATGGGAAGCTTAGAAGAGGTCAACAACTTCAGTTATTAATAATTTAACGAAAATTCAAACCGCATCAATGTAAAGCAGCACCTAATCATAAATATGCAGTTTCAATGAAATATTTGGATTTTCTAAAAACACAATGTGAGATCCAAAAAATACAATTTCTGCTAAAAGCTTATCCGTTAATAATAAAAAATGCAGGGTGGACAAGAAAGGAAATCAGCAGTTGCAAAACCTAGTTACAATACTTTCTGACTATTCTAGGTTGTTTCAGTGCTATTATTTTCTTTTTAAGAACTAGTACTACTGCGAGGTCTCCTTTTTTCTCACAGAATCCAATAAACATTCCCTTTACATCCAAACGCTGTTTCCTAGAAGGTTGCCTGCGATTCCTAAGAATAAATAACATTGGTTATGTTAATGGTTGAATGAAAAACACAGGTATAAAAAGACGAAGTACTTTTTAACCTAAGACATACAGGGTGATAATAATGAGAATAAAAAGTTTGCTAGTTTCGTTAAAACTTGTGGATGTTGAATATAATCTATGAATTTTGTTTGAAATCGTAGGTTTTATTAATCTACAATAAATATCATATGATATTATTTTTTTAAAGTTCTTATTATCACAGTATAATTTCTTTCAGATACTACACAATAGTTCCAGTGTGCATACTCATCTTGGTACACCATCTGCAGTTTCTCCAATACTCATTTCTCAACGGCCTGTAACTCCTAGACCACATCAGATAGTTTCGATCAGAGACAATCCTTGTTTCGATCAGCACACAACGAACATTGTAAATAACTCCATGTTGCCAAATGATGTAGAGAATACAACAGGTGAGATTTGTTACCGACATAGTGGAATAATAATAGTATATATAATAAAAAACACTAAGCCTTGGTTTTACTCGTAATTATGTGACCAATGCAGTGGTGGATCCAAGTAGGGGACGCCAAGCGCCTTGTGAAGCTTAGTAAAACTGGAACAAAAAAATTAATGACAGTAGACTAATAAACCGTAAAAGTTAAATTTTGTGACCATATACAATCGGTAGGAAAGCATAACTTATTGAACTGAAGGAGTTTAGTTCAAAGTATCTCACCATTGATAACATAGTTTGCTATCACAATTTTCATCTTGCGCTCTTCCCCCTCTTAAGAAAATCCTTGATATCCCGTTGAACTAAAGTTATATGTAAAACGTATATTTTAAGATTGTCAAACTCTAAACGCCAATTAATTTCTTTAGGGAAAGAGTAAAATCCTACTTCTATTATAAGAATTGAAAAAACCGATAGATATATAAATTTTCGTTCTTTGGTGGAAAATCTGATCATTTTTGACAGATTCATGAAAAATTGTAATGTCCATTATCGAACCAAAATCCTTCTAAGTATTTGCAACTCTTTTAATATTTAGTAACCTAGGTTTAGCATTTCTTCACTAAATAACAGAGGACTTAGATCCAAGAAACAACTGAATGCGTATCTATAAACTTAGAGAAAATGACATTTTTTCTTTGTTTTTCTCTATATTTACCTTAAGACAAAGTCTATCTGCCTCCCTCACTTCTACATTAATAAAGTTTTCAGCATTTATTGGTTGTTATCATGATGTTGTTTGCACACCGAAAATTTTTGGCAAATCAGCCGAGACTTTTTGCGGGTCTATTAAGCTAGAGAAGTCAGGTGTGAAATTTACATTTGACTTTGTTGGTCTTTTCTTGCTAAATTTTACGCTACAAGAAATTTCTTTGTGATTACTGTTAGTAAAAAGCTACAGCTGTCACATAAGAAACTTTTAAAGTAGTGTAGATATTAACATTCTAAAAGCTTTAAAAAATCCCAAAAACTACCCCGCCAATCAGTGGCAGATCCAGAATTGTCGTTTGTGATAGGGGGCTTGACCTCGTTGAGGGGGGCTTGATTCCACTATAAACACTAACTGCCAATGCCGCTACCAAGGGGATTATTACAGATAACGAGCTAAAAATAATTGACTGTTTCGAGACTGCTCACACCTTTATGGATGCGTATTATTTGCTAGGGTTGAGTGGTTCTAAAACAACCCATGGTAATCTAAACAACTTGCTCAGATGGACGATTACGTCTAACATAACATGTACCATAAAAAATAAGTTAGCACAGAATACAAGTGTGCAATTGCTTTATTGAAGAAACCTTTCTCCTAATATCTCCGAGGTCAATCTCAAAGTAGTAATTTTTTGAGCTGCAAATTTATTGTAACGATTAATATGGGAAACGTTTCCCTCGGGTGCAATCATAACTTTCTGTGACAATATCATTATTTTAACTGGGCATGAATATTTATGTCCTTAATTTTTTTCTTGAAGTAAATTAATAGTTGCAGTTTACAAGTAGAACAATTGTATTAGGGCAATTCTTCCTCATCGATATTCTAAGCACGGACGTACTGAGGGGGGCAAGGGGGGGACAGCTGCCTTCTTCTGGGCATCAAAAATCTGCTGTGAGGCTACAAAACTTCTCATAAATTTGCTGACTTGCGCACACCACACAATTTTTTTTCTGATTAGCAGCTCTTTCTAGGAATTTTTTCCCCTGATTTGCCCCTCTCTAGAACTTTTTTTCCGATGTACCACTCCCTTGCTTCTGGCAGAAAGATGTCTACAATAAGATCAACCATTAAATATGCATATTGTGTGATACTTATCTGTATTTGAAGCTTTTCAACTCCAAATATGGAGCCACCATCAATCATTGCATGTTTTAACTGAATTTTTGCTTTGATGTAAATTTTGTTGTTTGTCAAAACATTTTGATAGAGACTATCTGACTGGTTAGAGACCACGTGATACTGTGGGTTAGTTTTTTTGTTCGTCTAAGTATAGGTTTTTCAATCACTGATTCATATCATACAATTGGCCTCTTAAACTTTTCTCTTTTTTTATCTTTTTCTTTATTTTATCACTGTGGCTGCCAGTGCTGCATGACTGGCCAAATTTGATTTGTTCTTATGTTTTCTGGAAATGTTCTATTGATGCTTTTCTTGAAGTTTCATCGCAATATTTATGACCACAAGCAACAATTTAAATGCTAAATAAATTACGAAAGTTTTATCAGTTTGATAACATGATATAGGGTTTTATGGCAAAATGAATTTCGAGATCTAGGAGTTTGAGGAAAAACTAGCTCACAGAGATTCGAAATCGGGAGTCATACTGCATATAACGCCGTTTCCTTGTGACTTCTAGGACTAAGAATTCGTAGGTTAACTAAAACCTGTCAAATAAATTATCACACATCTTTTATAGATTCAATCAGTTACTATATTTTTAATAAAATTAAGGTCTGCATTTGCCTTTTGAGTCATTAATTCGCAGAATTCTAATCTTCTGTCATAATCATCCTCAGGAAGCTGTTGTAAAAGCTGTATTTTGTAGGGAAAGAATTCATTTAGGCGTAACAGTTTATGCACATAGCCGACGGAAATATTTGTTAAACAGGAGACTTTTGGAATTGATGATTGAGGATCCATGGCAAAATGACCTAAAATCTCATCCTATTCAGCTTCAGTTGACACTCTACGGTTCTTGATAATTTTATTGCACACACTCCCGGTTTCTTGAAATTCATGACCTAAATCCAACACTGATGCCTAGAGATGGGCAAAACTGATAAATTTAAATAACAGTTGCTATTGTTATTGCTATTTGCAAATAACAACTGAAAATAACAGATAACAGTTATATTGTTTACGCTGAAAATTGCTGTCGCCATCTCTTGGTAAGAAACTAAAATATGCAAAAATTCATGATAGAGATCTTCGCATTTAGTACGATATAGAATATATTTGTAAGACTTATTATTCCTGCAATTTTGTATGTTTAAGAATAATATTAAACTGCAAATTCAGAACCAAAAATTAAAATACACCAAACAATCTTCTGACGTTTTTATTTTTATGCTTGGTAGTGCTGTTATGGAAATATTATATATTTAATGCTGGCGTAATTCTCAATTATATTAATGAATATATCTAACTATCCAAATTGAAGGGATTATGGGAAGCGATTGTTTGGCACTGTTGCTAAGTCATTGTATTGCAATAGGCTTTTCTCAAAACTGGAAAACTCACGTCATAGAAGGCGGTTATCTACTGATAAAGTACAAAGAAATATATCCCACTGACCCCAATCCCATACCTAAATTATAACATACTCTCACATTCTATGGAATCTGTTTTACAGAACAGGAATATATATACAGCCTTGATAACAAACAATAATTTACCTAGACATATAAAAAACAAAAAAGATAAGAGTGACAAATTCTAACTCGTGTGTCACCAGGTTGAACTGTGGGAGTTGCCCCAACTTCTATATTGGTCACACTGTAAGATCGTTCAATTCAAGATGGCGTCAACACTCTAATGCTTTTGAAAATGAGAGCTCAATAAATTACATTTTCTGAACACTCAGAAAACCACATACCTCAAAATATATCCCAAAATTTAGAATTACAAAACAAAAGTAAAAAATTATACCTTCATGAATCCCTGGAAACGAACAAAAACAAAATTCTCCGAATCCTTGAATGTTCAAACTGATACCAATTCATCTCCCTTACTTAATCTGAACCACAGATCATACATCTGAACAACCAGTTTTAAATAATATTATATTATCCACATCTGTTGTCAACAATGTTTTATAAATATATAATTTACCTGAGCTACACCACACCCACTTCCTCAGAAATCCCCAGAATTAAGACGATACCTTAAATTATCTTATTACCCTATCTGTACTTTCTTTCTAAGAAATATAAATTTGGCATTCCTTGTATTTCCAATTTCTAATGAAGCCAGACTTGGCAAAACATATCAAATTAAAAATAAATAAAAAAGTGAAAATTTAACCAGGTGTTTGTTGTTTTTAAGTAATTTTAACAATGAAATTTCATCAAGTGTAGACTGAAACAATCAACAAAGAAATGATGATTTTAAAACATTTGTAATTACCTACTTACTTCTTACTTAGCACTATTTTTAATTAAAAATTAGTACATCATTTTCATACCGTGGTCAATATAAAGAATAGTCTTATTTGTGGCTTATGTTAATATTCGTTAATTAATGTAAAGAACTAATTCACTATATGTTAATATTCTAGAAACAATTTAAATATATTTTTTTCAAGAACATAAACCATTATAATAATAATAAAATATAAACCCTTAATATAATTTCTAATACATATAATATATTAAAATTCGCTCATTTATAATTACATTGTCAAGATTTCAGCAATGACAACGATGAACGAAAGTATATCTGAACGCTATTATTACGTTTGCAAGATCAGACAAACTCCTGTTAAATTTTTCAATAATTTTTTCTACTTGGCCGTTCAGCGCGTTCAATACGAATCAGTTAACAGCTTTTGGTATTCAGCCTACGTTTTATTTTCAACAACTGCGAACAGAAACGTTATGTATGAAAACTGCTGTGTGCGTTATCGGTCGAAACAGAACAACTGTTTTTTCAGTCGTTTAGTTTTCGGTCGATCTGTTATTGCTATTCGAAAAGGCAGTTGAGGTTAGAACTGTTTACGTTATTGTTTGATTAGCGCTAAGCTGTAATAAACTTATATCTGTTATCTGTTATTTTTAGTCGGCAATAACAGTTGCTATTGTTATCGAGTAAATAATAGTTGTTTAATAGCAGCTATGTTAATAACGCCACATCACTACTGATGCCCAATATTTTTATCGGGATGTCTCTGATGAAAAACATGAGCAGTTCGTCGTGCACAGAGTTGTTGTAAAGAATAAACCATTGTCGAAATTGGATGGTCAGTAAACAACGAAACCACTACTAATAATAAATTGTTTACATTTACAGTCACAAATTTGTTTCGCAACAACAATTAAGGATTTTTTCTCACTTGTTTATCTCGGTATTTATGCTCATACTTTATTCAATTACAATTCAAAATTTTTATGGTTTCTAGGTAATTACTCTGTAAAAACAGAATCTGATTTAAGAAAATGATATCTCAAAAGATTGGCAAAAAGAGACCTTTAAACAGAGGTATCCCATGATACCCCATTGGATTTAAACTTTTATAAGTGATATTCAGCCCCGCTTAGGGGTTGAAACTGCAGGGTGACCGATACGTATTTTTGTCATTTTATTTTAAATGTATTTTAAAAGTTATTTTGGGTGGCCAGTTTTAAAATAAAAGCCCTGTATAATAAATATTAAGTTAAAGCTGATGTCTTAATTTATTTATCACTGGTATCCCAGTTAGAGTTTATACTAATTTCATTAATTTCTATTTTAGGTAGAGTAGCAACTAAATGCCAAAATATCTGTGATGAAACGGCTGCCGCGATGCCTAAACTACATAGAAAACTTAACGAATATAAACTCTCAAAAGAAGATTCTGAAAGTCAGGATGACGATCACAATTTCTCTGATCTGTTGAACTTGTCAGTGTGTGTGCCCAGTAGTGTTATACACTTCGACAATCCAATTCAGTCCAGTCCGCATACCCATGATATTCAGTATAGCGTTACAAATAGCATTTGTTCTGATATAAGCAGCTTAGCGAACTTAGGATCCCCAGATTCGCCTCCTAGAGCAACTAGTCCTACTGTAGAAATGAAAGAATTACTGAATAAAATCCAGCAGCTACCGCAGCAAAGAAGTCCAGTCCCTGCAGCACAACAACAATCTGAATCACCTATGAGCAGAAATTACTTTCACAAAATCAAAGCTAAAACTTTCTACATGCCTTTATATAACGAAAATTCAATTAAAGTCAAGCATGTTCCTAGTGGTAAGTAGAAATACATAATTAATAGTTAATTAAATAAACAAAATTCAAATATAACAAAATGAAAACAGACACATAATGTGCGATCAATTATTATTTTCTAGTGTATTTTGGCATTTAAATGTAAATATTAGTGTAAAAACTGTATGCGACATTTCTTTGACTTTTAAGGGTTTTTGCATTTATTTAATACTATTTTCCAAAAAATGTATGACATAACATGTGAATCTACCTTAATAGAATATAATTTGAAATATTTAAATATCAGTAGAAGTTCACTGAACGCCACCTCGTTATAAGCAATTTTTGCAATTTTCAAAAAGCTAAATCGCACATTGTTGAAAATTGTATGATAGTATTCGTGATATTATTTGACACTATGCACTTTAAATGATCAAAATTAACCAAGTATCCCCGACTTGACTATAAAGTATATAGCAGCACACTCCCTCTAAGGCACACATAACGTGCCTTTTGGGGAAAATTCACTAACCCCAGATATCCTAGATATCAAAAGGCTTTAGCTCTGTGGGAGCCCTTGCCAGGTTATCAGACCAGTGGTTGGAGTCGTGGCAGCTTCCCATGAATTTTCTGACCGTCCGGGTTGTGCCTAACAGAACGGCTTTTTGCATTAGTTGATAAAGATGTTCCCGAGCGAGTATTTTAAATTATTTAGTAGAAGTTTTGGGACTACTCTTGTTTTTGACATAACAAGTGGTACAGTTCGTATGTTCTTCATGTCCCACTGTGCCTTTATGTGAAATTCCAAATCCCTGTATTTGGTTATTTTTTCAGTCTGCTTAATATTTATGTTATTGTTATTGCTATCTCAATTAAGGTTGTTTTCCTTGAGGTTTTATCTACTAAAACTATATCTGGTCTATTGTGAGCAACAGTCCGATCGGTCAGTATCGTGCGGTCTCAGTACAGCTTGTAGTTGTTATTAATAGATTCTGGTTTGTATATATAGTAGGGTGTTCTTACCGACTGTGATAGCTCAAGTTTCAGCGCTAGTTCCTGGTGCAGTATTTTGTGCCACAGCATCGTGTCGTTCTTTGTATTCAGTTGCAGCGAACGCTTGGCAACCTCCTGGATAGATTCAAATGTTTGGCAACCATATCTGCATCTGTCGTTATTGATAGATAGAGATCAACCAGTAGTTCGACGCTCAACTGTCAACATAATCTTGGTTGACGTCATTTATATGTCTTCCATGGAGGGGCTTCTCTTTCCATTTGAGCAGCTTCTGATCAGTTGTCTGGTGGTATACTTCAACTTGTTGTTCTATCAGTCGCAGAGGTGTTGAGTCATCAACCTGACATATGACTCTGTGTATATCAGAAAATTCTGGAAATGATTACGCAAATTAGAAATTTATTGATCACGTAACTTGCCTATATCTGCCAATCCTCTTCCTCCTTCACACCGGGGCAATGTTGTACGTTCGACACAGCTGTTTGGATAGTGATTTTGAGCTTTTGTTAGTAGTACTCGAACTTTCCTTAATTGTTCAATGTCGGTCATGCACCAGTTAACTATACCGAAAGAGTAACTAAGTACTGAACACGCGTAGGTGTTAATAGCCTGAAATAAATTTTTACTGTTAAGTTTGGTCCTCAGTAGTCATCTTACCCTTCTATAAAACTCTGTTGTTAGGTCCTTTTTCATGGTGGTGTGATCAATTCGTTGAGCCTGCTTTATTTCAAGGTATTTGTAAGTATGGCCTTCCTCCATGGATTCAATTGAGGTGCCATCTTCCATTTCGTAGGGCCCCTGCTGTATTTTGCCTTTAGCTATATTAATAATTCGGCATTTGTCTATGCCAAATGGCATATGGATGTCACTAGAGAACCCTTCTACTATTTTAAGCATATCATGCAGCTGTTGTTTCGTATCTGCCATCAACTTTAAGTCGTCCGTGTATAACAAATGGTTTATCTTCAATGCTTGCACGTTGTTGTGCTTGAGACTGGACCCAAAGTTAATCGAGTTCAATTGTGTGAGAGTGGGTTCGTGGCAAGGCAGATCCACAGTGGACTAAGAGAGTCTCCCTGGAATATACCCCTTCTGATTGGGATAGAGTCGGTTAGTATCGAACAGTCGGCTTCATTCAGAAAGATTTTGGTTTGCCAAGTATTCATGTCATGTTCTAAAAAGTTAACAATACGATTATTTATTTTATAGAATTTCAGCACCTGAATGAGCCAATCATGTGGAACTGAATCAAAGACCTTGTGGTAGTCCACATATGCCATGTAGAGATTTCGTCGTTTGGCGTGGGCTTGATTGCAGACAACGGAATCAATTATTAGTTTTTGCACCCCATCGAGTTTTTCGCGCATCCCTTTTCTTGTTCGGTAATTATGTTGTTCAGCTCACAATGTCAGAAAAGGCGATGATTAATGCACGACGTTATAAGTTTGTATAAGCAAGTGATTGGTCGGTTCTTTGCTGGATCCTGTGTACATAGGTTATCCTTTGGTAAGAGGTTTGTAGCATCATGCGTAAGGAAATTAGGCATCTTGGGTGGATGGATAATTATGTCATTAATAAGTTCTGTTAATTTCTCGCGGGTGGAGTAAAGTTTCGTTATCCAGTAATGCTGCACACCATCTGGTCCTGGTGCTTTCCAGTTATGGAGGTGTTTCATTATGTTGGACATGTCTTCCGTTGTAAATGGTTGGTGTTACATGTTATCACAATTCTGAAATGCACCCTCCTCCTCATTAATCCAGCTTGCTCTGGAGTCATGGGAAACTGTTATGGAAAGTTGTGTTTTCCAGAACTGCTCGATGGCCGTTTTACTGGTATAACTAGGAGTTTCATTATTATTGATGTTGTTGAGTTTTCTTAAGGATTTTTTCTCACTTGTTTATCTCGGTATTTATGCTCATACTTTGTTCAATTACAATTCAAAATTTTTATGGTTTCTAGTTATGGAGGTGTTTCATTATGTTGGACGTGTCTTCCGTTGTAAATGGTTGGTGTTACATGTTATCACAATTCTGAAATGCACCCTCCTCCTCATTAATCCAGCTTGCTCTGGAGTCATGGGAAACTGTTATGGAAAGTTGTGTTTTCCAGAACTGCTCGATGGCCGTTTTACTGGTATAACTAGGAGTTTCATTATTATTGATGTTGTTGAGTTTTCTATAAAATCCTTTTTCTGATTTTCGGAATAGTGCGTTGTCTAGTTTCCGTTGGGTACTGGTTTTGTACGTTCTCAATCGACTTGTGTAAACGGAGAGCTTTTGTCGTAGACTATCCAGACACTGCTGAGATGTGATGTTTTCTCCATCTCACTGGGAATGTATTCGGTTATTGTCCATGATAGTCTTGACAAGTCTTTCTATTCTGTTGTTCCTGACCCCTCGTTGGCACTCGGTCAGTCTTCCAATGTATTTCCGGAGATAATTAATTTTCCCTTCTAGCCTTCTTTGCCAAGGTGGTATTCGAGTTGTGCGTCTAAATTGGGGAGAGTCTTGCTTTGGTCTTATTGCGACCCCAATTGTTCTGCAGATGGAAATTGCAGCACAGTAGATGATTATGTGTAGCGACTCTAAGATATTAGCACCTAAAACATAGTTTGGCAAGATACATTTGTTCCTCGCCTGCAAGACGATACCCAGTTTCTTAG
The DNA here is from genome assembly GCA_034190945.1 of Octodonta nipae. Taxonomy (NCBI): domain Eukaryota; kingdom Metazoa; phylum Arthropoda; class Insecta; order Coleoptera; family Chrysomelidae; genus Octodonta; species Octodonta nipae. Next base: position 106,069,662 of record CM067219.1, on the reverse strand, counting down.
AAGATCTTAGTTTGGGAAGAGTTAGTCTATTCACTGGATGTCTTCCACTATACTCTATAACAGTTCTTTCCATTCTGCTTGGATTTTCTCAAGCTGGTCATCGTTGTTGAAATTCTCGAGTCTCGTCTGTTCTTTGCGCCAAAGGTGTTTCAGGCTCTGGATCTGTTGTATTTCGACCAAATAAATCTCCCTCACCTTCGCTTTTTATTGTGTCCAGTTGATCAGGCTAAATAAGGCCATTTCTCAAGATGACACGATATTGATCTGCGACTCTCTGTTCGGTAACTTGAAGCTCTGGGTACTCACGACAGAATTCTTGATGGAGTATTTGGCGATATCCAGTCTTATCCTGGCCAAGGTTCGTAATTCTGTAAAACGTGCGCATTATAAATTCATTTATGGCGCTAGTTCATTTCATGCGCTGTCTTTTCAGTCCCGCTTGAGTGAGCGCTAGCTGTTGATCCTGCGCAACACTTTAAGCGGGTGGAGTTCTTGTTCTCGTTTGCCTCCGTTGGTAATGGTCACGTTGATGGTGTGACCGTATTGGTGAGTGTTGTTGTGGTTATTGGGGTTCTTGTTATTATTGTTACGAGAATTCATCCGACAACTGGTGCAATCGACCATCAACCAATTCGTGGAAGGGACGTTATTCCGACACTTCTGGGAATGCGAAATGTTTTGTCTCTCAACAGGCCGACCGCTGCCGTTATTGGGAGTTCCCATAAAGCTTTCAGAACATGAAAGATTTTCTCCATGGTTCGTGGATTTACCAGACAATTCGAAGAGAAATTTATAAATATGAACAGCTGGCGATAGGAGGCATTCAATTTTCGACGATTGTATTGTATAATTAAGATAAAATGTGAATAGTTTCTGTCAACATAAATTGTGTTAAAGTAGTGGAAATAAATTAGAGTGAGTTGGACTGTGTTTTTAAATAAATCCAAGAACTGAACTGAACCCGAGTGTGAAAATAAAAACATTACATTCTTATTATTTTAATGATATTCTTAAATTATTTGAAATATTTGTCAGTGGGGCAAATTAGCCAAACTCAGGGGCAACTGGTTGCCATTTACTGCAATTGAAAATAACTTTTTAATTTATTAGTAATTATTTATAGGTCTTGAAAACTTAAAATCTAAGGCGGGGCAATTAAATCTGTGAACGTGGGTGAAAAAGGGCAAATGAAAATATATCGAATAGTATATTTTTTAAATATATAAGAAAGAATATTTACTCAGTCCGACCAGGGGTGGTCTAAATATTTGCGGCTGGACGATCTACTAGCTTAGCCAGATTTTTTTTGACTTTCTTGTATGTAGAGGTATCATTAAAATTCAGTGTTAAAGTGTGACAGCACCGAATACTAACCCCTAAGTATCGCTTTGGTGTAAATACCCAGCGAACAAAATTACTTCATTATGAATTCTTAACGAGTTCATATTTAAAATTTGGACGTCCAAATCAGTGTTCTTTAAAAGGCCTTTAACACGTCGAATGCGCAACCTCAAGAACTCATAGTGACTTCTTAAAAGACCTTATAAAGAATTCATTTTTTGACTGCTGAAAAATAATATAGCGAGGAATTCATATTGGGGTCTTAAAAAGGGGTCTCTAGGCCTTTATTCTTAATTCTAATTATTATGATAGAAACTGGACTAATTCAAAATTTGTTGAACATTAATTCCATCCGTAGTGTTCAAATAGAAATTTAAAATAAATATACTGGGAAATTGTAAGCTTATCCAAGAACTAAAACGAAATATACCTTGCCCTCTGCTGGGAAGTAGTGCAACTACTATACCACAAAGGTAACAATCTCTCAGATCTATGTCATATATTGTCATATATTAATATTACTCATACTCATAAACGTTCTAAAAATTTTATTTTGTCACTTATATTACAACTGTTACAAGCAACAATTAAAGTACATGAAGTAGTTATGTAGACATGAAAATAGTGCAGGATTCTAGATTTGTGTTGTCCCGACTTCAAAAATATACTAAATAGGTAGGCAATTAATATGTACATAAGAAGCTACAAATGTAAAAGTGCCCTTACACCCTGACGTGCCCCTATTACTAGAAGTTATTTTATACATGGCTACTCATTGGCTTATGGTGCAGTATTACGTCGGTTTTTTTAAATTGTTTATCTTAACTACGATTGGTTGAAGTATACGTTTTTGTAATAATCCCAATTGTCGTTATTATACAAATTTCGTTGTTTGCTATCACGGCCTTCTATAGTACGATTTCCAGTACAAAAGTTATCGCAAAATTTTTCAGTATTTGTTCAGTATTTATTATGCCCCTATCTCCCATATTTTCTACCCATGTGTATATCTATATATAAATAGGCTAAGACAAAACGATTAGGTACCATTTTCTCCTGTGTTTCTCAACCGATTTTCTTCATTTTTGTTTTGTTTAGTAGCTACTGACGACCTTCAGGGCAGAATGCTAATCTTAATTTATAATATTGGTTCATTCATTAAATAAAATATAATAAAAATTTATTAGTTACGTCAATAATGTCAACGCCAAACAAATGAATGTGCCGCGTGCCGCTGCCGCCAGACTCAAACCATTGAGTAATTATATATAGACAGACCAATGCTATTATATACTTAGAGCATGTACTTCTGGAGGTGGCATGCAAGCGTTGTTATTGTTTAGTGAGTAAAGTAATCGTTGAATATCATAATTATACAGGGCGATTCCAGATATGTTAGAAATAATTTTTTTAATGGGTGGCACATAAGCAGTTGCATATTTAGGGTGTTTAAAATATAGAGTAGAGTGCAATTATAACTAATAAAATAATTATATAGGGAAGCCCATTAGCGGTTGAATTTACAGGGTTCTTGGAATAGAAGGTGCAGTAAAATTACAGTTATACAGGGTGGTGCAAAAAATGTTATACATAGATGCATATACAGGGTGGCGGAAATGGAAATGCAACAATTCGTAACCCATAAGCAGTTGTATATATAGTTAAGATGAAATATAGGGTAAGAAGAATTATAGATATACAGGATGATGATAAAAAATGTTAGAATAGAAATTCATTTATAGAGTAGACCACGAAGAGTTCCATATATATAATGATTGAAATATAGGTCGGAGTAGAATTATAGTTACAGAAGATAATTAAAAATTTCATAAACAAAAAGAGTAAATATGGTGGGTCATAGGCAGTGGCATATACAGAATGGTTTACCCGGTGGTTGAAAAATGTTAAAAAATATTATGCGTGGTCCATAAGCAGTTGCATATACAGGGTGGTGGAAATATATAATGAGATGGAATTATTATAATGAGGATTTTAATAAATGTTAGAGAATTGAGTGCAATTATAGCTATACAGGGGTGTTAGAAAAAATAAATATGTAGGGTAGCCCATTAGCAGTTGAATTGTTGTCATATTAAATTAAGAATTACGAATTTGAACACAAATAAAGTTCTATGAATTATATCTGAAAAAAACTTGAATTTCGTTACTTATTTGTAGAAGCGTAAGATGTAGATGTAAGACCGACATCTAGGATTTTCGAGTAAAACTATCACACAGAGGACTTGCAACGAATGCGGCAAACTCCTAATGAATCCCCCCTCACTTTCTCTGCTAGACTCCAGACGCACCAAGAGAAAATGCTAGCAGCTATAAACAAACAAAATTTAACCATCAAAGAAAAGCAAGCGCAGATTGACTTAATAGAGTCAATGGCTCTTAATAGCCTCCTCACGGGTTTAGAGCCCAAAATTGGTCAACTCGTTCGCGCTAGCGACCCGTGCAGTATTCTCACTGCCATTTCCAGAATTAAACGAGAACTACAACTATCACATTTAGAAACCCAGAAATTTTCAGGTAATAGAAGTTTCCAACAACCCCCTCGTAAACCAAATAACGGTCCACCTCCAAAACAATGCTCTTTTTGTAAACGCATGGGCCATTTAAGCAACGAATGCTTATTGAGAATGAGACAATTTCAACACAACCCGAATTCTAATCAAAACTATTCGAATTACCGCCCTCATTTTTCCAATCAACCTGCTAATCAATCTACGAATGTTAATCCCAGTCAACAATTTCGTCCATCTACCAGTAGACAACCCCAAATGTCTGGCAATTACAGACTGAACCCGAGTTTCTTTAAACATCAACAACGCCAACAACCAAGAACTCATCACTTGAACAATCTGCAATTCGGACCATATCACAATGACTATAACTACTCTCAAAACGAAAATCATTACACATCTTTACCCGATGAGTACGGAAACGTACAAGATTATCACCCTAATGATTTCGAACAAAACAATGAACCAGAACATTTCAATACTGAACAGTTATACGAATTTTATTCTGACGAACCTGATTCTTCTCAAGTAAATTTTCATTTGACCTCCACTCAGTCAGAACCCCCAGACCAAGAAATTTCAGAAATTCAAGCCCAAATTCAGACAATGAATTTGGACGACTTCAGCCCCAATGTCAACTTCCCAGAACAGAACTTTCTGTAAGACCCCTTCTTTCCGTCAACTCGAAGAATCTTTATTATATTACTGATTCTTCAAACACCTATAAACTTCTTATCGATACGGGTGCAGGACTTTCAATGTCGCCGACCCACACAAGGTATATATTTGCAACATCGACATTGAATTCGACGGATTACTGGGTTCAGATTTCCTTGAACACTATAACTGCGTTATAGACTTTAACAGCAAACAACTTGTCACTAATTTTAAAACTTTACCTCTCTACAAAGTTACGGATGACACTGTCATGCGTACTCAGAACCCTTCAACTTTCAATAACTGCATCCCGGTTAATGCAATCTGTTTAAAACCCCGAACAGAACAAATATGTAAATTAAAATGTAACCTCACTAATACTGATGCTTTCCTATCATCTGCCGAAATAGAAAAAGTTTATCTTCCCCGTGCCCTTGTTAAAATTAATGAAAAAGGCGAATTCCTTACTTCAGTTTTAAATGCAAATGCTATCCCCAAGACTGTTAATTTCGACAATTTGGAACTCGAACCGATAAACAATTTTTCCGTAAACATTCTTTCTGAAAATTACTCTCAAAACTTGACCCAGCCTGATAGACAAACTACAATTATGGAACAACTTCGGTTAGAACATCTGAACGAGGAGGAAGCCGAACTTATTTCTCAACTTTGCCTCGAATATTCCGACATATTCTATTTAGAAGGTGACCAACTGACCTTTACAAACGAAATCAAACATTCGATAGACACTAATAACGCAAAACCCTCTTTCACAAAGTCATATCGGTACCCCCAAATACACAAACAAGAGGTAAAAAGTCAGATATCAAAGATGCTTGACCAAGGCATTATACGTCCGTCTAATTCGCAATGGTCATCCCCGGTTTGGGTAGTTCCCAAAAAACTAGATGCATCTGGTACCCAAAAATGGCGTGTCGTCGTCGATTATCGTAAATTAAATGAACTTACTGTTGACGACAAATATCCCCTACCGAACATTTCGGATTTACTTGACCAACTTGGCAAATGCCAAAACTTCACCACCCTCGACTTAGCTTCCGGGTTTCACCAAATCGAAATCGATACTAAAGACATATAAAAAACAGCATTCACAGTTGATAATGGCCATTTCGAATTTGTTAGAATGCCCTTCGGTCTTAAAAACGCTCCATCCACCTTCCAAAGGGTAATGGATAATATTCTTTTAGGTGTTCAAAACGAGAGATGTTTAGTCTATATGGACGACATTATCGTTTATTCACCGACTATACATGAGCACATAGCCCGACTTTCTGAAGTTTTCAAACGATTGCGAAAAGCCAATCTAAAAATCCAACCCGAAAAATGCGAGTTTCTTCGCAAAGAGGTCGCGTATCTTGGCCACCTTATAACTCCCGAAGGCGTGAAGCCTAACCCCTCAAAGGTAGATTGTATCTTAAATTTTCCCCAACCAAAAAACCCAAAAGATATCAAGTCCTTCTTAGGGTTAGCTGGTTATTACAGGCCATTCATCCCCAATTTCGCCAAGATTTCAAAACCTTTGACAAGATTACTTCAAAAGACACACCTTTCCAGTTTGATTCAGAATGTGTCAAATCTTTTGATGAATTAAAAAGAGCCCTTACTTCTACTCCCATACTCATATACCCTAATTTTGAAGAGCCATTTATTCTTACAACCGACGCCAGTTCATTTGCTATCGGCGCAGTGCTCTCTCAAGGCCCCGTAAGTAAAGATTTACCCGTAGCCTATGCCTCCAGAACTCTCTGCAATGCTGAAATTAAGTATTCAACCATAGAACGAGAACTCCTTGCAATAGTGTGGGCGGTTAAACACTTTCGTCCGATAATTTTTGGTCGTAAGTTTTTACTTCTGACCGATCACCGCCCGTTAACTTGGCTGTATTCTATAAAGGATCCTGGAAGTAGACTTGCAAGATGGCGCCTTAAGCTCGAGGAGTACGACTATGAAATAATTTACAAACCCGGCAAAGTAAATAAAAACGCCGACGCGCTCTCTCGCATTAAAGTTAACAACTTTAATGAATACATATCATTTCAAGCAAACAATCATCTAACACCATTTACAGTACTCCCAACAAACGAAACTGACGATGACTCACAAGAACCCCAGACGAGAAGTCCCATTAATCTCCAACAAATCTCCGAAGAATTTAAAACTTTTGTCGAGCGATATCAAACCGTCTCTCTCATAGATTACGAAAAAATTCAATTTTCTAATTGCCAACTCTTAGACCGAGGAAACAAAAACATCCTAGTATTTCCCCAAGGCTCTCTCATGAAAAATTTTCACCATGACATCATCGAAGACATTTTTGAGGAAAATGCTGATTTCCATACCCCTAGAGTAAATGTCTTTGCAAGCAAAAGTGTCAGAAAAAGACGCTATTACATCGTCCCTCTCCCTTCTGACCCAGAAATAGTCAACGAGATTCTTTTCGCATCTCTGTATAATAGTAGAGATGTGTTCACTGAAAATGAAGTATTCTGTGTTGAGAATAACATTGAACTGCCCATTTTGGAAATGCTTTCGTTTATCTTTTCCGAAATCGATATCAAATGGAAAGTTTGCCAAAATATCGTCCAAACGGTTGAGAAAGACCAAATACCCATCATCCTCGACCAATTCCATAACGGCAAAAATAATATACACCGAGGTATCAATGAAACTATCCGCAGAATAAAAGAAAAATACAATTGGCAAGGACTGACTAAGGACGTTGACCATTTTATCAAAAACTGTCAATCTTGCCAGAGAGCAAAAGTTTACCGGAAAAATCTCGACAGCCCACTTGTCATTACTGAAACCCCACGGACACCCTTTGAACGCGTCAACATCGATATTCTAGAAGTCCCGACAAAAAACTACGCATTAACTATCCGGGACGAACTAACAAAATTCTCTCAGGCCTACCCCATAACCGACAAATCCGCAAAAACCGTTGTTAGTACCTTACTACTCTATTTCCAACACTTCGGTACTCCATTACGGATACATTGTGATTATGGCAGGGAATTCGACAACACACTAATGAGAGACTTGTGTAAACTATTTGACATCAAACTATCTTATTCTAGTGTGGGACATCCCCAGTCAAATGGTTCATTAGAACGATTCCACTCGACCTTATTAGAGATGATTAGAATCCATAAACTAGAAAATCCTGACGAACACCCCTTTAACATCCTCCCTTACGCAATCATTGCATATAACAATTCTGAAAACAAAACTCATGGATTCACCCCTTACGAACTTGTTTATGGACATACTTCGAGTAGGACTCCAGAAACTCTCTACAACCAACAAGCCCTGATAACTAAGTGCATCAGAGATCTCAATAACCGTATCTCTGACTATTATAAAATTGCTCGCGAAAGAACGGAAATCCAAAAACATAAAGCGAAAGTCAGATTTGATGAACACGTTTCTGAAAATCTCCCTAACTATCAAATAGGCGATAAAGTCTATATTAAAGAATCCCAGATCAAGGACAAACTCCAAAATAAATTCAATGGTCCTTTCGAAATCCTGGAGATTCACAGAAACTCCGCAACAGTACTAAACCCTAAAACTAACCAACAATCAAAAGTAAATTTCGACCGAATGAAACCGTTCTCAGAAAGTTAATTTCTGTTTCAGGTTTTGCCTGCTGTTCGGGTCAGCAGTACCCCAATTTCAAATACAACCAATAAACAATACTTTAGGTATCTACTTCCATAACGAAGCAGAAATAACTGTATCCAATGATAAATGGACACTTTTAGTACACAGAAACATTTCTACACTAGAACAAGTATTTACAACAAATAACAGAATATTACAAACTCTTGTAAAAACTGTTAACTTCAATTCTTTTGCTATGAACTACTTTCGCGCAGACGTACAAACCCACATTAACCTTCTCAATCAAATTTCTAACTCAATCAAACAGAAATTTACTGACATTCACATGGACACTAAAAGACACAAACGAGGTATACTTGATGGGGCAGGTACCCTTTTTAAGGCAATCACCGGCAATTTAGACGCCGCCGACAGAAAATACTTTACCGAAAGCATAAACCGCTTAAATCAAGGCCAACTTCAAATTGAGAACTTACAAAAAACCAAATAAGTGTCACCACATCCATAATTAAAAACTTCAACGAAACTATCCAAAATCTTAGAATTGACGAGAAACTATTTAACGATAACATGATAAAGCTGGAAAACACTATCGGAAAAATTAATGATAAGGTCGCCTACGTCGAATCAAAACTCGCACTACTTGAAATGTGTGAAAAACTTATGGAGAATTATCTCTACTTAGAAGATAATTTAAATGATGTTTTAAATTCTATCACGTTCGCGCGTCTGAAAATAATTCACTCTTCAATTTTAACACCAGAACATCTTATTACCTCATTACAGGAAATATCGCAAAATTTAGTCAAAAGTAACCTTCCATTGGCTGTAAAGTACTCGAGCATCGCACAATATCTAGAAATCATGGAACTAGAGGCATTTCAAACGTATACCGATCTTATATTTGTGTTAAGAATCCCTTTAGTCGAACAACATCCTTACACAGTCTTTCATTTATATCCTATCCCTATATAGGATGAAAGAACCGGTTTACATCATATGCTATCCTTCACTCAAAAATATCTTGCAAAGAATGATGATTCTTTAATGTTTATTCCGATCAAAGACTTAAGTGCGTGTAAACCTTTATCCACTCGTAAGAAACTGTGTTCTGAACTTTACGCATATCCTATTGACACAAACGCGTTATGTCAAGCTCAACTTCTAAAGAATGTCCAGAAGGTACCCGACAACTGTAAAAGCTCACTAATATTCACTCAAGGATACAACGTTCAAAAACTAGAACCCAATACATGGCTCATAATTACTTCTGAACCCATAAGTGTTACAGTGAATTGCGCTCAAACAAACCCAAAAACTCTTACAATCTCCCTCAACTCCATACTGACTCTTCAATCAGAGTGTAGTGCGTTTATAGGAATTACAAAAGTTCAAGCAGAATCTGGTAAACAAACCGATGTTCTAGAAACCTTCCAACCAGTAACAGTGCCGTTCAACTGTTGCGACGCAGTGCCAGAAAAAATTATAATTCCTGAACTTCAGCCCACCAAAAATATCTCTTGGTTTACCTATACAACCATAGCTGCTCTCATGATCATAGCAGCACTCATCACCTTCCAAGCTGTCAAAAAGAGGATGGTAAAACCTCCAAAGGACTGCAATCCTGACCAGACTTCAGTGACTCAGCCAAGACTCAAATTCTTCCCCAAGCTTAGGCCTGTTTTGAAAACAGAACAAAGCTTAGAGACGCAAGTTTAGGTATACCCTTTATGTTCTCTAAAAACACCATTTTTAATATTGATTTATATCATTAACCTTTTTATTTTTCTACACAGTATTTTTATTCACATTTCCTTTTACTTTATATTTTATTTTGATATGTTTAGGTTAAGCATTTAATTATTACTCGTATTATTTTATTGCTCATTTATTTTAACATATTTTGATTATATTTTACAAATATCAATTTGATTTTTACCTATTACTTTATTTTATTCATATTTTATACACTTATTACTTATTATTCATACCATTCAAACATCATTTTATATTATTTTATGTTTCTGTTCCTAAAAGTTGATGTTATAGCATCAACTTTTGATATGTAAGGGGAGATGTTATATGCAAAATATATCAGCACTTAGTTCACACAGTCGAGAAGTCAACTGAATTTAAAGCGTACGTGACTTCTCAGGGATATCAAATTTCATCTTGAATTATATGCAAACAACTTCCCGGAAACCTACACGAGTCCGTTTACCCAGTAAAAACGCTGACTTGCATCAGCACTTTTGTCAATGTTATAAAAGCAACTGGAAACGTTCTCGTGTTGTCATTCAAATAATATCATTTATAGTATTAAGTTATTCAAGTACTTTAACTATTTTAATTGTTCAATTTTAATTTTGTATGTTTCTAAATAAATAATTTTTTTTAAAAAAAGTGAATTGAATCAAAGTGATGTATATATATATATATATATATATATATATATTATTTGTTTATTTATTACTTTAGAGTTTCTTTGACCATATGTCGTATACATAAATTGATAATTTTTTTTGGTTTTTGGTCATTTGTTTATTTAATTTTAAATGTTATCAAAAAGCATTGAAATACTAGTGTGATGGGAGTCAGCCATCAATTTGTGTGTGAACGTGATTTTAAATGTGTAAATGTGCCCAGAAACAAATTAGTGTCCTGTACATAAATGTTGAGTTTGATATGTTTGAAAAAGGACAAAATGTGTTCGAAACGTAAGATTTAAAATTAAATAAACAAATGACTAAAAACCAAGAAAATTTTTTATCAATATATATATATATATATATATATATATATATATATATATGTTTGTGTATACTGTTTCACGGATGGAAATATGTGGTTGATGATTTATTCCGGTGTACATCCGTTCGTCTGTATTCGTTTGAAAAATCACTTGACGTTTCGCCAAAATCATATTTGGCTTTCTCAAAAGATACTAAGTAACTTAGTAGTAACTTAGTTACTTAGTATATATATATATTGTAATATACTTCGTGGGTTCAATTAAAAATTATAACAACTAATATTTACTTTCACTTTTCTAGAACTTTATTTACATTTAAAACAGCTGATTCACAATACATTTTCATATAAGCTAGTCGTCGCGGTATGACTGCCCTGCGATCGTGGTGTGCTTCTTTTATATCACCAGCGTAGAATTCTCCAGTAGAAATCAACATCGTTCCTTCCGCTGCCGAGCCTTTTCGAGAATCGTATTTTTTTATCTTGAAGCGTTTGTTGTCGTGCTGAAATGACACAGGGTCGGCTTTGGGTAAATTTCGTAACACTGTCCCCCCTTTAATTCTGATCGTCCCGATCAGAAACATCCCCTCCATGGTAGGGAGCGAGTCGATCTAAGTGAACCACCTTCAATTTAGCCTTGGGGTTTCGACGGATCCGGTAGACGACATCATTCAGCCTCTTGACCACTTCGTATGGACCATCCCAGGCGGGTGTAAGCTTTGGGGATTTACCCTTGCTCCGTTGGGGGTTGTACAGCCAGACTTTGTCCCTCTCCTGGAACCCGGCTGAATTGGCCTTGAGGTCGTATCGCGTCTTCATCCGGTCACTGGTGGCCAACATCTGCGTTCGGGCTAAGTCGTGTATTGCCAGCATGTTATGTCGGAGCTGGTCGGCATAATCGTCGATGTCTTGGGGAGGTTCTTCGGGGGAGCCAAATGCCAAGTCGCATGGTAATCGCAGCTCCTTTCCGAATAAGACCCTGGCTGGGTCAGGCCTGTACTATTATGTACAGCAGAGCGATATGACAACAGGAATAGGGGAATATGCTCATCCCAATCACGCTGGTTATTGCTGACGACCTTGGATAGGTGTTGTTCCAAGGTCCGGTTGAATCTTTCCACCATTCCGTCTGACTGTGGGTGTAATGGTGTTGTTCTCGTTTTCCTGATCCCCAACATCGTGCAGACCTTCTGGAATACATTCGATTCGAAGTTACGCCCCTGGTCTGAATGTAATTCCATCGGGACGCCAAACCGGCTGAATAGTTGTTCTACTAGCACCGTCGCTACCGTGGTTGCCTCTTGGTTGGGTATCGCATATGCCTCAGGCCATTTGCTGAAGTAATCCATTGCGACCAGAATGTATTTGTTCCCCCTCTCAGACTCGGGAAACGGACCGGCGACATCGATGGCGATTCTCTCAAATGGGACGCCCACATTGTACTGCTGCATTCTGCCCTTGGTCCGGGTCTTCGGGCCCTTACTGGCGGCACAGGTGGCACATTTGCGGCACCAAGCTCTGACGTCTTCGAAGTAATTCACCCAGTAGTACCGCTGGCGAACTTTGTCTAGGGTTTTATTCATGCCCAGGTGGCCTCCGGTAATTCCATCATGTATTTCGGTCAGGATGGCTGGTACCTTTTTCTTCGGAACTACCAGTTGGGACTTGGTTTCTCGTCCATCAGCGCTTTCCCAAACTCGCTTGAGCATTCCATTGTCTACTCGTAGAGAGTCCCACTGAGCCCATAACGATTTCAGCACGCCGGAGTATCTAGCTACCTCGTCCCATCGTGGCCTGGGTGCCCCTCTCATTTTGAGTGACAAGATTGGTTCGATGTCTGGATCAGCCATTTGGTCCTGAATGCACTGTTCCGTTGTCCAGTCTTCATTGGCCTGCACTCGAATCTGCCTGATGGAGATACCCTCTCGCTGTTCCGTCTTCAGACAATGCTTGCATTCCGCTCTACAGGGTCTTCTGGATAGGGCATCGGCATTATTGTGCAACCGGCCGGCACGGTGTTCCACCTTGAAGTCGTATTGCTGTAATTTCTCCATCCATCTGGCCAGTTGTCCTTCCGGTGTCTTCATGTCCAGCAGCCATTTGAGTGCGGCATGATCTGTTCGGATTAAGAAATGGCGACCATACAGGTATTTATGGAAATGGTCCACAGCCCTTATTATTGCAAGAAGTTCTTTTCTGGTGACGCAATAATTTCTTTCTGGCTTCGAGAATCCACGGCTGTAGTACTCGATCACCCTTTCTCACCATCTTGCACCTGGGATAGGACGGCCCCCAAACCTGTGTTGCTGGCGTCGGTGTCTAAGATGAACTTGCCGGACTGTGTAGGAAAGGCTAGGATTGGGCTGGAACATAGTGCTGCCTTCAGTCGCCTGAATGATGTTTCGCAATCCTGATTCCAATGGAAGGTCTCTTTATCAGTGGTCTGCCGATGTAGAGGGGCGGCGATGGTGGCAAATCCCTCAACAAAACGCCGGTAGTATGAACATAGGCCCAAGAAGCTTCGAAGTTCATGTTTGTCTCTTGGAACTGGCCAATCGCGGATGGCTTCTATCTTGTCTTCGTTGGTGCGGATTCCTGACTCGGACACTACGTGGCCCAAAAACTCTACTTCTTTTTGAAACAAGGAACACTTCTTCGGATTGAGTCTCAGGTTGGCGTTATTAATTCTGGAGAATACTTCGCCCAGGTTCTTCAGATGGTCGTCGAATGTCTGGCCCATGACTAGAATGTCGTCGAGGTATACTAAGCACGTCCTCCATGTTAACCCGCTCAGTACATACTCCATTAGCCTCTCAAATGTAGCGGGTGCATTACATAACCCAAAGGGCATGACCGTGAACTGAAACAGCCCTTTACTGGTGGAGAACGCTGTCTTCTCTCTGTCGTTTGCGTGCAGACCAACCTGCCAATATCCACTTTTTAGGTCTAGTGTGGAGTACCAACGGGAGCCTGCTAGTGTGGTCAAAGTGTCATCGATTCGGGGTAGTGGATAGCTGTCTTTCTTCGTGACGTCATTGAGCTTTCTGTAATCCACGCAAAATCGGGTGGTTCCATCCTTCTTTTTAACTAGCACGACGGGAGCAGACCATGAACTGATGGATGGCTCAATAACTCCATTTTGTAACATGGACTCGATGTTTTCCTCGACTGCCTGTTGTTGCCCCAATGGTAGTCGTCTAGGTGGTATTCTGATGGGCTGAGCCTTTCCGGTATCTATTCGATGCTGGATGATGTTGGTGCGACCGGTGGTTCCATTTTTACTGTTAAAAATTTGCCAGTGTTTTGTGATAAATTGCTTTTTTCTGGTTCTCTGGTGTCAAGTGTGTTAAGTGGTCAGCAAACTGTTGTAGAAACTCTCTATCGGGCCCTGTCTCCTTCACCGACGTCTGGTACTCTTCTTCGCAATTGATGATGGTCTCTACTGGCTCGAAACAAGCTATCTCTTGACCATTGGTAATTCTGATGTCGTTGTTGGACAAATTCAGGACTCTGATTGGTATATCTCGTCCGGTTTTATCTATAGCCCGACCAACCAAGTAGTCATGAGCTGAGTGTACGGGCTCCACCATTCCAACGCAGCTCCCAGGATTGCTGTCTAGCTGCCCATGAATAATCTGTTCTGTTCGACCGGGAATTCTAGCTGAAGACTTTGCCACAATTTTTATGGGGGTGACTGACGTGTTGTCGGGCCGTGTCAATACAAATTCCTCATTTAGGAACCGAAGAACATCATATCTCGGGTCGAACATAAATCCATGCTGGCTAATTAGGTCCATTCCCAGTATAAAATCGTCCTCAATATTCGCTACCAGGACCCTATGCCGGATCATGTTGTCCCCTATCTGTAGCACGACATCTGCCTCACCCTGTATTGACATGGACTCGCCGGTGACTGTTCTGAGCTGGATGTTATTGGTAACTGGCCGAATTTCTGATGCTCTCAAAACCCTGGACTTGGCAATGGACACAGCGGCGCCGGTGTCGATGGTGATGGTAACTGCTCGCCCGTTGATGGTGCCTCTGATGACTAGGCTGCCGCTATCTCGGCAAAATCCCCGGATGGATAACGTTTTGGGGGCTGGTGGAGGGACAGTCAGCATTCGCCCCCCTATGCTGACTGACTGACGGTCCCTGGACATGTGGGTGTTCTGTTGGTTACCCCTGGTCGGTGATCGTTCAGGTGGCCTCACTCGACAATTACGTTGGAAGTGCCCTGTCCGTCCGCAGCCGTAACATGCCCCTCTGGTGCCAGTTCTTTGTGACCGGTCTAATAATTTGTTCAGACCAGCCAGCAGCGCTTGAAATTGTGACTCTGACTTCCTGGTTGAAGGAAACTGCTCGGACCCTCGGCTTGGACATGTTCATGACGGCCTCTACTTCCAAAGCCCGAAGTAGAGCTTCACTACTTTTCTTGACGCCACTCAGTCTTAAATTTCTTTGTACTTCCACATCTCTGATGCCGTTTATGAAACTCTGTGTGGCCAACTGGTCTTTCGTTTCCTCTGGCAGGTCTGGGTAGGACAAGTGAACTAACCGTCAAATTTCTGCTTCGAATTCTTGGAGGCTTTCACCGGATTTTTGGGTTTTTCCACTCAGTTGGACTTGGTATACCTGGCTCAAGGATTGATTGTCGTAACGTTTGTCTAGGATAGCGATGATCTTGTCGAAATTGCCTTGTTCATCGACTGGAATGCTCTGGAGGAGTTCTAGGGCCGGACCTCTTAACGAAATTACCAGAGAAGTAGATTTTTCTTGATTATCCCATCCATTAGCTGTAGCCACAGCCTCAAATTGCCGTTTATACATAGGCCAAGATGAACTGCCATCAAATGTGGGTGGTTTACTAATGGAACCTCTGGTACTCAGGGTGTTCTGGTATTTTCCTCGCTGTAAGTCCTGTTGCATTTTTTTAATTTCTGTTTCTACCTTGTCTTGGATGGCACTGATTTGGTCTTGAACTGTGGTTTGAATTGAACTGATTTCAACTTTTACCTGGCTTTGGATGGAATCGAGGTCATCTACTTTTGTTTCAAGAGTGTCTACGGTATTTTTTATGGTCTTAATGTCATCATTTATCTCTTTTATATCAGACTCAACTATTTGCATTCTTTCATTAACTGTTTCATTAACTTGTCTTACTATTTGCATTAGTTGTTCAAATTGCATTTGTCTTTTTTCTTCAGTTATTTTAAATTCATTTTGTCGTTTTAATTCAGTCTGATCTTGTTTTTCTACAAATTTCGAGAATAATCCTTCCATTAAATTTGTTGTTTTTCTTCCATGGCAGAGACAAGATTTTGTTGTTCCCTTTTCATTGTAGAAACAAGATTTTCTAATTCTATTTTACGTTTTTCATCGATATTAGTGACAAGATTTCCTAACTCAACTTTAAGTTTGTCATCAAAAGATTTCACTAACCTTTGTTGAATTTCTTCTTGATGTTGTTTCTCCTTCTTGTCACGTTTTTCTAGAATCTGTGCAATTTTTTCGTCTATCTTTTCCATACTACGAGTTTCCATAAATCAATTTAGGATGTTAACTGCACTTAATCCTTCACTTCTAACACCAAATGTAATATACTTCGTGGGTTCAATTAAAAATTATAACAACTAATATTTACTTTCACTTTTCTAGAACTTTATTTACATTTAAAACAGCTGATTCACAATACATTTTCATATAAGCTAGTCGTCGCGGTATGACTGCCCTGCGATCGTGGTGTGCTTCTTTTATATCACCAGCGTAGAATTCTCCAGTAGAAATCAACATCGTTCCTTCCGCTGCCGAGCCTTTTCGAGAATCGTATTTTTTATCTTGAAGCGTTTGTTGTCGTGCTGAAATGACACAGGGTCGGCTTTGGTAAATTCGTAACAATATATATATACAATATATATATATATATATATATATATATATATATATATATATATAGTAGATATATATATATATATATATATATATATATATATTATATATATTAAAATCTTCATATACAATTTGCTCTTTATATAGAAGTCCCCGCTATAAGGCTCATCTTAGTTTGCTCAGCACAGTCACTAAACAACTTTCATCATTTACATATGAGTGAAATTGATCCAACTTATGACGTTCAATTTCAAGGTTATTACCTAATATTACTGATTGTAAAAAGCTTTATGAAAAAAATCACCGACATACTAACAATAATCAATAATGACACTAAAAAGTAAAAAATAATTCAATTAGATATTTACACTAGATATTAATGTTCTATAAGACGTTTGAAGTTTGAAGCTTTGTCTGTTATTAATTTATAAAGCTATTTATACGTCATGGTACACACATCTTTTTCAACTTCAAAGGCAGTCTGATAGAACATATAATAATTTTCGGTTTAGATATCTAATTAAATTATTTTTTACTTTTTAGTGATATAAGTGATATAATGGCGTAACTGGATGCATGTTTCATTTGTTACTAACTTGGTTTTATAGTAATTTTCTTTATAGACAAAACAGTGGTACTTTACTATTGGACAAAATTCATTATTAAGGATCATGCATCTTTTTGACAAACCTCGTATACAGTTATTGATAAAAGTAACATGTGACTATGCAAACTTTTCTATGGAGACTAACTTATTAATTTCTAAATATTATTAATAAGAAAATTTTCGACACTGTTCTAACTGCACCCTACATCCAAGGTATTTCTATTGGTCTGTATTGAACTCATTAAAATAAGTAAAAAGTTCCTATTAACATGTGCCCTAAAACGTACCCTTAGGAAGTTATATGCCCTCAAAAAGGCTCAAACAAAACTGTTTTTTTTTCTGTTGACGACAAAACGGTCGAAAATAAATAGAGAAAAATGTACGTTAAATAACATGTGCTACTCCGTTTTTTGGTAATTTTTTATTTCAATGTTCCTACAATTTTCTCTACAGATTTATAAAATCTTAACAATGTTACGTATAAAATTTATCTTTGGCTAAATCGATATTTTCAACATTTTAAATTGAGTTTGAAAATTCAGTAACATTATCTATATATAAATAGGCTAAGAGAAAACGATTGGTACCATTTTCTCCTATGTCTCTCAACCGATTTTCTTAATTTTTGTTTTGTTTAGTAGCTACTGACGACCTTCAGTGCAGAATGCTAATATTAATTTATAATAATGGTTCATTCATTAAATAAAATATAATAAAAATTCATTATTTACGTCATAATGTCAACGCCAAACAACTGAATGTAGGGATGATCGATATTCATCGATGTTGAATAATCATCGATGTTTTGACATCGATGGGTGTGTTCAGCAGATACAGGCTGTTTTCCAGTTAGCAGAGCACAAGTGATTTTGTGCCGCACAGTGCGGCAATTTTTAGGACGTTAATTGGAACATGGTTGTTTTAAAACCAACCGGTAGAGTACACTGATCACCATAAGGTTAACAGTGTATTACTCATAGGTTATCCATTCCCGTTTATGTGTACGTAAATTATTTACAGAATAATTCAATAATGCCTGTTTTCCAATTATTAGAGCACAAAGTGTTTTTGTGTCGCCCTGTACCGTAATTTTCTTGCGTTAATTGGAACATACTTCATGTTTTATGATAAAGTTTTATGTTTACTTGGTAAACCTACATAAAACATTCCAAAGGCACAGTTATTTCTTGTGCTCATTTGTGCGAGCTAGTGCTGTAATTGGAACACTCAGTGCTAGCACTGTGCCGCACTGTGCTCAATTGTGCGCTAATTGGAAAACAGGGACAAACTGTTGTTAACGTTTGCTAACGTTTCGTGTTTTTGTGCTGCACGTTTCATGTTTTGTGCAGCACAAAACATAAAACATAAGCAAACGTTAACAACTGTTTGTATCTGCTGAACGCACCCGATGTTAAGTTATCGATAACATCGATACATCGATGTTATAAGAATAAACATCGATGCAGTCTAGGCCATCTAGCGGGAATTAGGTATAGTAGATTGTGTGCTGTGAGAAATAAAGTTAAAGCACAGAATAATCTATTTTGTGGATGAAGTTAATAGATTACAGCCATTGCTTACAATAGAATAAGTTACACATAATGATTGTAAGTATCACATTTGCACATTGTTGAATTAGTCTTGTTTTCTGTGTGCAATCTACCAAATTCTTCACAATCATGCTTGTGACATAGAACACAGTGACCTCATTTTCCAACTACAACGTTCTGAAATTCATGCTTCTGTTGGCAAATCTGAGATTTTTAAGACATTTGGTTCTTAGTAATGATGGCCAACAGTTTTTCCCGAAATTTTGTAATGCTTATGTTTCTCTGCCAATTTTCCGAACCACTTTAGGAACGTTTTCCGTTGGTCTGATAGGTTTACGTATAAACCTCTTGCCGTTTGCAGTTTTTAAAGAAAATTTAAAACAAATTCCTATTATATGATTACAAAGTATAATATAAATATGTAATAAAAAGGGATACCACCTATGTCTCGACTTTTACTTTCAATGGTGGCGGTCTTGTTAATAAATAAAATAGCTTCTTTATTTTGTCACCTAACTAAAACATCGATGTCCAAAAACATCGATGTTTTTCTTTCGATGTTTATTGTACATCGATACTTTTGATTCGATGTTAACATCGATGTCAACATCGATGTTTTTCTAATATCGATCATCCCTAACTGAATGGGTGTGTTCAGCAGATACAAACTGTTGTTAACGTTTGCTTACGTTTCATGTTTTGTGCTGCACGTTTCATGTTTTGTGCAAACGTTCACAACAGTTTGTATCTTCTGAACGCACCCATTGTGCCGCGTGCCGCCACCGCCAGACGCAAAACATTGAGTAATTATATATAGAGGGACCAATGCTGTTTATACTTAGAGCATGTACTACTGAAAGTGGCATGCAAGAGTTGTTATTGTTAGTGGTAAAGTAATCGTTGTATATTATAATTATACAGGGCGATTCCAGATATGTTCAAAATAATTTTTTTCGTGGGTGACACATAAGCAGTTGCATATATAGGGTGTTTAAAATACAGAGTAGAGCGCAATTATAACTAATAAAATAATTATATAGGGAAGCCCATTAGCGGTTGAATTTACAGGATTCTTGGAATAGAAGGTGCAGTAGAATTACGGTTATACAGGGTGGTGCAAAGAATATTATACAGAGATGCATATACAGGGTGGCGGAAATGGAAATGCAACATTTCGTAACCCATAAGCAGTTGTATATATAGGGGAAGATGGAATATAGGGTGAGAGGAATTATAGATATACAGGATGATGATAAAAAATGTTAAACACGGAAATGATTTATAGAGTAGCCCACGAAGAGTTCCATATATATAATGATTGAAATATAGGTCAGAGTAGAATTATAGTTAAAGAACAGGTTAAAAATTTCATAAACGAAAAGGGTAAATACCGTGGCTCATAGGCAGTGGCATATACAAATGGTTTACCGGGTGGTTCAAAAATGTTAAAAAATATTATGCGTGGTCCATGAGCAGTTGCATATACAGGGTGGTGGAAATATATAATGAGATGGAATTATTATAATGAGGATTTAATAAATGTTTGAGAATTGAGTGCAATTATAGCTATGCAGACAGGTTAGAAAAAATAAATATGTATGGTAGCCCATTAGCGGTTGCTTTGTGGTCATATTAAATTAAGAATTACGAATTTGAACACAAATAAAGTCCTATGAATTATATCTGAAAAAAACTTGAATTTCTTTACTTATTTGTAGAAGCGAGATGTAAGACCGACATCTAGGGTTTTCGGGGAAACTATCACTCAGAGGTTCCGAATCTGGAGCCGTTCCGTGCAATTGCTGTTCTCCCTAAAGTCCTAGGATAGAATGTCCCGATACGATTTTCAGGTTACTTAACCTGCCAGAGATATTGACACAATTGGTCGAATTTCGACCACTGGGCGACAGCTAGTTTAAATAAATGGCAGTTATGGAAGGATCGGATCATTTAATAAATAATTGAAGACGTTTTAAATTTAGAGTTACACTTACTAATTAAAGAACTAATTACTTATTCAGACAATAGCTAAATGTGAAATAGAAAATAATAGGATTAAAATTAGTAATAATAAGTTAAATTACAAGTACTACTCGTAGTGTCAGTCTTTTATTTGTCATGGTAAACAGATTTTTGTAATTTTTTGACCTAATAACTTAAAGAGCAGAATAATTTCAAAATTAATTTACTCGAAAACCATTGGAAATGTCGATTTGGACAACTCTAATATTTTTTACGTATAATTATAGATTTTATAAATTTGTAGAGGAAATTGAACAAAATACGTGCCGAAAACCCCCTTCACCAACCTAAAAAGGACGCTTATGATTTGCATGTCGAAAAACGGAGTACCACATGTTATTTAAAGTAAAAAGTTATGTAAGAGCCATACAATTTTTCTATTCATTTTCCACCGTTCTGTCAATAAAAGAAAAAAAAAACAGAGTTGTTGGAACTCTTTTATGGGGATATAACTTCCTAAGGGTGCGTTTTAGAGGTTAGGTTAATAGCGACTTTTTGGTTCTATACACAGCAGACGTTTGGAACCCTATTTTGGAAACACCCTGTATATGCAGGGAAATTGAAAACATACATCTGGAAAGCGGCTAATTAACAACTATTTTGATGAAACTTCAATCTATTTTCAATTAATCCATAGATTTGCAATAAGAATAATTAAAATGTTTTAATACTACCGCATCCGCCATATATTATGATACGTTGAGGTGGGTTAAAAAGTGTCTTATTTCGAATGTGTAGTTTAATTTGCTACTCTTTTTTGGATGTTGATAATTTTATTATAACAACCTCAGAGAAATTTTTTGGATCTTCATTTAAGTTGTCGCTCCTCACAATGGATTCTGAAAAATACAGATAAGATAGGTAATTGAAAATCAAGAGCAGTTTATTGATACTGCTTGGCACACTAGTTACCTTCTTATAGAGAAAACTTCATCGCAGAATTATCTGTGAGAAAGTAGGTCTACGGATTTGTCAACTAGTTTGCCTGTATAATATATATATATGGATATATTTTGTGTGATACTGATATGTTGTGACGTTTCGATTTCTGATCAGGAATCGTTGTCGATCAATGTTTTTTTTTTCAACGTAAAAAAGGAGACATAAAATTCTTAAATGACATAGCAAAAGTAGTTTCATTAACACAAGAAATTTTCGAGTTACGTTTAATGAAGCAAGTTTTAGAACAAATCGAATACCCAAGAAATTTCATAAACAAAACAATTTACCAAATCAAGAGAAAACAAAGAAACCAACAAACTACACAAACAACACAAAGTACTCCTAATTTAATTAGCAATGCACAAACTGATATTAACTCTGCAACTATAAACGTTATACTCTGTTTCCGGTTTATCCGAAAAAACCAAACGTATTGGAGATAAATACCAAGTAAAAACGTTTTTTATAAGAAATAATACACTAAGATCGAATTTGACAAAAACAAAACCGGGAAATGCTACTAAAAGTTCCAAAATTTGTATGTGTACAGTGCACCTTGTGCTTACGGAAAAACACACGGGTGAAACATCAAGATCTTATCAAATTAGAACAAATGAACACCAATACAACGTCTCAAGAAGACATATAGGCAGATCAATATTAGCAAACCATATACTTACGGATAATGTTATACACAAAATGGACAAAGATATTACTTAAAGAAGAGCACGCCAAAAAAAATTAAAATCAAAGAAAGTGTCTCTATGTTGTTAAATAATGGAGAAATCGAGGCACTCTCTGTAGATATACCGGAATCATGGCAACAGCTCCTGGCAAATGAACATCAAAAAGTAAACTTCAAGGTCAATTAAACAATCAAATGACATTGCGAGAAAAGTCAGGAATACGAATATTTTACAAATGCTTAAAAAAACACTGTTCGATAACGATTACTGTTAAGGAAGTGACACTTCACAACAAACAGATAAGTATCACACAGAATACAAACAAACATATTATACCGGAAAACTACTCTCATAGTTAATACTACGAGAAAGTTTTTTCTGCAATAAAGCAACTAGTGTTGCAGGCAGTTTCCACAAACTGCTGTTAGCTACTACACCTTGATTTCAGAATCCATTACAAGAAAACCCAAATGAACATCTAAACTAACTATTTGCCTCTTCAACGATTCAGAAACTAGTTATTAAATAAATCAATTGGGATAATCACACACTCTTTGCGCGAGCCCAGGATCTGGATTTGCCCTTTAGAAAAGTACTGAGGACACTTCCAGCTTCCTTGCCCTTGCGCAATTTTTCTGTCTTCTTGTTGGGATAGCTTGGCTTTGGTTTGTTTCCGTTGCTTTACCATATTGGTAGTATAGCAACTGTCTGATTTGTGTTTCGTGGCTTATTCTTCGCTTTGATACATAGCGTATTCTACCCTTCAGTGGGATAATATAAAATTGTGCCCTTATATAGTTGGCAACTTTCGGGCGGTTTTCTGTGCATTTGCTTCAAATGGTACGGAAACTATAAATATTATTTTATGCATTTTATAAATTTTATTTGAAAAATAAATATTTTTTGACTTCCTAGTTCTAGGGTACAGAATAATAAATTGTCATGATTACCTATTTGACCGACTACTTATGCACAATACACTCGTGATTGAAATGATTTCTACATTACATTATAGACAGGTAGAGGCAGCAACCTTGCAAATTCAAATTAAATTTGTAATTGCTGAGGAGTGTTCTTAAAATATTTTCGTAAATTTCAATGTATATACTGCAAAAGTTGCTTATAAAGACACACCAAATGCTTTCAGTTTCAACCAAAAATATCTAAATTCTATGTTTTTGTTTCACAGTTTTCCCAAAAAGTTGGCTGTCCAGATCTGCACCTTGTACACCAAGTAGTAACTTCGTTCCGAATTTCACCAATTTACATACCAAGGGTAGCCAGAAAAACAGTAAAATTAAAATTACAGATGGAAGTCCACTTCTGAGAGAACACGCCGAAGAATCCGATGATGAAACAAGCCAGAGAGACAAGCATTTATGATTTAAAGGAAACTCTTAAAAGTATTATTTGTTATGCTGTTTGGTATTCACGATTTTGGTGTTGAAGATAATACCAAATCAAACAGAAATAAGATTTACCAGCATGATTGCCATGTCTGTCTACTTCTACTACTTTCATTCATAACCCATAGAGTAACTTAAGTTAAGGTTTCGATTATAGGCCTCATTAGTACTGCTAAATATTAAATTCCGCAGGTGCTCTAAAAGTTATCACTGTGATACTTGACAGTTCTTAATTGACTCAGAAATAGCCTAAAATAATGATAACCTACCAATAAGTATACTTATAAACAACATTGTTAGTTTCAGGTTGAATTGTGGATAGTTACTATATTTTCTATGTACAATATATTTCATGCAGGATGTGAGCCGCGAGGAAAATAAATCTTATATTTTTTATTCTGTAGTACCGGTTTTAGAGAAAATAAACCAGATTTCTTCAAATAATTAACAGATATACTTACATTCCAGGTAGTTTGTTATTGCAACATGTTGTATATTTCGTGGGCTCGTATAAAATTATTATTTTCCAAAAATTATTTCTTTATTTGGCACTTATATCAAAACTACAATTTGATAAATAATTCACCAATCACAAATTACTACACTAGTGTCAATTTACTCCCTATTTTCACCTCAATTTCTAAAACAACTGGATATCATTTTTATAATGTCTTTCTTTTTTCTGGAATACACTCGAAGCATTGACCATGTTTCTTGCGTGTAGTTGCTTCAAAAGGAAAAGTTGTCTTAATTTAGATATTGTAATGTTTTTATTTTCACACTCGGGTTCAGTTCAGTTCTTGGATTTATTTAAAAACACATTCCAACTTACTCTAATTTATTTCCACTACTTTAACACAATTTATATTCAAAGAACTATTTACAATTTATTTCTAATTAACTATACGGCAGTCGAATACTGAATGAATCCCATCGCCAGCTGTCCGTATTTATATATTTCTCTCGGAATTCTCTAGTAGGTCAACGAACCATGTTATTTAGATCCAGCCGCCGGTCTCGTGTCGACAGGCCAACATTTCGAGTTTCACGAAATATCGGATGAAGGCCGATTACACCAGCTATCGGATGAATTATCGTAACAATATTGAAACATTTGGAAAAAATCCAAGTAACTCGCCCCAATTTATACCCCCTTACAAAGTATGTTCTTATTATTCCGTTATTCATTATGCCTAACGTTCACTTTAATAGGATACTGAGTGTGACCTTCCCTCAACCAGTGAGGATTTTGCTTACTCGAATACCGACAATTTTGCATGTTAACCGTTCCATGTTCCTTATTGGGGAAAAGAATAATTTTAGATTCCCTTGGCGTCTATTCATAACTATTCCACAAAATTTTAATTTACAATAAGGATCATTGTCATTTAGTTCCTGAACCAGTTTTATTCTATATGTATGATATTACTTTTTTTAGAATTTACAATAAAGATTAGTTACTTACCTTGATGATCATCAGCTATTTCCCTTGTAGTTTTGTGTGGGTTTTTTCGCAACATTGAACAATATTTTCAATTTTTGTTTGTCCTTCAATTTTTGATCGACCACACTACCCCTTTTTATTTTAATTCTTTTAGGAGTAGTTAATAAGGCTAGGGATTTGAAGAGCCAGATAAATAAATTTTATTTAAAAAGTAGTTTCATATATAAAATTAACCTGTTTACAATTTTTCATTTCCATTCATAATTACGAAATAGAAAATGAATTTATTCATTACTTCAGGACCTCACTGTGTTTACTTTTTTGATGACATAATATTTACACACAGAAAATATAGAAACTTTCCAAAAATGTATTGTATTTCAACTAGCCGCGTTTGCATTACCTCGTACTGTAGAATATAACAGATCAATCAAAATATTACAAATATTTATCAACAGTGCACCTTAAGGCAGTTTTTTCACTAGTCAGTTGCTATTAGCAAGGCAGACAATAATACCACCAGACACATTTAGATTGGGAAAGGTAAAACCAGCAGAATTCAAAATCTCGAAATCTAGTAGTTAAAACGCATACTTTTCGATACAGATTTTCTGAATACAGAATGTTCTATTTTTTTTATAATAACTCACCATTATTTAATAAGCGAGAGTTCAGCTTAAAATCTCTGGAAGTTGTTACTAAGGCCGTAGCAAGAACAATTGTATAAATATAAAATTTATTCTTATGAAAAAGATGATTAATTGGTTAAAATTGAATCTTGAAACGCAAAAGTCAAAAATTTCGGTTTGATAATGTGTTGTTATGTCTTCTTCCCTTATCATCTCTTATGTGCTGGGTTCTATAAGTACTGAATATTAACTTTGAAGGTTTTTAGTAATATTATGTTTCAATAGTGTAACCCCGTATTTGTTACAAATATAGTGCGTCATGAAACTGCGATATCTTGTACCGAATGTATTGTTTTGTTGTACAGAATAGTGGGGAAGTTTTTAGCACTAATATCTGAATGACGTAGTTCTAACAACATTGGGGTGTGGTAAATATTGTAAAACATCGGTAAATTCCTCTATTTTTGGAGCATAAAACATATAGAATGCATAGTCTTATCTGTGGGAAAAAACTTTTTAATGTGTTTCCCTGGGTTATCAATTAATTCAGGGTAACTCGGTATTTGGTCCATTACGTACTCCTGTTTTGAGATCTCTGAGAACATTTCATCATCTCTTTGCGTTTTTTTGTGACAGGTGTATTGGCAGGGATAACAAATACTTTGAAGGTATATTCTGTTCCACCCCACTAGAAATTAATTTTTATATAAACGTTCTCTTTCTTTGTTATGACTATAAAGCATATTGTATTTGCATGAAAGTCTAATTCTTGGATGATGTTTCTTGATTTTTTTGTTCCAATGCCTTCATCAATTTTTTATACATTTCCTTTTTTACCTATTTACTGGAAACATTTTATTTTTCTCCTACCTAAAACTTTAAATAGATTATAATCAAACTTAATTTATATCTTTGGACACAAAAAAAATGTAATGTGTAAACCACATGTATTTTTAATTAATTGCTTTCAGAGATTTATGTACAGCTTGATAGAAACTAAAGTTAAAAGTGTGATTAACTGTGCCATTTTAACAAAGTTGGGCGCTTTTGGAAAATAGAATTTTCAGCTCTTACATTTCCGTTATTTTATACAACCTTGCCTGGTCGATCTTACGTCAACGCCACAATTACTTAAATTCTATTTTTATAGAATTGATATTTTTGTCGAAAAAATAAATAAAAAATGTTTATGCTAACTAAAGTTGTTGAATAATCAATATTATGTTGTATAATTGTGAATATGGTGAAAATTGTAAAGCATATTATTAAAAAAATATAAAAATTGTCTGTCCAAATTAGATTTTCTTTTTTTTTTAGATATCTCTCAGCATAAAAATTAAATTTATCATATAAAGATTTTGTTTGTAGGCTCTGCGTTATCCACGTTATGTGTACGTTTCTGTTATTCGATGTATTGTATTAACTTGAAATTTGTAATTATTTGGAAAAAAATCAATACCCATATAGATATATAGTATGTTTATAAATACATGTTTTTCTAGATGCCTAATGTAAACTGTATTATGAAATTCAACAATTTTTGTAAAAAAAGTGTGCAAGTAATATAACTAAGTTGTGCAATGTTCTAAATATATTTTATATTAGATTAAGAATTCTGGGAGCAGCTGAAAATCTGATCACACCAGTTAATAGAGTAAAGCTTAAGCATTCGTGGACATAATATTTAACAGCCATCACTTTAGAAGTAGTTCATAGGGGATATTTTTTTCAATTTTGCAATAAATACCGACTTAGTGTTGATATTGTTGGTGCTGTGATAAGTTGGAAACAAAAAAACAGAACGATAATAACTAGGTTTTATTTACTTGCTAGGTAAACGACAAACATAATAGCAGAAAATTTAACTTCAGCATATTAACTAAGAAATAATTAATATCAAGCCCCTTAACAGTATAAACTAGTGAACATACCGGGGTTATAAAAAATACTAATTTCATATAAGTAATTTTGATTTGCCACTGACAATTGAGCTTTAATTGGTCATCTGTTAACCTAGATGTATAAACAGTCTTTGTGTTCGTCATTTACCAAAGTAGAAAACAATGCAATGCAAATTATAAAATTGTACCAAGGGAAGACTTCCAATAAATATGAGTTTTCAAATTTAGTTTTACAGAACAAGAGCCGGTAACATTGACACCACCGTCATCCCGGAATTTATAAAAAAATTATATGGATAGTTAACACTGTTAACGGTACAGCCTATGTATGATCGCTTAGTATACTAATTTAAGATATGTCATTTGTAGCCTGACAAGTATTGTTTTCTACAGTACGGCTAGCTCGCGACACAAAACGTCCCGCCTTCTCGAAATTTTCTGGATAGATATCAGTTATACGAAGAAAATGAAATTGGTACTCGTTGATTTAATGAGCCAAAAGTATGCTTAGCAAAATCAATAATTATAAAAAAAGTTTGACTGTTATTTTGGAGCTTGATTAATGTGTACGCGATAGGAAAGTGATTTAACAGAAAAAAGAATAGCTACCTAATTTTATTCACTTGAAAGGACCTGAGCTGCCTATTTGATTGTGTGAAACAGGGTTATCAAGTGGAAACTATTTTTTTAATGTTATACGTTTAGATGTGATCGGTCTTGGTAGGCATGGCTATAAATTCAGGAAAATGCTGGGTATCCTAAGAAAGAATTTGCTAAGATTTTTTCTACGTCATGTTTTTGGCCAAGATGATGATTATACGAAAAACAAGCAACAATTCGGTGAGTAGAGGTTTTGCAATAAAACACCTCCTTCTAAATTGCAATTATAAAGTGGAACATTCCTCGATAAACTCCAGTAATCTCAACTAATTGTTTAATTGTAGCAGACACAAAAAATAAACAAGATATGTTATATAGAAAGCAGACTGAGACATTATGAACATCTAAACATAAATCATTTACACATTTAGGAATCGTGGAAAATGGTACTCTTAAAACTCACCTCAATGTAGTGTTTTTAATAAATTGACTGTATTATGTTAAAAATCATAAAAGTAATTTGGAATCAAACACGATTAATATTAAAATATTATAGGGAAATACAATGATTATAAAACACTAGCTTCGCACGGGCTCAAGAAATATGATGTTTTTATATTAAACATATTTTTTCATTTGGTACTTTTCACATATTTTAGTATTTTTTTGTAGAAACCGTTTTATCATCATTCATGAGTGAAATTTATATGGCTACAACCACTTCTAAAAAGAAATTATTTTGGGATTTAATATGATGAGGCAAACATATTTGATGTCTTTTCCATTTTTTTACATGTATCTATTGTCACTGCCATTTTTGGCATTATTGGCATTTTGGGCGTTTTTGACATTCATAACATTTTTGAGTTTTATGACTTTTTTGGCATTTTTTAGATATTCGCCATTTTTGTCAGTTTTGAAATTTATGAAATTTTTGAGAAATTTTCTTTTTTCACATTTACCGTGACGTTGACATTTTTAACACTTTGTATATTTTAAATTTTTCTAAAATTAGGTTTCCAACAAAATAATTGATTGTGGTTTTTCATATTTTTGTCATCTGTTGAAATTTATGGTCTTTATCACTTAACATTTCTTATATTTCCGACATTTTCTATTTTTTTTGTAAATTCACATGTGATTTTTCAGATATTGAACACTATACATTCCGTATCCCTTCCATAAATTCAATATTGGGAGAATATTCATTTTAAGAAAAGATTTTATCGATTCTCATCTAACGAAAAATTACATCTATCGGGTATATGATTCACACTAAGTGATTAAATGCAGTTCTACTCATTTCAGGAGATCAAAATTTATACCAACTTTCACACCTGCATCATTTTGTGTTCCCTAAAACTTACTGAAACCCATCCCCTTATTCGATAACAGATTTTCCCCAAAATCTCATATCAGTTCTCTATTAATTTAAAAAATTACCGAGAAATAATGATTTTTCGCAAAAAAATAAAAACTACTTCTATTTAATTTAGGAGACTATATACTTGTATCAAGATTTTCACCCGTTTAACTTTCTATTTTGACGATATAGAATAAAAAATAATGACTCCTATTTCACACATTTAATATTTCAATTTTCACAAAATGGCGAATCACGTACTACTTCACGTAAAGAAAGGAATGAAACTTGTTAATTTTCATGGCTCTAAGTATTATTTTAGGTTCCCGAAAAATAATAAATTTTTCAAAAATCATTTCCCCGTCCGTACACCCTCAGATAAATGATTTAGGGAGAACAGGGTATACACAAATTTACAGGCTTGTAGCACATTTTATTTCTAAGATAACAAATTTAAGTGAAATCAATAGACACCCCACTGCCCCCCATCGCGTAATCAACCATTTTACCATTTACACACAGATGGTGTTGCTTTTTATTAGCGAAAGAATTTTTAAAATCGGTTCACTACTTGCAGAGATTACCCCCTACAAACAAACAAACTAATTGTACGCCTTTATATATTAGTATAAAAGACTAGTTTCTCAAAAACTAGTAACTCTAATAAAATTATGTATTTGGCTATTTTTGTAACAGAGTCTATGGAATAAAATTCATATGCCAGACATTTTCGGCATTTTTTAGGCATGCTGAGCAATAAATTTATCACATTCAAAATGAGTAACATTTAAAAAACTTGATAACCTTCAAACAGATTCGCGATATCAGTGAAACATATGTGGGTTGTTCGATTCATTAAATTAACTAGTACCAATTTCATTTTGACCCTACAACTATTAAATAGTGATTTCAATAAAAATATTACATTTCCACAACGACAATGCTCTTAGGTTCATAGGTCCCTGCTTAATAAACACTCACTGACAAATATCTACATGTCAGACTATAAATGATATGTCAGAAGATGCTATTCAAGGTTCTCATACTCCGAAAGTTTAGCATAACAGACTAAATCCTAAAGTGAGCTGACAAAAGCATCAATTGATTTAATTTAACATATTTGCGGCTGATTAAAGCCATACTTACCGAGTTTATTTTGTTCCTGTGACATATAAGTTTTCAACTCCGCGATGACGGAGTTTAAAGTGTTACCGATTCCCTACCTATTAATTATTTTACTGACCTGTGAATCAATAATTTCTGTTGAAGTTCCGGGCCTAGGATCTCAATATCAGTATCAAAAGGATTTTGAGATATTTTAAATTCGTTAGCAGTGAGAGCAAACGTGAGAAACGTCTAATAAAATTTATCTTCAAACACTCATGTTTGGATTACAATATCGATGATAAAGTCAGTACCGGTAGTGATGATAGTTTATAAATCAGGGTGGAGCTGGTTTTCGCCTTGCGTTCTCAAAAGTATAGATCAAAGTTCAATACAGCATTGTAGATCTTTTCTGCAACTGAGCTAGTAGACGGTAATATGATATGGTAACTCATTTTCTCAAATCTGTTTATCAAATACATAATCGTGTCCGTGATTCAATTCAGTGAATCTAATGAAATTAACAACTGATAGTTTTTTTATAATTTTATGTTGAATGATGTTACGAATGACTAATGATTTTGAACCACCATCATTTTCTACCGCTTCTGATATAAAAGCAGTTACTCTTTATTTTTATCACAAATGTTTTTTGCCTGCATTAGTTGTAATAAATCAATTTTTCCACCAAAAGTCCTTATAAATAATAATATTGTCAATTCCTTCAAAATCATCTTCCCCAGTAGTCGTGCCCTGAAAACTATCAATATCAATAAAACATGTTTTCTGAATGATACTTGTGGCATATTTTTCAATGTCTAAGTGCTTCTTGGGAAATAACACCACAGTTTAAAGAAAATTGCTGTATATTCCAAACGTTTCGGGGTCTAGATCAGACCCCGTTGTCAATGGTTAAGAAACTACGGATTAAAAAGGGCACAATTCTAAGATGTAGTTTCTTAACCATTGACAACGGGGTCTGATCTAGACCCCGAAACTTTTGGAATATACAGCAATTTTCTTTAAACTGTGGTGTTATTTCCCAAGAAGCACTTAGACATCAATAAAACATTAAAAAAATATATATAACCGACTTCTACCTATAACTAAAAAGCTAAAAATAATTATAATAAAATACAACTCTAGCAAATAAATAACACATTCAATGTTGTTAGGTACCTACCCAGGAAGTAAAAAATGTAAAAATTAAAAGGTGCTCATTCTGTACAAATTAATTACCTACCAATCTAGTATATTGAAGCCGGTGCCAAGCAAATCTAAAATCCTTCATTGCGTACTTATCTACTAATTCATCAAACTTGATTGTTGCTTGGCACCGGCTTCAAAAATATACGAGATTGGTAGGTAATAAATTTGTATAGAATGAGCACCTTTTAATGTTTACATTTTTGACTTCCTGGGTAGGTACTTAACAACATTGAATGTGTTATTTATTTGCTAGAGTTGTATTTTGTTATAATTATCTTTAGCTTTTTAGTTATAGCTAGAAGTCGCTTATATATTTTTTAAAAATGTTTTATTTTCAACTTTTTAGTATTTTTGAACTCAGGTAGTTTTCATTCTTTATTTGTATTTGTATGTATAACCTTTATAGACAGAACCAGTAACATCGGAAGCCTCAACATTACACAATGATACTTTCTCATTTAAATTGACAGGTAAATCTTTACGAACAAAATGTACTAGTACGCGTTGACATAATAAGCCCAAAATATATTTATGCCTTATGGACTACGCCATGTAACCTTTTTTCAACTTTTTTTGACAACCCTGTATAAGTATAGATAATTCCACTCCAACCTATGTACCAACCATCCTGTACATACGACTGCCCATGGACAAGCATACGTTTGTTAGCTGCCTTCGGTAAACTATAGGACGGAGTAGAATCTATCCCATATTTACGGAGTCAAATCCGTCCTATATTTCAACCATAGTAATAACTCATTGTGGGCTAGCCCATAAATTAGTTCATTTTTTACATTTTACATTATCGTCCTGTGTAACATTTCTTTCCACAACTTCTTATGGGCTATAAAAGAAATTATTTTTTCATCACACTGTATAAATATAATTCAACTGCAGCATATATTTCAACCATCCTGTATATGATTTGCTAATGTCCACATCACATCAGATAACAGTTTTTTAATCACCCTATATAATT
The DNA here is from genome assembly GCA_034190945.1 of Octodonta nipae. Lineage (NCBI taxonomy): Eukaryota > Metazoa > Arthropoda > Insecta > Coleoptera > Chrysomelidae > Octodonta > Octodonta nipae. The sequence continues at coordinate 106,036,412 of CM067219.1, read as the reverse complement.
TAAATTTCACATTTTTTTCAACATTTTTATACCACCAAACGTCCAGTCCACCCTATATTCCAACCATCCTGTATATACGGCTGCCTACGGACCACTATCATTCTAGTCCGTCCTATATTTCAATCTTCATATAAATGCAACTCCTTCTATCACTTTACTTTGTGATTTTGTTTGCTATAACTAAACACCCTGTCTATAAACGTACCAAATAGCAGTTTAAAGTTTGACATGTGTTGTCACTGAATTTTCTATTAGGCCGGGAAAATGTGTAAATCAAAGCACCGTCTTCGCAAAATGGAAAAATTTCCATTTAAATAGGTATTTGCCTGGTATACAAACAAAACGAGCTTGGTACTAATTGATTTAAGGAGCGGAAAATACTATGCTTTACTACCTATATGCTTGTGATGTACATAGAAAATTTTCAAATTAGCAATTAAAACTTCCAGTGCCTAAAATTACCGCACTATTACGTTGGAATTAAAATATTTATGAGGAAATGTCCGTTATGTCATTTCGATAAAATTTTTGATAAGAATTTTGGAATTTTCGGCGATTTTCTGCAAAACTGCAAGTTGCACGTCGCAGAAAAGTATATGAGATCACCTAAGGATCTTCCTTAATAGATTAAACGTTAAAAAACTATACACATCCATAAGGAGTTATCGAAAAATCCACTAAAATATTAGGGATATTGGTCGATTTCCATGCACGCATGTGTTCGTTCATTCACAAATTTTATCTCGTCGCAGGAAAGTATATGAGATCACCTAGGGATCTTCCTTAATATTTTACACGTTAAAAAACTATACACATCCATAAGGAGTTTTGAAAAATTGACCAATATGTTAGGGATATTGGTCGATTTCCATGCACGCATGTGTTCATTCACAAATTTCATGGCTTTACTAATAGAATTCTTTTCCAAAATTTGAAGTTTCACCAATCCGGATATATACTCTATTAAACAAGACCATATTCGTTCAAAACGGTGCACCACAGGAGAAGAAATCAGGTAACATATATACCAAAAAATACGCGAGGATCCTCTTAATCATGTCTTCCATGTACTCCCAACTTATCGAATAAATTTCAACAACTTATCAGTATCTGAAATATCCATCGACTCAGGCCAGAGAAAAAGAGACTAAATGAAATCATAAAGAAATATATTCAGTTAACATAAATCATTTAAAATTTACTGATGTTAAGGCCACAATAAATGGGGCCCAATGTATAGAACAACCCGTGACTTCTGGATAATTTATAAGCTTTCATGTTTGTCATCTAACTCTGTTAAGTTAGTAATAATAATTTTAACTTCAAAGAAAATTAAGGTTCTCTATAACAATATTTATTTCCAAAAATGCAGAGAATAACTCTGCATTTAAGAACCATAATTATATTTATTGCTCATCACAATATAATAAAATATACACTTAGTTCAGGTCCTCCTGCTTGCTACGTAGATGGGATCTTCATAAACAAGCGCATCAAATTTAAGAGTTTTATAATATTTATAATCTCCGTCATACCAGTACATGGATTCCATGATGGTCCCTGTAAAGCCCAATTTTAACGGACCAACTATTAATTGGTTGCGGTAGAATGCTCTTCCAATGTAGTAAGGATTTTCGTACCCGTCTAACCCTCCACGAACCACGGTTTTCTGCTTCATAAGTCTGCTGAAATCAGTTGTATTTGTAGAGTACCATCTAAATCTGTCGAAGTTGTTGCTACACAAAATCTGAAATAAATAAGAATATATACAAAGTACTTGCAGCATGTAAGGTTCACATAATTGAAAATGCGACAATGGGAATACTTCATAATGTTGAACTATGAAGACAAGTTCTCTGAAAAATATTATTATGCTCAACCAAAAAAAACTGAATACTTAAAAAAATACTTAATCTATTAAAACCCTTTATGATGGCCCTATTCGACTATCGTTTCATAATAGCGCCATAAATCAAAAATACATTTTCTAAAAACTAACTTTCGGAGTTTTCCTTTTTAAACAGGCTTAAAAGCAGAAAGTTCACAAAATAATATCCAATAAAACTGTATGTGCTTTTTTATCATTTGGTGATAATAAGGCCACCCAACAGTAGATATTTGTACTCTAATGACTAACTCAATGAAGTATACTTGCAACTAGGGTAAAAAGTAATTCTTTCTGTTCTTGTATAGTCCCATATATTTCTCCTGGTATCATTTACCGAATTTGCCAAACTTTCGCTTGTCTGATGCTTTCGTTGCGTTTATATAATACCAATCAGCATTTATCTAGATTCTAGTCATTTTCTTTTACCTTCAATTTTTTTTTACTGTAATTAGCTTTTTACTTAATACTTAAGTGTCTTTGTTCTTTATAAAGGAATATATAATGCTTTGGGTGTAAAAGGATCTCAGTAGTAGCTGGGTTATCTATCAACTGAATAAAAATTGGATGATTTTTAAGAGACCTAATTTCTAGGAGCTACTTGGTAGTATTTTACATGCTTAATTGTTAGCTTAGTCTGCATAATCTGCAACCTTTACAAAAGGTGTGACATTGTCATTATGTTGTGAGCGTTCTTGGATTAAGCAGTATGGATAGTAATACCTAGAACATTTAGAAAAACCCTATATCGGGCTCATTTTCTAAAACCAATGGGTAGCAACTATTAGACAGATAACCTTAAAGATGGAAAGACTCCTGGACATCAACATCACAAGAAGGCTCAACTGGATATAATAAACAGAAAACTTAAACTAAGAAACCGGAACTAAGTACAATATTTCCCCAAGATAGGTGCACAAAACCAAATTAGTCAAAGGCGTACTAACCAGCAGTGCTCACCATAAGATAGTATGGGACATAACTATAAATTGAAATGAAGAAATCTATAAAAGAAGAAACTCAATCTAGCTGGAATATAACATAAAAAGCGAACCCATAGTACAACTTTATACGATCACTTACTGTAAAATATATTTGACATAAAATATTTCACTAAGTTTCCAAGGAATACTAGTTGGAAGTTTCTCTAGTACAGTACTTACCTTCACAAAATCTTTTGCGGGAATAGGAAAATTGTTGGGAACATAAACTTCCCTACGACCAGGTGTAATTTCCACTGGACATAAATCGGCCGTAATTACTTGCCCAATATATGTTGTGCCGTTTAAATTTCGCCCACCAACAACTGCATCAGGAGGAATTGTACCCGTGTAATCTCTCCAATAATAGTCTCTAAAATAACTACCTGAAAACCATTATTCGGTAAGTAGAATATTGTACTTTTTATTGTTTTCTTGAAGACTAACCTTGACAGTTACTTGAAGTTAAAATAGAAAGCGCAGTCAGTAGTTGTAGGAACATAATTGCAAAATAAATACAAATGTAATAGACCCGAGATGTGTAACTTATATAAAGTGGTTAATAATCTTATCTTTCGAATCTTGTTTGAGTACAATTTGAAGTCTAAACACACCAGAAATATTCTGCAAATAACAAATAGAAAAATACAGGTGTAATTTCTTCGATGACACATTACATATAATATCCAAAAAAATGTATGAATTAAATGTTGCGGTTTTAGTTCAATGCTGGTTCAATGCAAGTATATAATTGACGAAGGACCTTTAGCGGAACAATCAATAAACACGTGCCGTCGCGTAAATTAATTCACCAAATAAAGTTAATCACTAACCTTTTACGTCGAAGCTCTGCAAGTGGTGTTTTCTTGGTTCTTCTTTCTTCAGAGGCTAGCCCCGCAGCGGCAGGAACTGTTTTTCATAGCTTCGTCTGGACAACACGTTACACAAAGAATAGCGACGTAATGTTCATTGATTGAGCAAACAAAAAATGCGGGTTTAACAACAAATGATGCGCTTTTGTAAATACAAAAGAAACAAAATGCAAGCGGTTTAGCGGTTGTTACGACCGGAACTAATAACTGGCGGAATCGTAACAAAATAACCACAAAAAGCGGCCGTCTCTTAAGACAGAATCAAATAAGCGTCCAAATAGCTTGAAAGTCAATACACGACACACGAATACTGTCTATATTTTACACGCAAAAAACACTCAAAATTAGCATTAGCGCGACGGAAGGTTTTGGAAAAGGTGCAGAAGTTTAAAAATCAATGAAGTAATTCAATCAAATTTAAAACAATACACTAAACAAATTGCGCGAACGCACCAACAGGAAATCTATTTAACTGTCATTTTGACAAAACTTGTAAACTCAATTTACTGCCAATAGTGTGTTATAATGATACAAAAACAGAGACGAAACGTTCAGTGAAAATCTCCAAACCAAGAATCTTGTGGTAGCTTTATTGAAGTTGACTTCTAAATGTTATTTATGGCATATTCTTGATTATTTTTATGTTTTCTTGGGAAATAATACCACAATCGAAAAAAAATCTGTATATTCAAGGAAAAACCAAACATTCACAGGTCTATTCTGACCTCGTTTTCGTTGACATATCAACTTAAATGTCATATATGAAATTTTCATTTTGCATTTCATATTTTCAATACATGTTTTAAAGCCATTGAAAACGAGGTCAGAATAAATCTGGAAACGATTGGTTTTTCCTTGAATATAAAGATTTCTGTTTCGATTGTGGTGTTATTTCCTTTATTGAGGTGACTCTATGAAGTAACATTAATAAACGCTTTTTTCTTGAATCTGCTTAAATTTCGCAGTTGGTATTCGGCATGGGCGGATCCAAGGGGGGAACGATGGGAATGTAATATTAAAATGAGGTAATCCCAACTCCAAGAGCCTAGAATAAGGTGACTTCTCTGGATTTAAACCTCAGAACCACTATGTTTAAAGTAATAACCCAAAAAATATAGGTTTTAAAATTTTATTCAGGTAAATTTAGTATAGGATCGTCCACTGAAGCATGAAATCGCTCTTTCGATTTAAAATCATTACGTATTATAATAATAATACTGTGTAGTAGTTCTCTTATTTCTGGGTATTAGTGACTCTAAACTTACTGGACTCTGAAATACTTCAGAACTGCATAACGGTTCTTGAAGTATGTAGTAGTTAGAATTTTTTACCCGTTTTAGTGTGGGGATTTTTCTTATATTCTACTGTTATTAAACTGAATGTGTACTACAATATTTTCATACACTTTTGGTGTATAAGTTAAGTATATGGACTATTACTTTATTGACATATAATTTAGTTTTCCACAAATTAAAATGCTTACTAAAAGCGACCATTATTCAAATAAAATCTACATTGGTTAATACTCAATAAGGAGATTGACCATTACGGGGGACTGTGCTTCATATTATTTTTTTCTTATTTTATAATTTATCCATTAATGAAAAAAAAAGCAATAAACATCTGCTTAAGCGAATTACTTCTTGTATATGGTAAAGGATGAGCTAAACTAAAGACCACCAATTTTTAAGAAAATGAGTCTATTTTTTATCAGAGTTAACGGAAACAAAAGAAACTACAAACGATTTTTCTATACATAAAAATATCGTTATATTATTTGTGAAATAATAGTAATACAATAAACCTGATTTCCAGAAGTCTTTAGTGTCCATAATATAAATATGATAGAGAATGTTCGGAATAGGGAAATAAAGTTGGCTATTAAATGCTTGCCGACGTTTCGCTTTTATTGGTTGAACGCTTAATCAGGGCTTGCATTTATCAATTTATTCCGGGGGTCAAAAAATAAAACATCACAGGAATTTTTAAGGATCAAATAGGGTGCGCGTATAGAAAATCTTGAATATGTTAGGTGACTGAGCGTTGTAAAATGTAATAATTTTGTTTCCTTTGTGTTAAGAACACGTCACAATAATTTCGGGGTAATTTAATGCTAGTATAGGTGCATGAAAGTTGATGTCTAAAGAAAAGTGTTATACTAATCCAAAGAAGAAATATTACCATTTATTGTGAAAGTTATTATAATGTATTTATCGTCTAAGCATATGGTTTGTATACGTAACCTATGTATAATTTATTTTTAAATTTAATATTTTGCCTCTCTAATATCGAATTTATACTAGCAGCTCTAGGTTCATATCCATAGCCACATCATGTCATTATGTCTTAAATGAGTAAACACTATGATGAACTGAAAGAAATAAAAATACTTATGTACTGTTGAATTACAAAGTAACAAAAAACATATAACGTTTATAAATACTAATTTTGTACTAAATCAGTCACACACAGTTTACAAGGTATAAGCGTTAAAAGTTACCAACCTAATGGAACTTGATTGAAATAAATGTTGTTTTTAATTACTTAAGGATTAATGTGAATTACTTAGCCATTTTATGTGTACATTAGTAAACATTTTCCTCCCTTATTTTTTTATTACGAAGTAAAAAATATGCTTTAGTCTTGAATTGCTTGCTGATTAATTCAGAGGCCCTAATAAGATTTTTCCATTAATTTGTGTGTTGACATATATACTAACTTTGCAGCATCTTGTGGGCAATACAACACCTTCATTTTTTTTGTCTTTTTTGACAATGTTACTTCTAATACGGAAATACAACTTAGTTGATGTAAAAAGATAGAAACAAGAAGTTTCTTAGACAGATAAAAAAACTGAAAGTTTAAAGATTTTCTTGGATAACAGTTTTTACCGAGTAAATATGTTAACCAGTTATGAAAATGTTAACAAAACTAAACAAAAAATAAAAATACATCAAATAACGTTTAATATTCCAAATTTGTTACTAGATAGATGTTAAATAATTATCTACGGGGGAGCAATAAGGTAAATTTCCAGTCATAGTTATTTACGAAAGAAATGAATCACTATTAATTACAGCATGATCAATCATGCCGCTTTTAACAATTTCCATAATTACTTGAAATCAAGTACCGTACTCCGTCTAAAAATTCGGAGATGGTATCTCAAACGTTTAGTATAGACAATTATACTTCAGTATCATTCAACTAGCGAATGAACGGATTTTTGCACTAAAACTGAATTCATAATCGCAACTCAACAGCCCTCTTCATTGTTCCATTTCCGGACACATACCTCACTTTTTCCTAATTCTTACGAAGTTACGAAAATGCTCCTATACGAATCTGAAATCGCACATGAAATTTGATCTGTTGTAGACCAAATTGGTGTATCTTGTACACGATTTTCCAGCGTACGGATTAAACTCCAATTATGTTAGTTTCCATTCGGCTGACGATATCACTCTAGTGATAGAACATTCGCACAGCTTCGAATACTCTTGATATTTCCTTCCAAGTGTTATTATGTCTGAAATAAACATAATGGTCCATTTCATTTTTAATTTTTATTTTCTGTTCTAAGGGTATACTACACATTTAATCATAGTTCACTATAATTTATAATACTGTAAGTTTCAGGGTCAGAACGGTAATTGTGATTACGTGGTTAGTGGATCACTAAAATTCCTAACTACAGTTTGTATTTTTTATAGTTTTTAGGGAAATAGCACCACATTGAAGAAATAAAGATGCCACAAATATCCTTCAGAAAACAATTAAAACTAGCGGTCGCCCAGTGGTCGAAATTCGCCCATAATTCATTAAAATTATGAGTTGCATATTATTGACGTTATTTTGTCTGTATAAGATATAGGGTTGAGGCGAAATTAGAAAAGTAGGCCAGGCCTTTGCTATCCCTATTATTTTATTTGGATTACATTTATAGAAATAATAATTCACGAAATATTTATGTATATAATTGTAGGATTATTTTTACATAAATAAGTCTATGCAACATGTTCGATCTAATTATCGGTGGATTTTTTTTGTAACCTAAAAGTTTCCGTCATTTACACAACCGATTTTAAAAATAGAAATGACAAACAACCCAATGAAAACTCTAATATTTAATAACATTTCCATTATCCGCTGATTGATGATTTGTTGCACAACACCTTCGGAATATTGTGAAAATTAAATCATATTAATGACAGAATTATAATCATAACAAAAAATTACAAGTATTATTTTCTACGAAAGTTAGTACTACTTGTACGAAAAATCAATACTGATCTATAATTTACAACACTAAATATTTTCCTATGGAACTATAGGCAACTCCAAAGATAGTACAAGATGGTCATCATTTGGTCTGAAAGAGCGTTACACAGTCACTGCTGTGTTTATTATCATTTGAAAACCAACCTAGCATAGGTATGTAATTACGCAGTGGTTTCTGTTGTCACGTAGAGCGTTTTGGATTTTAAACTATATGAACATTTAGGTTGTAAATTTTAAAGCCAGCAGTGTACGATATGTATGAAAAAATATATAAATAATAACTTAACCTAATATATTCAAACAAATCTTTAAAATGCTTTTAACAGTCAGAACTTTACAGCAATAGGACCATGTAATGTAAAATTAATTAACTATAAGATACCCACATTGTCAGAAAACATTAATTTCCAGTATGATTTTCAATAGAAAAAATTTACTTACCAACGGAGTAACCCATGACAATTTCTGTTTTATGTAGAAAATATAAAGAAATAGGAATCAGATACTGTTAATTAATAGTAGTTAAATACACCTATTTTTGAGAATTTTTTTCTCTGAATTGAAACCTTAAAAATACTTTGAAATTTTGTCTTACTGAATTGAAAACTTTCAACCTAATCACTACAAAAGTAATGAAATGTCAAAATTTAAATCAGATTTCCGGCAGATGGCTGAGCATTCAGTGTTGTCAGATCTACCTATTTATCGTGAATTTGTGCATAATTTCACAATTTTCTGTAATCTTAATTAAACTTATATGAAAGTTATCCGACAAAAATAAAAGGGTTCTAAATTAAAAGTATACGATTAAAATAAAGAAGATATCAAAAATATATTGATTAGGTGCAACATAATTCTGATTTTAGTTGACAAACTATATTTACAATGCAATGAAAGTTGCAAACTGCAACCTTGCGAGCTCCCAATAAAGCGATTATTATGTATTATAATTTTTCGTTGGTTCCATTTAAATAGCATGACTTTGTAGGCTAACTTTAGCGAAGGGCCAAAACCTTTAGTTTTACATTTAATTTAGTTTGTCTTTCACATTGGAGTCAACCTATCTTATGATTTTCTCTCCAAGCAATCTGGCGGCACTGGTCGTCTGTAGCTACTAAACAAAATAAAAATAAAGCAAATCGGTTGAGTAACAGAGGAGAAAATGGTTCCTAACCGTATTGTCTTTGCCTATTTACATATAGATTTGTATATTCATTTCTTTAATCAAAGCCCATATCGTTAATAGTATAACCTTAATATGTGAAGAACCTTCCAATATAACTAGGGTTCAAGGTTAGATTCCTATTGTGGTACTTCTACGATATTTAAATTAGGTTGTCTATCATTTTGATGTAATTTTTATAAAAACCCTACGGAAATATGTCACTTACCATTTATGATGTATGTTTGTTATTCATATGCCTAGTTGATGACTGATCTGTGCTGGAATTTCTCTTCATTTCTCTTCGAATTTCCTTCGTACCATCTGCTCATGTTTCTGGTTACACGATAATTAAGACTTGCGACAAACACCGCGTTTGTGTTTCAATTTGATTCGTCTCGTAAGTAAGTCGGTTGTATGTGACACTCTGATGTTGTGTAGTGCAATTAATGTTGTTCGTTCCTCCATAGAGCATTCCCTGTTCACCTAATTTAGATTTAATGATTCTGTTTGTTTGTCTTACCCTAGACACTCCTTATTGATCTAATCAATCTCTCCGTCTTACTACCTATGTAGACTTCTCTCTATATTATGAGTTACATGTGGTGCATAAACCTTACTTATTGGTGGCTTAAGCTCCTCTTCTCTTTTGATTTGTCGAATTAAAAAGAATGGAACAATATTGGTGGTAATTAAGATCACAATTAAATGAATCACTATTTTCAAAACAGCGTTTGGTTTGTTCAAGGGACTAAGGGGAAACTAAATGCGTAACTACCAGCACTGATATAATGTGCAGTAACTTGAGAGCAAATCCAAACGTGAGAAGAACAATTAGTTTATCGGAATAATTAGTTCCAACAAAATAGTATTACCAGTCTGTTACAGCCCTTTGAACTCAAGACGAATTATTCTTTCTAGGTAGACCCGTCATCGGTACCAATATCCTCAAAAGACCGAATTTTAATTATTATGTACTTGATATATATACCTACGGTTAAGATGAGTCGAAATTTAAACGCGCATGGAATAACGGCATCTATAAGCTGCGGTGTCGTGTCGTCGTATAACGCTGTTACTGTTTGATTCCTAGCCGAGATAGAAGACTAACTTAACCTGTCAGGTTAACTATAATGAATTATTCAGCAATATAATTATATTACCAACACCATCGATATTTTGTAGGTAGTTTATATAAGTCTCGCCTAAAAGCTATGTCTATATTGTCTCTTGTCTAGTAGTCAAAAGTCTTTAAAGTCTAGAATCATTCGCAAATGCAGTCGAAAGACTGCGTGTGCTATCCGTATAATTTGATATACGTAAAAGCAATTATAAAAATATGTCATCAGTAAAGCTACGTTGACATGGGTTGTGAAGTACAAACGTAAGTCACACTTTCAAAAACCACGACCCATGTAAACGTCTAGATTCGCGAAATACGAAGCGTTTGTTTATTTCACGAAAATCAAAAATTCCGTCCGTGAAATTATCAAACGTGTTTGAATTTTGACGGTCGTGAGGAAACCACGAATACAGATGTACCCATCTGTCATGATGATTTACTCATGTGATAAATTAAAATAGGATACAGCGTCCATCACTTCTTCAGTACATTTACTTGATGACAACTTTTGGACTCTAATCGAAATTCTAAACTTTTAAAGGAGTTGCCAGTGGCTAAATATTTATATTCCAAGTTTTACGTTAGCTTCTCTCGTATTACTGTCTTTTTTCGATTCTTGGGCTAACATATTCTAATAAATACTAAAATGATGTACAGACACTCTTAGTATATTTTAAAAATCTTCAGAATAATTGGAAAGCTCCTTCATTACTCCATTGGAAAATCCACTTTCTCGACCACCACTCTCTTCTTTCTTGATTTTTTTTTTCAATTTACGGAATACTAATAAAATAACAGAAGTGGACCTACTAACATTTGCAAACTATCAAGTAGGCTGTATTAATATTTGTAATAGAGGAGAATTAAATTGGCTCTGCACACACATCATTACGGAATTTCTTTATGGTATTTGGTATGGTATAAAATTTGATTTTGTAATACTAAACATGACTAAAAAATAATACTCTGTAATGATAACTACTACAATGAAATTCGGTAACGGCTGAGTGTGATAAACTTGGTAAATATATGTGTGCTCTTAACCACATTTCAATTTTTATTCAACGATTTAATTATTCCTATCTTTCAATTTGTACTTATTACTACACAATGCATGCTAGTCGAGCTCATTGATATGTTCGTAATTTTTTGTTTGGTTCTGTAATTATTTCCGAAGTGTGGTTAGCTACTGTTATTTCTGTTTTATCATAAACCATTGAAAAATGCCAGCGTTCAATGGTCCTACTTATTGTCTACTCATAAGAAGCAGAGACGAGACAGCTTGAGAACGTATCTTATAAAAAGTATTCAATTGTTGTTTGTTAGTCTCGGTAAAACTCAAAAATGGCTTAACCGATTGTTTTTTTTTGTTTCTTTGCTCTAATACAGAAGTGATTTAAAAAGAAAAAAATAGGGAAAAGTCACAAGAACATCTAAAAAATGGAAAAGTTCAAAATTGGAAGTTTTATATGAGAATCGCGACTTCGGAGTACTTCAATGAACAGATCATTGCTTAGCTATGAGGAACAGCTAGAAAACGCATTGCTAAGCAACCGGGAATAAATAGAGAAAATATTGAACAACCGAGAACATCTATACCAATCATTGCAAAGCTACCGATAACAGCTATAAGCAAGAGGGACAACAATTGATAGTTAGCGCTACCGGTATGATGACCGGAACTAGCAGAACACCATATGACATGTCAGCTATTATAGTCAAAAACGCCGGTTACAGTCATTCGTGTGCCTTCTATGTGGAAACAGCTATTGAGAAATATCTCTTCAACTCATGGTTTTTATAATCTTTATGCCTAATATCATAAAAGCACGGAAATTTCTCCATCTTCATTATAATCATTTCTCTCTCGAGCTATATGAAGAAATAGAGTACTAGAAATGAATGCCGCGTTCTTTTCCGCCAGTGTGGCCATTTATCATTGGGTATTTAAACCCAAAAAAAAATTGAAACCGATCCTATTCTTCGGCGGTTGACCTTGTTGACGCGCCTGACACTGCCCCTTTAGGCGGGAATTTACCCCACGTCTATTTTTTGCGTTTTTCCTGCGGAAGCAGGGCGTGAAATCCCACACGTGGTCGTAGCCTACGAGGAGAATTAACAAACTACTGATGCTACAATGTTTTTCTAGAAATGTGTAATATATAACCATAAGACTTGTGAAGTGTTCATTACGATTTTTTTTTTTGGTTAATATAACTAAAATTTAGTGGTTGGGAGGAAAATTCATGTGCAATATGAAACACATTTAAGCGGTAAACTTCAAAACAAGTAAACAGTACTTAAGTTTAAGTGTTACAAATATACTCATTAAAATCAATTGAAGATATTAAAATAATGAAACGATAAAAAGGTAGACTTCAAACCTCATTCAAGTCACTTGAACACCCATAATTTTAAAAATGATCTATTCAATAATTGTAGTGGTGTTAGCAATAACTGGCTCTATTTCTGGTCTTCCGGATGAAAATAAAAACATAAAATACAGTATGTGTGTTTCTATTATGTTTACAAAAATACTAGATATTTCTGTTTTCAGACTATTACTGGAGACAATACTTGGGAGAAATTCCACCAGATGCGATCCCGGGAGGACGAGATGCCAGTGGAACACAAACGTATATTGGACAGGCTTTTTCTACTAGCAAGGGATTATCCAGTCTTTGTGCTATAATTCCTGCTGAAATTCACCAGGGAATACCTTCTGTTAACATCCCCATATTTGGTGTGAAAAATGCTACTGCTGATATCAAGGTGAATATCTTTCATTTGTATCTTAGATTACAAGTTTCATAAACAGAAATCGAAACAATGTTAACCTTCTTTGTTAACCTTCTTTTCAGATATTGTGCGGTCCAAATAAAAGCAATTTTAAATTCTACACAACTGATTCTAATCACCTCTTCAGCCAATTCAAACATAAACATCTCATCCCTGGGGGAAATGAAGATAATGGAATTACTCACATTGGCAGAGTGACTTACGGAAGTGAAATCAAAATTGGTAAAATCAGTACATTCAAAGGGCCAGGAGAAGCTAAAATGTTTTTCGTCAATCACAATGCTGAAGTTTCATCAGATGTCTATGAAATACTCGTTTATGAAGACGATACCGCAAAGGCTTTGAAGTAACACCCTGTAAAGTCTTTCAATAAATTATCATTTACTTTTATTTAATCAAATCAATAAAGTATATATTATTTATATATGTCATTTACAAAGCAGATTAAATTTTATTAGTTATTGTTTTGGTGAGGAATTTCCCAAACTTGACTGCTTTTGTTCCTTAAATATAGTTTCTTCATAAATATTTGTGCACGAGTACGACTTTTTCATTTTAGTTGCCGATGGCGTAGCGGTAAGACATTCTCATATCAGGGAACCAATTTCTATCAAGCTATAGCATATACCATACTCAGTGAAAATAAAAACCTCATCTAGAAAATTGATGAAGGTTTCTATATAGCTATATTTCAAATTAAATAAAAATTGAGACCAAGTGTAGCCGTTAAAAAGACAAGGAAGATATTATCAAGTAGAAAAAACAATTTCTTCTAGACTTGTTACTACAACTTGCTACTGACAGAAATAAAAATTTTATCCCTAAAAGAGGTAAAGTCCTTTGAAATTGAAATATTCCACAAATTTCATGAACTGCAGGAACCAGTCAACACGGAGGTCAAAAAGATTTAATTTTGATTTCTTTTCACATACTTAATTAAGAAGTCCTACAAATTGCCTACCTCTTAAAGATAGAGATTGGAAGTCCTCAGCACAACATTTTTTAGCTTCGGACATATACCATCTTGAAAATGTCATTTTTCTCACTTCTTAAGAAGGTGTCATATTGAAACCACGAAGAAGAGTTATTCATAAACTTTTGTTGAGGCATGCTGCATATAAGTGGGTGACATAACCTTAAACTATGTTAAAGAGTAGGCCTGTTGTTGTACAGTGAAGCAACCAGATACACTGAACCACCGTGAGTAACCACCATATTAGAAAAACTGCGACGTTGCTAATTAATTGTGTTAAAGTTTGCCTCATGGACATCCTTATGTTCAGGGTTGCCAAATTGGGGATTTTTGCCCCCATTTTGGAGAAAAATATTTTTTGGGGAAAATTTGGGGATCAAATATATTGTGGGGAAATTTTTGGGGAAAATAAAAAATGATGGGGAAATCTTGGGTAATTAATAATTTTAGTTGCAGAGTTGGTAAAGTGGACTGAAGAAACCTCGGCGTCCGTATGTAAACATAGTAATTCATTGGAGTGAATTTTTATGATTCGCATGAATTTAAACGTTGAGAGGTTAATAAAAGTCAATATTTTGAAACTCTAATAAGACTTTAAAACATATGTTATCTAATTAAAGATATAAAATTTATAATTATGTAGATTTTTTATTATAAGTATATTATAAAATGTTACTTTTTTCATTAAGAAAAGGGTGCCGTCTAACTACTCGACACGCCTGGACGAGTCATTACCCCCGTTAATTCTTATCCTTTTCTCCCCAATGGTGTTTTTATTGATATAAAATTTGAATTGTATCAGATACCGAAATGTTTTGAGAGAATAAAGACTATTAATTGACCAATTCCCACTTATTGTTTTGTTCCGTATAGTTAAATATTTGTTTAGTCAGGTAGTGTTGGAGCGATAAGTTTTATTCATCGATGTATCGGTAAGTTCCAGCTAAATATTGTAAAAGTTAAATTGAGAAACTGGATGCTGACAAAAACGACCACATTATGAGCATACGGTATACCCTTCAAGATCTTGGAGCCTATATTAAATTTATACCAACTGATGAGATGTTAAAGACATTTAATTCTGAACAAATGTATAAAACACCAAATCTAGATATAGTAGAAAATAATATGGAGACATTTCAATAAATATGTAACATTGAAATATAGTTACATTTTTTACTACCTAACATTTAATGTATTTTAATCTCGCCCTGTACAATATAAAATATTTTACAATCCTGCTTTTGAATCGTTTTAGGTATGATTTTAGGGTGTTACTTTATATTATGTAAAGTTAAATATTTATTTCTTATTTTTGGAGAAAAGTCATTACAAATAGTATTTTGAAAAAAAAATGAATTCACGGGAGGAAATTTCAAAGTTTGCATCTGACAACTGTTCTCTGTTCTAACGTAGTGAGCCGGCGAAAAATAATTTGGTCAAGTGCGAGTTGGACTCGCATACTTAGGGTTCCGTACCACCTTCAAGATTCGAATATTTCAGACAAGCAGGGAATGAGTGCATTTTCTTATACTTACCCTTATATCTTTTAAAGGAAGCGTTTTAAATTTATAAAAAATATACACTTTGATTTTCCAAAAATAGACTTTTTATTTTATCTGCTTTAGGATTCGCGTGATTTTTATCACAATACATATGTATTAAATTTTCTAATTTGGCCCCCAAAAAGTAACATTAGAGTTTTATTTTACTAATAAACTTTCAGAAATGCCTTTTATAATCTACTGTCTGAGTTTTGGGGCTCTGTAGATTGGAAGAAAAACGGCAAAATAGGTCAAAGTTTAAATTATAAATTATTAAATCTGTTATTCAAATTATTTAAAAATATAAATAAAATATATTTTTCAAATTTTAAATAGTGTAGTTTCTAAAGTGGGAATTAAGTCGATGTTTAATATTTTTAATATCTTTTATACAAATGATTTAAAAATATGTTATATTTGTAATTCACATAATGAGCCTTTTATCTGATATATTACATGATGCGTTTGAAAATTGAATCTTTATTTTCCATTTAATTGTATAATTTGTCCCTAAAATTACTATGGGGGGTTTTCTAGTAATTTATTTTCCGTTTAATTCTATTATTTGAAGGCCAAATAATAGAATTAGGAATTTTTTTTTCATATTTTTCCTATAAACAAAAAAAATGAGGTCTTAGAGTTTGGGGAATAACGGGGAGAATGGGTAATTCTTTTAAAATATTTTTTTAATATATTTTAAAATATTCATTTAAAAAAAATTAAAAAAATATATTTGTACCTATTCGTCATAATGAGCCCTGGGATTTGATATATTACATGACCCGTTAGAAACAATTACAATTTTTTATTTTCCATTTTATTCTATAATTTGCCCCCCAAAATGAATATTAGGGGTTTCTTCTTATTTTGCCAGTAAAGTTCAGGTGAGGGGCTATACTTCCAGTTTTTCAAAAATTTTCAGCTTATGGTTTCGGAGATAAGGGGAGGAATGGGTAAAATTTTTTATATTTTTGTTAATATCTTTTAATTAATTTATTTTATAAATATGGAAAAAATATATTTGTTTTCTTCATCATAAGCCCTTTTATTTGATATATAACATGCTGGGTTAGAAACAATTTTAATTTTATATTTTCCATTTAATTCTATAATTTGCCCCCAAAAAAAATATGGCGGCGTACGAAATGGCAAAGGTTAATGTCATTAAAATACCAAACTCCTGGGAAAGAGATCAGTTGGCAGGTTTAGAATGGTTTCGTTTCTTCAAAAAAAAAGAGGCATACTGATATTTCGGTGAAGAAACCAGAAGCTGCAAGTCTCGCACCAGTTACGTCATTTAACTGTGGCAATATATTTTAATAATGGAAGAGTTGTTGAAAAGAGAGCCTAAATTCGTCAAGGGCACACTTGTTACTACATGTTGTATGGTTAGTGCTGCAGGCCATGCCCCGCCCCCTGCTAAGTTATTTCCCCGGAAAAACTTTTAAACACTTGATGATGCACGGTGCACCTCCAGGTATTTTAAGACTCGCGAGTCCTTCAGGTTGGATGACTAGTGACTTATTCATGGAGGTAATGAAACACTTCATCAAATGTTCGAGCATGACACCAGAAAATCGATCTCTGCTAATTATGGATAATCATGAGTCACATCCATCTATCGAGTCTCTAGATTTGTCAAAACAATCTGGTGTTGTGGTTCTTACCTTTCATCCCTCACACTACTCACAAACTGCAGATGTGGGTGTGATGGGCCTTTTAAATACCTATTATTATTCCGCACTTGAATCATTGATACTACAGAACCCAGGGAAACCAGTTACAATGTACGATTGACAGTAAGATTCATTGGTCGTGCTTATCCCAGGTCTATAACTCCACTAAACATATCGGCTGCTTTCGCAAAATGTGGAATTTTTCACTATAATAAGAATATATTCTGAGATGAAGACTTCATGCCAAGTAGCGTGCCTTTCTGTGGAGTCTCAAAAATTACCTGATACTGAAGCATATGCAATTCTCAACAAGAAAAAACGTAATAATCAACAGCTCCAGGATTCCACTTTTAGAGACAAGGTGTTCAAGTTATGATCCTGTAGTTACCCCTGACCGAGAAAGTCCATCTACTCTATCACAAGAATATCATAGATACTACCAAAACCTGACAGGTTCCGTCGTCTGTTAAAGGTTGGTCCTCGTTCCAACAAACGGAAAAGTAGAAAACTGGACAAAAGCATGACAGCAATAACGGACACGCCAGAAAAGAAAAGGAAAAGAATTGCTGAGAAACATACTTCTGCAATAAATAGAAAAAAATTTGCTTAAAAGAACAGTTCTACAAGATTGTGAAAATAAATGGCCCCATCGACTAGTAAAATTAGAAAAACACAAAAAAAAAGAAACAGTAAAAGAAATGATGTACCAGCCGAAAACAGTGAAGCGAGTGAAGCAGAAAATATAATTCTTGAAAGTGAAACCGATCTAGAATCGGATTCCGATTTACAGCATAAGCAAATCGGACGAATACGTCCTTGTATTGCCGCACTCTGAAAAACGGGTTGTTTATTACACCGCGAAGATTATGGATTTTTTATTTTTATTTAGCGTATGGCTTACATCACAGTACATTTATAATGATATTAATAATAGGGTACATATAAATACATAAAATTGTATATGTGGACATTACTTAACAATTAAATACAAATACAAATAGATACTTTAGACTAATTCACAAACAAATGTCCAGTCTTGATATATAATCAATTGCCGCCTGTGTTGCCATCAGGAAATCTTCTGGATTGCCTGTATATGCTCTTATTGGGCAATCTTGCACTATATGTCTGATAGTCTGCCTGTCGGCTCCACAATCGCATGCGGCTGAAGATCGTTTGCCCCACCTGTGTAAGGAGTCGGTGCATCTTCCGCAGTTGGTTCTGATTCGGTTAAGAGATGTCCAAGTTCGACGAGGGAGATCGAATCCTGTAGGTATGTTGATTATACACGGCATATTGTGATGCATTGGAGCCACTTCACGTTCCCATCTCTCTCTTTATTGCTCATTTATGTCAAAGTTGTTTTGGTGGAGCACATGAGCAGTCTTCAATGGGGGGTGTCTCGATCAAAGTCGATTTCGCTGGATGTCCGGAACATCATTATGAACTTGAAGCTGCGGGTTTCTCATAATTTTGTTAAACTCTCTAACCAGGGCATGGGATTGGGAGGAGCTATGTTGCTAAGAATAGGCAGCCATATTGTATAGGTTGGCTTTATTGTCCCTGATATAGTGCGCATAGTTAGGTTTAATTGAGTGTCGACCATATGCGTTGTGTTTGCTATTGAGCCACACTGGAGCACAGTATTCTGCGACTGGATACACCAAGCCCAGTGCAGAGGATCCCAGGGTGGATGCGGAAGAGCCCCAAGTTGTACCGCAGATTCTCTGTATTATGTTATTACGTGTTCTTAATTTTGCTGCCGTTCTTGTCAGATGCTCTTTGAATGTAAGCGTCCTGTCCAGGGTAACACCGAGATATTTAGATGTTTGTTGTGAGTGAGTAATTAAGATTATGGAAAGTGAAAGTGATGAAGAATATTTCGTTTAGTATCTACAATTAAAAGATACAAAACATCTGATTAAATATTCCAACTGATCTTATCTTTTCTAAATATGGCGTGAATATTTGACGCATTGTAACACTGTTTTTTTGCGTTTCTTTAACTGTAAATTAACAAAGACTTCATTTTCCCATCGAAAAGCCTGATTGTTAATTGTCTAAAGAGTTATTGCTTATATGTAGGTAACCACAGAGGACCAAACTATAAAAAATCTTGATCTTTAATGGAAGAATAATTGATATGTTAAAACATAAGATTTTTTTGGTTACAAGAAACAGATTTTGCAGCAAAAACAAAAGTTGATTATAAAAATTTTAATGGTTTCTTTTCACAAATTTGTATTTTTACTGATAATTAAATTACTGATTTTTGTTTGAAGAATTATCATATTTATTAAGGTAACGTATTCCAGACTCGATTCTCAAAATTACGAGACAGTATATAGTTTCAAAAAGTTTCTTTCCAGTGAGGAAAACGATGTCATCATGAAATCTTAAAAACAGTTCTTATTTAAGAACAGGACGTCAATGTCAGTGCCAAAATATTGTTTTTTAAAAGGCTGCAAGAACTAACGATTTGACTATAGAAAAATACCTTATACGAAGTCATTTTTCTGACTTCTTAAAAAGTACTTAAATAAGTCATTTTTTATTTCGTAAAAGACTTCTTAGCGCCATCATTTTTTGAGGTGTGACAATGATACTGCTATAAATTCTTACTGTTCATTCTTAATCGGAATTCTGACTGTAAATTTAACTAGCCATACAAGGGGTTATAGGTCGCGAGTTTAAAACTGCTTTGACCTGCGCAAATACAGTAGAAAGTTCTTCGTAGGTTAAGATTTGATCTCCAACGACACGTCTTAAGTGAGCTTTAACGGATTTAATTCCGCTCTCCCATAGTCCTCCAAAGTGAGGAGCCGAAGGGGGATTGAAATGCCAAGAAATGGTTTCTCGTGCAGCAGTAGCTCTAAAAGCTTTCAAGATCTGCTTGTGAGCACACACAAAATTAATACCACAATCACCATAGATATGGCTACATCGACCACGACGTACAATGAATCGTCGCAAAGCTGCCAAGAACGCATCAGCATACAAATCTGATACGAGTTCTAGATCAACAGCTTTCGTTGCAATGCACTTAAACAGGCACAGATAAGCCTTTAAAGTTTTCGACCCTCTAGTTTTAGCCATAGTTATAGTGAAGGGTCTAGCAAAATCTACTCCAACATAAGAAAATGGTTTCAATTGTGAAACGCGGGAAATGGGCAAAATTTTCATGAAGGGTTGGTAAGCAGAAAGATTAAGCTTCCAACAAGAAACACATTTAGAAATGACACTAAGAATTACTTTCTTTACGGATAGAATCCAAAATCGTTGCTGCAAAAGAAATTGAACAGTTTGGATTCCTGCGTGAAGATTGGTGACATGACAATCTTCGACAATTAGATTAGTCAAACGACTTTTACTTCTACTACCAACTCTAAGAGTTCCCTGTTCATCAAGAACGGCGAAAGTTTACGAAGCGATTTGAGCAAAAGTTTTCGTTCTCGAAGAAATCTCTTTAGAAAAATATTGATCTTGAACATATCGAACAATGCGAAGCTGAGCGTAATATAACTCAGCAGCCAAAAATGATCCAGAGCCCCTACGGTCTGGATTGCGAGCGTTATCAACAAAGCGACAAATATGAGCTAAAATGCGGGTAATTCGATTATTCGAAAAATGTTCTTCTAACAAAGTACCAAATAAATTTGGTGAAGCGGTGACTTGAAGCGCCACTACATGAACTTCAGTCATAACTAGCGGTGACATGCTTGAGTCTGAGCAAGCATGTGGCAAACAAGCGGTAATCAACAATTGTGGGCCTTTCCACCAAAGTGTATTGCCTAATAACTCTGATGGTAAAGTGCCGCGGGAACCCAAGTCAGCGGGGTTATTACAAGATTGAATGTAAAACCAATGCGAAGAAGGAAATTTTTCCTGAATGAAGCAACTCGATTACTGACAAATGTCTTCCAACGGTGCGGGGAAGAACTAAGCCATGAAAGGACTACCGTGAAATCTGACCAGCAACGAATCACCTTGAACAACAAACGACTATTGAATTGCTCATAAACATAATGAGCCAACTTAGCGGTAAGAACTGAAGCACACAGTTCCAATCTGGGAAGTGACAAAGTTTTCAAAGGGGCAACTTTCGATTTAGACAACACAAAAAAACTTTGACGAAATCCAGATGCGGTTTCGAACACAAAATAAACAAGGGCTGGCATAACCTTTCTCAGAAACATACCAAATGCGTGAAGTTCACAACTAGAAAAGTTTTCTATAGCAAGCAGGCAAGGCAAAACTAAATTCTGCAAGGTCAACACAATAGCGATAATGTCTTACTGCAACTGGGGACCGATAAACAAACAATCATTCAAAGATAACCGATGAGGTATCTTAGCGGATGAATTAAACACTACACGAAGTTTGGTTGTGCTACTATCAGGTATCAAAACACAATGATGCGGTATGTAGTAACAATCAGAAGACGTAGATGGATCGGGAACCAACTCCATATGATCCAGCTCCAAATACTCTTTGAGAAAATCACAATATTGTTTGTAGAGATCTGGTTGCTTTAGAAGACGTCTTTCTAAAGAGTAGAAACGTTGTACGGCGAGATTATAAATTCCGTCAAAAGCAGGAAGTGTATTTCGAAAAGGAAGGGGCACAACGAATCTACCTGAATCCGATCTCCTGCATCTCTTGGAAAATATTTTTTCGCAGATAAGATCATCAGGGGACTGAACTAGTGCGGTAGGAACATTTTCAATTGTCCAGAACCTTTGGAGTGAATCATCTAATGATACTACATCTTCAATTTTACAAAAAAGCGAAGTTGGGTTTATGATTGACAGAGAGTGAGAGTTAACAGAACTCGAAGACACTCTACCCATAAGGACCAAACACAGTGTTAATAGCATCAGGAAACACCTTCCTTTCCCAGAAGGCGTCCATCCAACAAAATTTGAGAGAATATATCGGCACCTAACAGAAGGTCAATAGCGCCTGGGCTATTGAAACCAGGATCAGCAAGTTTCAAATTGGTTAGATATGCCATATTAGCCATGTTAATGGGCGCAACAGGCATATCAAGAGAAAGACAAAGGGTAAGAGAGCCCTCAGCAGAGGTACTCTGCACAGAACCTAGCCCGTTGAGTTGAATCGAAGCGGGCATAGGTTGGAAGCCAAGGCGTTTCACAGCCTTGCTCGCAATGAATGATGTCATGCTACCAGAATCTAGCAGACATCGCAAAGTTTGATAAGAACCGTGCTTATCTAATACCTCAACTAAAGCGGTAGATAACAACACATTTGAATTGTATGACAAAAGTGAACTATGACAAGAAGTCTGCGGTAGAGAAGTTTCGGGACTTTCAACAGTATTAATGGTACTGGATCCACCAGATGTGGAAGCCAGGTTTGCGGGGGGAGCACTAGCTTCAGACCGAATGCCTGAATCACCACGATTTACAAAATGAAGCAATGTGTGATGGCGTTGTTTGCAGTTGCGGCAAGTGGATAAAGATTTACAGCGATTCAACTGATGAGAATCGCTCAAGCAATTAAAACAAAGTCTAAAATCTTTAACAAACTTAAACCGCGCGGATACTGATTTGTTCAAGAATTCAGAACATTTGTAAATCGCATGATCGGATTTACAAACTAAACAATTTCTATTCTTAGTGACAAACAAAGATGTAGTGAAACCGGAAGAATGTTGCTTTGAATTCAATGGTAACATTTTGTCAACACTTCGCTTTGCCTTGCGGGATAATTCAACATGTTCAAAGGCATCGCAATGCTTCGACAAAAAATCAACAACTTCCGAGCGGATCGGAAAGTCATCTTGAGCGGTCAAAGTACCATGGTAAGGTTCAAACTTAGCGGCTAAATTCTTTGGAACTCGTTTCAACATCATCTGAACGATACAAAAATCCCACTGATTTACTGGTAAACCCAAATTCTTCAGTGCTTCCAAATTATCACTGAAGTCATCCAATAACTTCCGAACCTCTGAAGGGCTATCTGAAGTTAGTTGGGGGAATTGTTCTAAAGCTGACCAATGAGACTCCGCGATTAAACGAGTTCGCTTGAATGTTTTCAAAAGTGTTTCATAAGCACTCACGTAATTGTTTTGTGTTCGTTTAAAATTCTTAATAGCCTCAAAAGCAGGCCCTTTTAAAGCTAACTGCAAATATTTGAACTGCTGCATAGCACTGAGTTTTTCATTATTGTGAATTAATGAATCAAACAAATCAATAAAAGTACCAAATTCCAATATGTCTCCACTAAATGAAGGCAAATCAATTCGCGGCAAAGCAACACTTTCCTGTTCCCGAGCTATATTTTCTGGCGTAGAATTCTGAACAAATTTCAGTTTAGCAAAAATAGACCTAAATGAATAAAACAATTTTTCAAATTTATTGCGAATGTCATCCTCAAAGTCAAAATCATCGTTTGCATCTGAAATTAAACCAACAATCGAATTGTGATGTTTAAAAAATTCTGAATGAATTGAATTAACCATATCAATCATGAAAAAAAACAATTCAACGTGGTCACCTCTTAGGGCTTTTCTCGGCAGCAAAATAAATATCTTCTAATCTTTTAAACTCCGATTGTCGATGATTTTTAAATTTACGTAAATTTTCAGCGGTTTTTGACATCTTAACGATAAATTAAAATCACTGTAACGCCACTTAATAAATCTAACACGATAGAACGAAACAAAATACTATTCCAAAAATCTTACTGTTGAAGTAGTAAGTACGAATTATCTGACCCAATGTCAAATAAATTCAACGTATAAATTTTGCAAATAACCAAAACAATCGAAACGATCGCTTGTAAGTTTTTTAACGCGGCAAAAATATGAGAAATTTATTTCCAGCGGAATGAATGAATATCCCGAACTTGCTTTCTATTTTAACAAATAAAGAAACGAAAATTCAATGCGGTTTTCCACAATTATTGCAACGAAAAATCAATAGTTTGATCGATAAACTTTGCACGAAATTAACTCAAATAGCTTCCGGCTCGAAGTTGGACCAAATAATGTAATGTCTTCGATGGCACATTACATATAATATCCAAAAAAAATGTATGAATTAAGTGTTGCGGTTTTAGTTCAATGCTGGTTCAATGCAAGTATGTAATTGACGAATGACCTTTAGCGGAACAATAAATAAAACACGTGCCGTCGCGTAAATGAATCACCAAATAAAAGTTAATCGCTGACCTTTTATGTCGAATCTCTGCAGGTGGTGTTTTCTTGGTTCTTCTTTCTTCAGAGGCTAGCCCCGCAACAGCAGGAACTGATTTTAGAGCTTCGTCTGGACAACACGTTACACAGAAAATAGCGACGTAATGTTCATTGATTGAGCAAACAAAAAATGCGGGTTTAAATACAAATGATGCGCTTTTGTAAACACAAAAGAAACAAAATGAAAGCGGTTTAGCGGTTGTTGCGACCGGAACTATAACTCGCGATATCGTAACACAATAACAACAAAAAGCGGCAGTCTTAAGACGGAATCAAAAGCGTCCAAATAGCTTGGAAGTCAATACACAAACTGTCTATATTTTACACGCAAAAACACTTAAAATTAGCATTAGCGCGACGGAAGGTTTTGGAAAAGGTGCAGAAGTTTAAAAATCAATGAAGTAATTCAATCAAATTTAAACAATACACTAAAATAATTGCGGGGACGCAACAAAATTAAATGTTGAATTATTACTTATCTTTTTGAACAAAAGACATTGTCACAACAATTCTGTGTAATTGATTAATTGATTGTTGATGTTAACTTTTCATGCTTTGTTAAAAGAGAATATTTTTATTTCTCGTTAAAGAAACTATAAAATATTGACTATTACATTTTCAAATAATATAATAACCTTTATAAATATGATGCTTTTTCAAATAATTATCAGGGGAGATGCCACATTTACTTTGAGATAGATATGATAAAGATAAATAATAAATACTAAAAATGTTAAATTATACTTTACCTTCTTCCCAGACTGTACAGTTCTATGCAGGCATACACCCTCGCAGCAATAAATATTTGAAGAAATGTTTCACGAAATATGTCAGCAGATTTTTAGTCGAATTTAAAAGAATATTTGATAAATATTTCTTGAAAATATTTTAGAAAATGATATATTTTAGAACATATTTAAAGTCTTTCACTTTAATATTTTTGAATCACTCGCATGCCCACTACTAAAAAATCTTTTGAAATTAATCATCAAATATTACGGAGATATTTCATGAAATATTCCAAAAGGATTTTTGTTTCAAAAATATTTCAGAAGTATTTTATAATTCTTCAAAACAAATATGAAATATTAACAAATTTTTTAAAATATTTCATTAAAATATTAGTAAAATGTCTTTATATACACGACAAAAGATCTGATGTATATATATATATATATATATATATATATATATATATATATATATAGAAATATCTCTGTGTCAGATATTTAATACTACTTAAGACATGTTTGTAGACATCGAGATAATATTAGGTTATATCGCACACTTATGATTACTGTACAGAAGTTTATGAAAAAGACTATATGATTTCATTTTACCAATTTCTTGAGAACATTTTCATCTTTATTTTAGTGTTTGATGGTTTTACAGTGACATCTTTATAATTTAAATCATAAATAATTTCATCAACTACGAGGTCAAATATCTGGATTATAAAAATAGAGGTTTTTTTACTTTTAATGTGCTGTGTTTCTAAATAAAAACACTAAAATAAATTTTAGAATAATAATTATAATAAACTCCTCAGGAAAGTATGTAATTAGTGTTAACTATTTGACTTCATTAACTAAAGTTCACTACAGACTTGCTGCAACCATACAACTCGTATTAAGAAGGAATCAGGTTGGTTTTCGAATGACCCGTTCATGTTTAGATCATATTGATACTCTAAGAATCATCATAGAGCATTCGATAGCATTTCAAATACCCTTATATCTAATATTCGTCAAATTTAAAGATCAATTGATAGCATATGGAAAACTCTAAAAGAAAAAACTGTTAATGTCAAACTTATCAGGATGATTAAAGAGCTCTATAGAAATGCTTTTAAAATAACAGCAGAAGTTAAACAGGGATGCACTTTATCCCTTCACCTCTTCAATATAGGATTGGACAGCATACTGCACAATGCTACTGCAAATATGCGGTGGACTTCACATTTGACTGACCTCGACTATGCCAATGATATAACGCAACCGCCTACTGATATCGAAATTTTACTTATTGCTTTAGCCAGAGGCGCAGGTTTAGAAATTAAAATGAAAAAGACGAATGCCCCTTAATTCCACAAATAATACCCTTTCTACCTTAGGGAACGTCGATATCGAGAACACAAACGAACTCACATACTTAGGAAGCATCATTAGCTTCGACAGGAGTGTAGACACAGATCAAGAAAGCGCAGAAGGCTTTCGGTCAGTTGAATTCAATACGGAATACTCATTCATTCTACACGCAAATTAAAGTAATAATCTGTATTTCAAACGATAATTTCGTGTTACTATATGGCTGCGAAACCTGGATAGTAACAAAAACAACTGCCAAGCTTCTGCAATAATTCGTCAATCGGTGCCTAAGAATCACCAACCAACCAGAAGTGCGTATAGAAATTCGGCAAAGAAAATGGGGATGAATAGGTTACACTCTGGGGAAGCCAAATGAGGATATCCCCAAGGATAAAGAAGGCCTGACCGACCAACACAAACGTGATGACGATCAATACTAGAGGGGCTCCCCAACATCGGATATTCTTAAAATGACACAAAAATAACCAGCCGCGCGGAGTCGAGCCAGATGGCGAATTTTTACTTAAGTCATTTACTCCCTGTCGGAGCTGTTACGACATAAACAATTAAAGTTATTAATTCTAAGAAATGTTATCGTCATATGGTCGTTCTGATGAAATTTGGTCAAACGGGAGACTTTGGAATCACTATCACCTGTTTCTCTCTCAGTGAACACATAGGGGATGTTGTAGGTGCACTATTGCGACATGACTCAGCAAACTTATTATCCCTGGCATGCCATATGCAGGCTTTAGATGAGTACTCCTAATTATGATATAGAAAATCTAATTATATCAATACCTCATACAATAAACGAGTGCACAAATGACCATGGAAGAGCTACTCTTTTTTTTTGTTAAAATCATTAGGAAGTTTGTTCAAAATGTTATGGATTACTATAAATATGTATTATTTTTTCGGAGTTCTTTGGGAATAACACCACATAAATTTGAAAGTCTGTATATTTCAAACATAAAGTCCAAACGTTTTAAGATCTAAATCAGACCCCATTTTCAATGGTATTAACACAAATGAACAAGAAATTTAAAAAAAATAAAAATTAAAAGGATTCGTAATGACAAATTTCGTAAATCACAATTTGATATTTATGATTTACGAAATTTGTCATTACGAATCCTTTTATTTTTTTATTTTTTTAAATTTCTTGTTCATTTGTGTTAATACCATTGAAAACGGGGTCTGAGTTAGACCTTGAAACGTTTGGACTTTTTGAAATATACACACTTTCAAGTTTATGTGGTGTTATTCCCAAAGAACTCCGAAAAAATAAAAACCAGAGATGCCACAATTATCGTTCAGAAAACAATCATAATGTATCTACATATAATAAATAATATAAAATAATGTGTTTTTCGTGGTGTTTAATTTTTTTGTCTCCAGTGCATTTCAGACTTACGGAGCAACAGGAAACCATCTCCAGACGATTTTTACAATATAGGTAGACTTTAGTTTATGATATACAGATTTTATTCACAAATGTTAAAGCTATTATAATTATAAATAAAAATTTATTTAACAACAATATTACAAATATAACTTTATACAATCTTTATATATCTAAGTATCATTCGGTTTATGAACAGAGTTTTTACGGATCCACAAAAAAATGTAAGAAATAAAAACTGAATCACGTTATCTATAAATGTTTTTACAGGAGGCATTATTATTCAAGCTTATTTATTTATTTATTTTTCGGTTAGGTTGTTTTCATATTTTAGTCTCTTGCTAGGCAAATTAATAATTATAACAATAACAAAAATATTTCGATCGCGCAATCTCACTGATATGTTAAAGGACTTGTAAGTTCATATGTTACAGCAATTAAAATCTCTTCCTAAACACATACACACAAAAATAAATTAAAAATGAGTCTTGTGTTAATGGCAGTAAATTAGCTACCATGAAGATTCAGATCAGAGTGCTTCATCGTTGTGGTATCCGTTTCTGTTGAGTGGTTGTCGTTCAGGTGCTGAAGAAGGTCTGTTCCTCTTGAAGAAACCACACTGAAAAGAAAAATACAGTCAGTTCATACAAAATATGTTAAAAATTGCCTCTAATATAGAGTAAAATAATAATATTATCTTTTTTCAGTATGAATAAATCTTATCCTTTAACACATTTAAAAACATACAATATGAGCTGACAACTGATCTTCAATTTTGTAACAATAAAATGAAC
Organism: Octodonta nipae; assembly: GCA_034190945.1. Lineage (NCBI taxonomy): Eukaryota > Metazoa > Arthropoda > Insecta > Coleoptera > Chrysomelidae > Octodonta > Octodonta nipae. The sequence goes on along the minus strand of CM067219.1, from coordinate 106,007,612 downwards.
CGACTTCAAAAATGAAAAAAGTTTACAAGAAATTATTTATAATACCACACCATAAGTACTTAGCAACCATTCATTAATTACGAAGACTATTTTGGCGATTACGATAATAACTATTGTTTAGAAAATCTGTATTGTAATTAAAAATAAGTTTTAAGTAATCGTAAAGTGAGAAATCAAATTATAAACAATAATTCTTTGCGGAAAATAAAAAACGACTAGGATATGAACATGTGTAAATAAAATTGTACAATAAGAATGTTGTTTTCTCCAACATTTAGCTTTCAATGTTAAATATCGCACATTTCGATTTATAAAATACCTGTCGTTACCCGCGATTTCATCCGCGTATGGAATGTGCAAATTTTCAAAAAAGAAATAGCTTATGAAACATTTGGGCTATATATATAAGAAATAGATGATAACGGCTGAATTAATATAAAAAATCAATTAATTGGGAAGCAGCCAGTTCACTAGGGTGTATGTTTATTCCTTCGTCAGTTCAACTAAAAATTACATATAAAATGACAGTAAGAATTGTTAAAATTTTTTGAATATAAACTTACGAAATGCGAGGTTCTTATTCACACTAACATTACTAGAGGAAAAAAAGGCCATACTAATATAAAACTCGTCTTGTTCGTTAAATTGCACTATTGATGTTTTAATAAAATTCTTGTTAGATATTTCATGATTGACTGACATTAGTTTGTTTTGAATTTATTTGAAAGGGATATGATTCGAGAAAAATCTAAGTGAAAGCATCGTAATTATAATCTTATTTGATTTCAACCAATGCCAGACCTTACATAAATATTCTAAAAAGAGAGAATTAAGTTATAAAAATATTGGTCATGAGTGATCATTTGATATATTTGGTGTGACCTTTTTTGAAATTTTAACTTCAATATCTAACAAATTACAATAGATAACATTGAGATTTTGTAAATCCGTTCTTTTATTTATGTTGTTGACTTGATTATTAATGCAAACCATCTCTAGGAAGTTCCGTTTGAAAAGATTTTTTTCTTGTTCTAATACTTTTGCATTTTTGAAATCGGCAGTGTGATTGTTGTTTGTGCAGTGTATTGCAAGAGTACAGCTTTCTTTGCGAAGCCTGAATCACTCTTATGTGAAATTATTCTGCTGTTGAGGCTTCTAGATGTTTGCCCAACATGGGTAGCTTGACAGTTTTTGCAATTAATAGAGTACACTACATTTGATTTCTTTTCATTCGGTGTTTTGTCCTTTATTTTAGTAAATATGTTAGCAACAGTTTTAACTGATTTATAAGACACTAGCATATTGTTGTTGGTGTTAATAATTTTTGCAATTTTAGGTGAAATTAGTTGAATATATGGAATTGATACATGTATTAATGTAGTATTATTGGAGTTGATAAGAGTATTATTACTGGAAGCCGCCTGCTGTACTCATATTTACATCCCGTGGAGAATTATAGATTAATCTTTTTAGAAAGTTCTTTTCCCGTAGAGAAGGATGGCTGATTTGACATATCCTTCTTTTCATCCCAGTAATCAAATTGATTTTCATCTTCATGGGATGATTTGAGTGGTAGTTTAGATATGTAGATGACATAATTTACTGCATCCCAGCAGATGCTAAAGATTATCTATTACAAACATTCAATAATTATAACTGTCATCTACAGTTCACTTTAGAAGAAGAAGATATTAATTGCAGTATATCAATTTTTGGAACTATTAAACCACCAATCCCGAATATATTTCACCCATACTGCAAGTGCTTATGGACGACCCTATAAAACAGTTCTATTCAACATTTTTTTGAACTACCTTATATAGCTGTAACTGGACTTCAAGTTACAGTGTTTATTTGTCAAACAATAAAACATTTTTTAAACACTTAAAAATAGCTAATCCACCCTATATTTCAGCTATGCAACGGCTTATGGTTTTGCGCTATATAACAATTATTTCTGATAATTTTTGAACGGCCTTGTAAAGTATAATTTTAATCAAACTTTATAAACAAGTTTTTCTAGGATTGTGTTAAACACAGTGTATTATTATAATTTTACATTGCCCCATATTTCAGGTATTCCATATAGTAGGATGGAGCTGTTTATCGTCTATCCTATATAACTTTTTTTTCAACCACCTTGTATTTACAACTACTTATGGGCCACCCAATATAACATTTTCTGTACCACTTTATATAACTATAAACCCATCAATCCCCAACATTTGTCACCCAAACTGCCACTGCTTATTGGTCACCCTATATAACAATTTTATTCAGAATTTTTGTTATGAGCCTTGTATTAACTATAACTCGACTTCTATCTATATTTAAACCATCCTGTATATACTGCTGCCAATTACTCAAGCATTATAACTTACTTGTCTGTAAGTTTTTGAACTACAACCATAATATTACTCTACAAAATACTTTAACCACATAGATCTACTTAGGGGTCACCAAATATAACACTTTTTTAAACACTTTCTCATAACTCTGCTGCACTTGTATTTCAACTATCCTATCTATGCAATTGCTAATGGACTTCGCTGCATTTTTCTGATATTTTTTAATCACCCTGGAAATTATAATTTGTCTCTACCACTCCTAATATAACTTTTTCTAACATTGTTTTAATCACCCTGTATAACGATAATTTTATTTCGCCTCATGTTTCAGATATTGCATACATGCAACAGCTCATGTTCTTCCCTATTTAATTACAATTCTACTCCACCCTCTATTTCAACGACCTTGCATATGCAACTACTTATCGGCCGCACAGTATAACATTTTTGTACCACCCTATAAATCCATCAATTCTCAATACAATTCACCAAAACTGCAATTGCTTATGGGGCACCTTATATAACAATTTTGTTCAACATTTTTTTTAATCATCTCCATATATAAAACTGCTCATGTTCTATATAACAAAATTTTTCCACCATTTCTTACCCATCCTGCATAATCATAATTCTACTCCACTTTACATTTCAACAATCTTGAACTACTCTACCTAGGTAACTAAACAGTTCAGTTATCTAGGTAACTCTTGGGGAGTAGGCAGATTGAGGCCTTGGGTTCGATCTAAACTCTGATACTCTTTTTCACTATAGTATCCTGATAATGGCTCCAAAGCAGGATTCGAAACGTCGAGTATATAATAATTTCAGAGACGGCTCACCCGGAACCTAGCGTAGTTCATAATAATGACCGCGGAAGCGTCTCAGACAATTTTTGTTACATATGCATGAGTTATTCTAAACACTTTTGGCGTGCTATTTAAACTTAACCCTCTTGATACATCGGCGATATTCTAATTTAATGGATTTTGTCGGATACTTTTTTTAATATGTATTAGATTAAACTATATTACAACGCTATTTTGAAGCATAGTCTGATGTTGTGATACTCCTTTTAAACATGATTACACAACGATTTTTTTTAATTTCAGCTTTAATGAATTTATTCCCTACTAAAAACAATCCCAGAAATATTAGTGAGGCTATCTGTTATCAATATGATGATTATTTCTACTTCGGGCCCTTGAATTTATTTAAAATCACTCAGTCAAACTTACTATAATTTATTTCCACTTTTTTATATTTCTACAACTATTTACAATTTATCTTGAAAATCTGATGTTTACTATACGGTAATCGAATACTGAATGAATCCTTTCGACGAGTCTCCGTATTTATATATTTCAACTCAGAAGGGTCTAGAAGGTCAAGGACCCGTGGAGAATTTTATTTCATCGAAGATTCCAGGAATTTCATTAGCGCTAGCAGCCCACCTCAACTCGCCAGACAAGCTACCTCTTGGATTTCGCGAAATATCGGAAGAATGCCGATTCCACGAAATATCGGATGAATGCCCATTCCACGAAATATCGGAGGAATTGCAGTCACATTATGCAGCCGATATTTGAAGAAATCTTAATCAAGTTTTCCCACATAAGTGGGTCGGTACACGAAGACGTAATAGGGTGACGTACAAGGTCACCTGATATGACGCCACTAGATTTCTAAATAGCCATAACAATGGGGTCATCTAAAAAATTTAGTGTATAAAAGAAAATCCAACAAAATAAATAACTTAAAAGTACGAGTAAGTCACGAAATAAACTCATGGGCGGATCCAAGGTGGGGGCGATGGGGGCGATAACAACTATTTTAAATGTAATAAACCAAGAAATATCAGTTTAAAATATATTTTGGTAAATTTTGTACAGGATGCCCCCCCTAAAGCTTGAAATCGGCCCCCCCCCTGAAGCATAAAATCGCTCCCCCGGAGGCACGTGACTGGATCCGGCTCTGAATAAAGTACATTTCGCAGGAAGCCATTAATAAAGTTTAGGAAGAATTTTTTGATCGCATAGGACACTGTTAAGGAAAAGAAGAAAAGCAGTTTGAACACCTCCTGTAATTTATTCAGTGTGAATTTAGTGCTACCATTGCATTATTTTGTTGTTATTAACGTTATTAAAAAATACAGTTTCTGATATTATTTATCGTACCTTCAATAATATAAATTAATACACATTTTTGAAATCTCCTTTTTCTACTTCAAAAGTGCCTTAGGCCATAACAAGTCTTAGGCTGTAATGGGTCTGGTCTTTTCGACCTTATCTGCCAGACTCAAGTAAATATTTATGTCATTTCATCTGCCTCCACTTTATCTTTTGCAAACTAAAATTTTTATTCACTTTTGTAATAAATTAACTTTTCTTTTCCAACAAACACCTCAACTATTTACAAAGGCGGGACAGCAATTGACTTCCAGTATCCTATTCTATTTATATCTATCACTTATTTAAAAGTTTGTAATTTATAATAAATACTGTATTAGCGACTCTTACTTTATAAACGTTCATCAGGGAATAAGCAAATAGTTTTTTAGATAATTCAGAATTCCATTACAATCTGGAAAAATTTCGTACAAACCAGCATGACAATACCTTCAATAAACCAACAACTTCACTATTTACACTTTTTACACATTTGTAACTAGATTCTAATTGTGATTAGAAATTTATTTATAAGGTGAACGAATGTACATATGGCTATCCCATCATCTTTACCGGAAGTCAAGGAAAATCCCTGGAATCTCCTTGAAATGTAAAATAAAAATAAATAAATACACATGACGCTATTTTCTGTAGATGTCGTCGTCTACTCATAAATGGTTTATGTTGTACATTCCACTATTATCAAAAAATGCATTCAATTAACCCATATTATCCTAGTATTACAGAATGCAACATTAAAATACAGGTTTTCATTCTCGCCTGGGTGACATTTTGCACTACTTATTAACAGATGGCATTATAAATATGATTAGTTGGACTTATTTCCACATAGAATTTATGTTAGTTGTTTATATTGGTTGATTATAAGTTGGTAAGTGCATATTTTGTAAAGCGGTGCCGAACGTTTTCTAGAAATATGGATATCAAATTTGTGTAAGTGCTAAAGTTGATTATGTTTTATTATTATTGCTTTGTGTTTGTATTTTAAAATTGCATTATAATACTCGCAGATAATTCGAAGTATAGGCTTATTTTTCCTTTGCATTTTGTCATTTGTTTTCTATAATTGAAAATTTTCAGGTGTTACATATATGTAATGCTAGGCTAAAGCGGTACTATAAGGGACTGATAAATACTTTTTAGGGTTCCGTATATACACTATACGGATACCCTTATAATATCACTCAGGATTTCTGCCTCTGTCACATCACAGCAATTTTCTCCTAAACTACTGGACGGAAGAGGTTGAAATTTGGTATGAAGGAATAGTTTGGTGACCTGATCAGGAGCACAAAGAAGAAATTTTGATTTTAGGGGTACTTCTGGGGAGGAAAACTAAAAAACTCGACCGCCCCCCTGATCTCCGAAACTACTGAACCTAAACTTTTGAAAAAAATAGAAAATATCGAACGTTGCGCCCGAACTTTACAGGAAAAATAAGGAGAAACCATTAATATTAATTTTGGGGGGCAAATTATAGAATTAAATAAAAATTTAAAAAATAAAAAAAATTCAAACTCATCATGTAATATATCAAATGAAAGGTCTCATTCTGAGGAACACAAATATATTTTTTTCATATTTAAAAAAAAATTAATGAAAAAGATATTAAAGAAAATATACCAAAATTTACCCATTCCTCCCCCCCTTATCTCCGAAACTATAAAACGTAAAGTTTTGAAAAAAAAATACTTTTATAGGTTCTGACCTTAAGTTTACTGGAAAACTAAGGAGAAACCTCTACTTTTCATTTTGGGGGGCAAATTACAGAATTAAATGGAAAATATAAAATTAAAATTGTTTCTAACCCATCATGTTATATATCAAATGAAAGGGCTCATTATGACGAAAACAAATATTTTTTTTCATATTTTTAAAATAAATTAATTAAAGTTATTAACAAAAATATAAAAAATTACCCATCCCCCCTTATCTCCGAAACCATAAGCTGTAAAATTTTGAAAAAAAATATAGGTATAGCGCCTCACCTGAACTTTACTGGAAAAATAAGGAGAAACCCATTTTTGGGGGGCAAATTATAGAATTAAATGGAAAATAAAAAATTAAACTTGTTTCTAACGTATCATGTAATATATCAACTCACAGGGCTCATTATGACTAATACAAATATATTTTTTTTTTTTTTTTTTTATAAATATTTTAAAATATATTAAAAAAATATTTAAAAAATTACCCATTCCCCTTTATTCCCCAAACTATAAAACCAAATTTTTTTTTACAGGAAAAATACGAAAAAATCTTTAATATTAATAATGGGGGGCAATTTATAGAAATAAACGGAAAATAAAAAATATTTTTTAACGTGTCATACAATATATCAAATGAAGGGCTCGTTATGAGGAATACAAATATATATTTTTCATATTTTTAAATTAATTGTTTACAAGATATTATCATAAAGATATAAAAAATTCTCATTTCTCGCTTTATTTCCGAAACCATACTACCTAAAATTTTGAAAATAATTAGGGGTACTGGGGCTCACTTGAAATTTATAAGAAAAATTATTAGACTAAAAATTCAATTTTCAAACGAATCATGTAATATATCAAATAAAAGACTCATTATGTGAATTACAAATATATCATATTTTTAAATCATTTGTTTAAAAGATATTAGCAAAGATATTAAACATCGACTTAATTCCAATTTTAGAAACTATACTATTTAAATTTTGAAAAATATATTTTATTTGTATTTTTAAATAATTTGAATAACAGATTTAATAATTTATAATTTAAAACTTGACCTATTTTGCCCTTTATCTTCCAATCTATAGAGCCTCAAAATTCAGACAATAGATTATAAAAGGCTTCCCTGAAAGTTTATTAGGAAAATAAAACTGTAATGTTAATTTTTGGGGGCCAAATTAGAAAACCAAATACAGCGAATCTTGAAGATGGTACGGAACCCCTTACAATGCGAGTCCAACTCGCACTTGACCAAATTATTTTTATTCTAAAATTTGCAAGTGGGATGTAATAAAATATTCATTTAGTAATTAAATAATCTCTATTGTAGTGACGGTTTAACGTTAGATGAAACATTACAAATAGCCTACGAAAATGAGGAAGTTGAGATTTATACAGAACCTCCAGAAGTAAGGCAAATACTGATGAAGAATCAGGAATTGAGCATGAAAACGCAGATGTTGATCAACTTCCTGGTCGTGAATTACGTGCCGAAGCGAAGGTTAAGAAATAATGTTGTAACTACAGCATCATTGTGTTATGGGGAAGAACCCATTTCATATACAAGAAGGTTTTCACAGAAGGAATAAAAAATTATCCATGTACCCCGGCCCTATGTGGTTGGCAAGTACAGTAGTTGCATGGGAGAAAGTGAAAGTGGTGATGGTCGCTCTTTACTTGGATGTTTCTCTTGATAAGGCCTGGTATTTATTTAGAAAATCAGGAAAAAACATAAAACAACTTGATTTTCGCCTTTTAGGTCAGTAAAGTTAGCACCGCCATTTTACAGAAACTCAAATTAAAACATATGGGCTATTTAGGAGCTCTTGATTTTTACCTAAATTGATTTTTGAGCTCAATATTTACTATGGAAAAAGTGCAAAAAACTATTGGCGGTGCTAACTTTACTTAAAGTTAGCACCGCCATCTCAGAAAAACCAACAAAAAAATTTTGTGAAGCGTCTCAAATTAGGAGCTATTTACGAGCTTTTAATTGATGTATTGAACGTCAACCCCTAAATTTGTCTAAGGGGCAAAAACCACCCCCGAAAAAATATTGAATTTTAATTTTAAATTTAAAATCTATTAAAATTATCTACGATTTACGAGCTCTTTCCTGGTGTAATGCACATAAACATCTAAAAATGTTCAAGGGGTGAAAACAACCCCCCAAGAATGCAGTTTTTTCGAATTTTATGATTAATAAATTTTGAAAAATACCAGCATGATCTACGATTTACGAGTTTTCCAACGGTATATTACACGACAACATTCTAATTACTGGAAGGGGTGCAAACCACCCCCCAATTATGTAGCTTTTTCAAATTTTATGATTTATAATTTTTGAAAAATACCAGCATAATCTACGATTGTTTCTCAATTAATTCATTCATTATGCGGTTTGTACACCAGTAATGTAGTTTTCCAATAAGGATACTCATAATGAAAAGATATTACCATCTTTTAGTCCATCCCCAATATTTTACATAATTATTTTTAGTCCATTTTCAAATATCTAAAGTTAGAACGTTATTTTTTGGCCTATTAAGAATTTTCATTTTAGATTTTGATGTAACATTTGAAAAGCCTTCTTGCCGCTGTTTGTAATGGCCTTTTCTGTAGCATGAAAAATAAAATTTGAATACACTGATTATTGAATACATTGAAAACAGTTCTCTGATAATGCTTATCTAATATTTGATTGGTGCCATTGGTTCTAGTCGAGGCAATATATTTTATTAAAGCAGTAAAAAATTCGTAATGTGGTATTTTCTGCAGGGTTACTTAAATTCTTAAATCACATAAGTAATATACGCCACTCTGTACTCATCCTTTACATTCAAACTCATATATAATATACTTCATTATACAATTAATCGCTATCATTTGATTTAAGAACATTTCTTTTTGATATTCAAGTACGTTGAAATTCAATAAGTAGGTACCTATATTGAAGTAGTTATTTATATAATTACTATCCATAAACATTTCCTCAACAAATGAGAACCAAACTGTTGCTTACCCTCCTAGAAAATTCGAATAGCAGGTTGCAGATTTATACACACAAAAATCAATGACACTGGATTTTAACAAAATATTCTAATATATTTTATGAGATTAACCAGTAATTTCAAATATGAAATCGTCCATCTATGGAAATTTTACTGAGTTATTAGTTACAGGTAGGAATATTGGCACCTAGATGGCGAGACAACACATTTGTTTAATTCATTCAAGTACGTTTGATCTTTTATGTCTTCCTATTTGTATTTTTGGGTTACTATGAATAATTTGATTATTGTGGGTACAAAAATAATAGTTGAAAGAATAATAACGAAATACATTGCCCTCTCAGATACCAAACTCCTGTTTTATATTTCTTGTATAGATTATAGATTCAGCCCATTTTCAAATGGTAAAGGTTATATAAAAATAAGAATATTATTTGACTTATATTTTCTTAACGTTGTTATGACTCGTTTGGCGAAGGTTGGTTAAGGTAATTATTAAAACTTCGAGCAACAGATTTTGAAGAAGAAGCGAGTTGAATATAAAACCAGAAGAAACGGTAACAACACGTGGTCCATAAAGATGGTTACAATTTTTCGTTAGATTCAATACTTAATTAAAAGAACATAATTCATAATACAATTATTTATCCGAATAATGACTACCAACAGTAGGCGTTTTTAAACATATTGTTGGAAAGCTTATACATCGTAGATAATTACACCTTACACCATTTCCAAGTTTTCAAATCACAAAATTTGTAAAATCTAGATTTCTAAACATTTGCCGCAGTAAGGATAATATTTAATATTTTCATCCACTTCAAAACTGACAGTTGGAAAATTTAAGAACTACAAATTTGGAAAAATTTCATAATTTGAAGGTTGTTTGCATTCCTTACAATAATTTGAAAGTAATCGTGTTATATATCCTTGAAGAGCTTCTAAATCGTAGATTAGGCTGTCAGTTTTGAAAATGAACAATATCACATAATATAGACAAACTGGGAAATTAAGGGGGTTGTTTGCATCCTTTCCAAAAATTTTAAAGCTCGTAATTCGTAGATAATCCTGATAGTTTTTAAAATTTATAAATCATAAAATTTTAATAAACTGCATAATTGGGGGTGGTTTGCACCCCTTCCAGTAATTTGAATGTAGTCGTTTAATATACCGTTGGAAAGCTCGTAAATCGTAGATCATGCTGGTATTTTTCAAAATTTATAAATCATAAAATTTGAAAAAACTGCATAATTGGGGAGTGGTTTGCACCCCTTCCAGTAATTTGAATGTAGTCGTGTAATATACTGTTGGATAGCTCGTAAATCGTGTATCGTGCTGGTATTTTTTAAAATTTATAAATCATAAAATTTGAATAAACTGCATAATTGGGGGGTGGTTTGCACCCGTTCCAGTAATTTGAATGTAGTCGTGTAATATACCGTTGGAAAGCTCGTAAATCGTAGATTATGCAGGTATTTTTCAAAATTCATAAATCATAAAATTTGAAAAAACTGCATAATTGGGGGGTGGTTTGCACCCCTTCCAGTAATTTGAATGTAGTCGTGTAATATACCGTTGGAAAGCTCGTAAATCGTAGATCATGCTGGTATTTTTCAAAATTTATAAATCATAAAATTTGAAAAACTGCATAATTGGAGGGTGGTTTGCACCCCTTCCAGTAATTTGAATACTGTCGTGTAATATACCGTTGGAAAGCTCGTAAATCGTAGATCATGCTGGTATTTTTCAAAATTTATTAATCATAAAATTCGAAAAAATTGCATTCTTGGGGGGTTGTTTTCACCCCTTGAACATTTTTAGATGTTTATGTGCATTACACCAGGAAAGAGCTCGTAAATCGTAGATAATTTTAATAGATTTTAAATTTAAAATTAAAATTCAATATTTTTTCGGGGGTGGTTTTTGCCCCTTAGACAAATTTAGGGGTTGACGTTCAATACATCAATTAAAAGCTCGTAAATAGCTCCTAATTTGAGACGCTTCACAAATTTTTTTGTTTGTTTTTCTGAGATGGCGGTGCTAACTTTACGTAAAGTTAGCACCGCCAATAGTTTTTTGCACTTTTTCCATAGTAAATATTGAACTCAAAAATCAATTTAGGTAAAAATCAAGACCTCCTAAATAGCTCGTAATTCCCATATGTTTTAATTTGAGTTTCTGTAAAATGGCGGTGCTAACTTTACTGACCTTTGCCTCTTGATACATTTTAAAATATGGAACAGCAGCAAAGGGTGCAGGGGAGGCTGAAGTCAAGTTTAACAAGTTCCACATCAAATAAAATAGATGACAACATTAGATATGATCGAATAGATCATCTCCTGGTCTATATTCTAAATAACAAAAGAAGGCGTTGTGCCAATGAAGGCTGTACCTCAAGCGTAAAGACCATATGCACCAAATGCATGCTTTGTCTGTGTTTGGATTGCAGTATATCTTTTCATACAAAATAAAGGCTGATTGAAATTAATCTGGTTTAGATATTAATAAGTAGGTACCTATATTAACCTAGCGTTACATATATGTAGCATCCCCTAAAAATCACCCTGTAGATTTTTTTTGTAAATTACTTCACTACTAACATTTTCAATCTGAATAACACAGTGTTTTGGTAAAATGCATATATTGTAATTAAAAAATCAAAATTCGGGATAATATGGGTAAAATCAACACTTTGCATGTCTCAGGTGGATTGTTTGTTTAGCTAAGAATTTACTTATTCCATACTTTATGTACACACTGTAGTTTAACCCAGTGAAAATTGCGCAGATACAATTATACTCGTACAAATAGTGAAAAAATGAATCTTACTGTTTTTCAGGTCCGTTAAAATGAATGCATAATATTTCGAAATAATAATAACAAGTTTTGTTACCTTACTAAGCAGCCATATCAAAAGTAACAGCATAATAACCCCAGCCACCGCAGACACAACGTATATCCACAACGGTGCTACTTCTGGTACCAATTCCTCTTCTTTAGCTGGTATGTGGGTAAATATTTCATGTTTACGGAGAACCTTGTCCCTGACTTCTCCATCGTACGGTACTTTGGTTATTTTTCCCACCATCATGGAGGATATATTTATAGGTTGAGACAAAGTAAGCTGTTGGAAGCAATTAAAATGTATTAGTATTATACCAATTTCGAATTGAACATAATTCTATTCACTTGTTTATTAAGATTCTCCCCAGTTTTCATTACAATTTATTAGTAATTCTATGGAAACATATACAACACGTTTAAGATACAAATAGAACAGCAATTATCGGTCAGGAAAACGTGGTATGTCACTTATATTGTCAATATTGTAAAATATTTTCTTATTAGCAGCTCTGCCTCTACTACAATAGCGGAAGTTTAAATCATTCGAATGATTATCCAAATGGAAAAACTTGTGATGTGATATTTAATAGGATAGAGACTTAGGGAGAAAATTTTAAAGTTAAGATTGTTTTCACATTGCAAGTAATTTAGAGTGGCCTTAGGTATTTATCTCTGAAGTGGTTAGGAGTATAGTGTACTATATTCACCAAAAAATAGGTTTTATATTTTAGCAACCTCATTAAAACCAAAAGTAAATTTTTTCAGATGAAGAGATGCTTTGAATTTAGTCTGAGATACCAAAGAGATTTAACCACCATAACTCAGTGCGACGAAATTCTGAAAATGTGGGTATTAAATATGCATCTCAGTTCTCATAATTGATAATTAAATTTAGAAATAACATTCAAACTAAACATATTTGTATGATAATTGGGTTTTATTTTCACAAAGAAAACAAATGAAACTGGTGTAAAAACTAGTAACATAATTTGTCAAATGATTTTAGGCTATAGAAAGTAGAATTTTACAAAATCAACAGAAATAGATTAATGTCGAAGTGCTTCTTGGAAAATAACACCACAGTTATTCCCAAGAAGCACTTCGAAATTGAAAAATATGCCACAAGTATCATTCAGAAAACAACTAGAAATAGATTACATAGACAAAAAAGTGAACAAAGATTTAGTGATTACTATTATGTTTTTTTGGGCAATAACACCACAATAGAAATAAAACGACCTATATTGAAGGAAAACCAAACGTTTCAAAGTCTATTCTGACTTCGTTGTCAATGGCTTTATATTTATTGATGTAAATTGCAAAATGAAAATTTGATTTATTTATTTATTTATTGCAATTTACATCAATAAATATAAAGCCATTTACAACGAAGTCAGAATAGACTTTGAAACGTTTGGTTTTCCTTCAATATACGTCGTTTTATTTCGATTGCGGTGGTGGTTATTGCTCAAAAAACATAAAAGTAATCAAGAATATGCCACAAACAACGTTTAGAAGACAAAGATATCGTGATTAGTATATCAACATTAAAAATAAGCTAAATATTCCGACACAAATAAGTTCAAGGCTCAAATAAACTCAAATTTACTTAGAAGAGACTTATTATACTTACCACATTTCTAACAGCTCTAACGTTTAGCCTAGATCTAAGAGCTATTGCAATTTCTTTGTCCTTTTCCAGAACTCCTACTACACATCTTATATAAATGCAATTTGTGGAATTGCATTTCACCAACCGTTGTATTTCAGCATAAGGATCTCGTTCAGTTTGCCTTTTTCCTCGCGATCTAGCATTTGTGCTTGATGAGTCTGCTGGAACGTTATCTCTTTCTTCTAAATTATTATGCAAGAAAGTCGGCGGTATAGTTCCACTATGTGAATAGCTACCCTCAGATGTCCATTGTCGTCTGTATCCTTGTCCAGCATTAGCTCCAGATGATTGAGATTGAGACTGTCTATACGTGGCGCCTCTAGAGTCTTCGGCAGATCCCGCACTTTGACCATAATAATTTTCGTTTTGGCTATATGAAGATCCTCCAGAAGAATGACCACCACCCGCTACGTCTTGACCAAATCCCTTACCTAAATCAAGAGTGTGAACTTGAAATCCTGAGTTGGATGTAGCTTCTCCAAGACCTTGACGACCACCACTTTGAGAGCCACCTATTTCAATGGGTATAACAGTACTCCTTTCTATTGTATAAGTTTGGTTGTATATCACTTCACCTGTAAATGAATTGAAAATATTATTTTTCAAACAGGGGAAGTGGGCGTAAAATGAGATACTTGAAGTTTGTTATTATGTATAGAAGGTAACTGATACAAAATTGTGCCAAAGTGAGTATGCTGTAATAATGTTATTAGTTTAACCAATACTTATCAAACACTCAAAATAATAATTGCATGTCAATTACTCTACTATACGGTGGTGATGAAATGAGTTTTTTTAGCCAGTTCTCATACTGAAATACAATTTGCGGGGCTCGTACGCGAAATTTTGTGATTTTACAAAAAAAATGTTAATACATAATATATTATAGGAAATTTTCTGTAGTTTGCATAAACATTTTTATCATAAAAATCGCGGCGTGAGCAACAAAGATACAAGGTGGCAAAGTTGAAATTCTGAAAAACCACATTGAAATTGTAAAATTAACAATTTAGAAAAGTCCTGGTAAAATTTTCAGGTGACCTCCTTATTCCAACCAAATAATTGGGTTATACTGGAATAGGTCCGCGATTGCAACATAAAACCTTGGTTCCCTTAGACTTGGATACCTGTTGATTATCGTTGGATGAGAATCTATATAATTAATTATATAAGATTCCTTTTGCGAATTCACTGTGAATATGTTCCATTGGGTATACAATTTCAGGTAACACAATTGTAACTGATGATGATAGTTTCTGTCTTTACTCGGTGAAAATTCATTTTAATTTTATATTAAAATAAACACACCACATAAGTAATTTTCCCTTATATTTATTTGCTATTGACAATTGTTTCATCAGATTTCTGCCTTCTTCGGAATACAAAGTAGAACTATATGCTATATGCCTTAAAACAATTACAAAGAAATATATGGATGCTCTTACAGAGATATAAAGACGATTATTGAAATTATGGCATATTGAATCAGGTAAAAGGCAAATACCACTATTAAGAAAGAACAAATTATTATAGTTGAGGGGTTGAAATGGAATAAAATATGCATGTAATGAGTTTATATAATTCTAATGAAAAGATTAAGTAATGGAGATGAATTAGTTTCGGTTTGATCATTCAAGAGGTATGGTGAATTTTTGTTTTGGTTCATTTCTAATGACTAAAAGATATATTTTTTACTTTTTTGTTGTAAATGTTGTAATGTTGGAACGTATTCTGAGGTAGATGATTTTCATTCAATAAATGGTCGGCAAAGGTTGACTTATTGTAATTCTGGCACTCTAAAGCTTTGGTATGTTCATCCATCTTGTCTTGATTGATCTTCCCATATGAATGAGGTAGAAACTAGGGCAACTACCACATGTCTTAACTTATAGACACCCGAGTTGTTATTTTAGTTAATTTTATTTTTATTATTTCTTATATGTTTTCCATAGTTGTTATCCGTTTTAAAAACTGTACGAATGTTCCTATTTAATAAAAATTGGGCTATTTTTGAGAGGGAGAACCGATAAATGTGATACTTTGGTATAGTTTGGGATCGATATTATGGGTAGGAGGATATACTTCATTTAAAGACTTTTTATTTAATTTTTTAGTTAATATTTTGTGGATAATTTGATTATATTTACTGTAAAATTAGAACTCAAATTAATGAGATTATTCTCCGAAAATTTCTAAGCCAAAAGAAAAAACTACAATTATTATTAACCTATCAAATAAGTCACAACTACTCATCCAAATCCTCAATTTTTTAACAGATTTGTTAATTTAAGCTTCATTTCATTTGATGATAACGAGAAAACACTATTAAACAAAGGTTTTAAACACAATCTCAGAACTAAAATTTCAACAATATAGAACTTTTAGGGGTAGAAACAGAACTTGCTTTACTTAACAAAACCAACAGCATAACTGACAAACCTATCGCGTCATATCTAATCCACCACTCATTCCATAAAACTGTCAACAACCCTGAACTCCCTACATTAAATTTGATCCAAAACAATTAAAGACAATGATTTAATTTTTACTAACGCATACAAAGGAAATAGTATTGTTGCCTTAGATAAAACTAACTACATTAACAAAACAAACGATTTTTTTTAAACCTTCCAATTATTCTATTATTACCAAAGATCCCACCCCCAAATTTCAACTTCAAGTTAAAAATACCATTAATGAAATCAATTATTTATTTAAAGATTTTCAAAAAAGACACTTAACAATAATGAACCCATATCCTCCTCGCTTATATTCATTAATTAAACTCCTAAAGATAATCACCCTCTTAGATCTATTATTTCCTATTTCTCAGCTCCTTCTTCAAAAATTTCCAAAGCGCTCCTTGACATATTAAAACAATACTCCAAATTCACTCCCACACATAGCATAAAAAATTCTCTTGACTTAGTGACAAAAATTCAAAAAATAACCCTACCTAATAACTGCATACTATTATCCTTCGATGTAGTCAATCAACACCAATCCAGTTATAACAAACGAAATATTCATTCTCTTACAACTTTGCCTTAACCACAATTATTTTCAATTTAACAACAATTTGTTAACAAGGTTTAATTATGGGTAACCCATTAAGCCCTCTTCTGGCCGAAATATTTATGAAAAACATAGAACCACACATTTTCAAACATAATCTGAACAGTAAAATACTATATTGGTATCGATATGTTGACAACATGTTTGCTTGTTTTACTGGTACTTACAGACAACTACAGTTATTCCATAACTGCATAAATCAAATCCACCCTAACATAAAATTCACCCTGGAAACTGAGGCTGACAATACATTAAATTTCCTTGACCTATCAATAGACATGACAACCATTTTCCATTTATCATAAACCTTCACACAATGACCTTACAATCCACAATAGTTCACACCTTCCTCACCAACACAAACTGGCAGCATACCATAGTATGTTGCACAGACTGATTAGCATCCCATTACCAAAAACTCATTTTGATACAGAACTACACAGAATAAAATGTATTGCTGTCAATAACGGTTATAACCCTTAAAATATCGACAACATGTTAACTAAATTAAATAAAAAGGCTTCAAATGAAGTATATCCTCCTACCCATAATATCGATATCAAATTATATCAAAGTATCACATTTATCGGTTCTCCCTCTCAAAAATATTCTAATTTTTATTAAACAGGAACATTCATACAGTTTTTAAAACGGATAACAACTGAGGAAAACATATAAGAAACAATAAAGATAAAATTAACAAAAATGAAAACTCGGGTGTCTATAAGTCGACATGATGACAAGATGGGATGAACATACCAAAGCTTATGAGTGCCACAATTACAATAAGTCAAACTTTGCCGACCATTTATTGAACGAAAGTCATGTACCTCAGAATACGTTCCAAGTATTAGATTTTCAACAAAAAAGTAAAAAATTATATCTTTTAGAGTCATTAGAAATTAACAAAAACAAGAATTCACCATACCTCTTGAATGATCAAAACTAATTCAATAGAATTATATATAAACTCCTTACATGCATGTTTTATTCCATTTAAACCTCAACTGGAATACTTTGTTCTTTCTTAATAGTGGTATTTCCCTCCTACCTGCTTCAATATCCCATAATTTCAATAATCCTATTAATAGCTCTGTAATTGCATCCATATATTTCTTTGTAATAGTTTTAGGCATTTTGGCATTTAGTTCTACTTTGTATTCTGAAGAAGCCAGTAATCTGGTGAAACAATTGTCATTAGCAAATAAATATAAGTGAAAATTACCTAGTTGTGTTTATTTTAATGTAAAATTACAATTGTAACTGATTCGTTTTGTGTGGTGACATTGGTGAAGGATGGGTAATACTTAGCTGCAGCAGACATGTCTTCTATGAATACGTGGCAACCTAATGAAATAGATCCTAAACTTGTTTAGAGGTACGGGGGCTATGAGGTATGCTATGCCAAACAAAAAGTCACCTATGTTTATCTCGTAAAGCATCGTCTGGAATGATTTCTCAGCCATATTTCTACATCGAGTGGTTACATACCATGACTAGGGTGTGTTGAGAAACATAAAATTGTCACTTGGTTCTCCCGAACCGTATCTATCATTACAAAATTCTGATTATATGATTCGTACACGTTAAGTGCAAGTAGCATTAAATTACTTAACGAGCGGGGCCAGATGAAAAGTTCAGGGGAGCCCAAGTGCTATTTCGTATTAATCTGACATTTCCTTCTTGTATTTAAGAGATCCTCTTTTTCATCTTAAACTTACTGATTTTGAAGCTCTCTGAAGGAACTACCGCGCTCATTCTTTTGGTTCCGCCCTTGGATTGCTTTTTTGTGTCGTTTAGTTTGTGTAAATAGGTGAAATGACTATAGGGATTTTAATTCAGTTTTCACTAGTATATAATCTCATTCATAAAGAGGATTAGTATATATGAAATTTATAAATGTGTTATAAAAATGCTGGTTTAAGTTTATTAACACCAAAGCCAAATTTGTTTGGTTGAGAAATACTTGCCTGATGATGGAGCGGCATGGTAAATTCCGCTTTCGTCATAATATCCTCGTCTCTCCGATGAAAATCGGGAACCACCTGAAAATTATTATAAATATCCGAATATTATAATAGTTCTACAAAATTTGTTATTTTGGTTTGTTTTTTATTATATTTTAGAAAGTAGTAAAGAAGAATCTTACCTTCTCGAGAACCTCCGCCAACTTCATATGCAAATTGTTCTCGTGAAGGAGGTTCTGAATTCTCATTCCAGTTGTTTCTGGCAGAATCAATTCGCCGTCTCTCTTCTTCATATTTTCGTCGCTCTTCTTCTGTTCTCCAACTAACTCCTGCTCCTGAACCTGGTTGTTGATAGCTACTACCATATCTTCTTTCCTCATATTGTGATTCATACGTACCGTTCCTTCTTCCTCCAGCCGACTGTTGCCTTCGTTTCTCTTCTTCGAGTCTTATTTCTTTTTCTCTTTGCCTTCTTAATTCCTCACGTTGAATTCGTTCCTCCTCGACCCTCCTCAGTTCTTCCTCTCTTCTACGTTCTTCTTGAATTCTAGTTTGTTCTTCTCGCCTTCGCACTTCATCTTGCCTTCTCCTTTCTTCTGTTAGTTTCCGTTCTTCCTCTTGCCTCTTTCTTTCGAGCTCTTGTCGCCTTAACCATTCCTCTTGCCTCAATCTATCTTCTCGATTAGATGGTTCAGTTGCACGACCTCTTTGTTCTTCTCTGTGTCGAACCTGTTCTTCTCTTATTCTAGTTTCTTCTCTAACTCTGGCTTCTTCTTCCCTCAAACGGGCTTCCTCCCTAATTCGCATTTCTTCCCGAAGGCGAACTTCTTCGTGGAGGCGCGCTTCTTCGCGTTGGCGAGCTTCTGTTTCTTTCCTTAAGGCTTCCTCTCTTAATCTATTTTGTCGTTGTCTTTCATCCAGTCTTCTTCTTTCTTCCTCATCTGATTCGATTCTGCTGCGGTCTACGATAAATCCTGGTGATTGGCCAGAACTTTTTCGTTGATCGTGAAAAGATTTTTCTGATCGGGTACCTTGTTCATTTGTATAAAACGTCCTTAAAATATTTCCCTGTGAATCTTTAACTGTTGTTACATTTTCCCATTTCGTTATGGGTACTCCATTCTTGTATGTAATTATTGCCCTTGATTCGGTGTAGACGGTTTCTCCATCTGTATCTATAACACCAGAAGAGCTCGAAATACTACTTTCATTATGACGATGCCCTATAACATAACTGGAATCTCCTGACGAGATTTTCACTTCTTTGTCAATTTCCTTTTCTTTCTTATTGACTACTCCTACTCCACTAGATATTCCAGCTCCTCCAATTTGTGTGGCCGATCGATGAGTCGATGTCTCGGCAGAAGTAGTTGTTTCAATGTTTAAAGTATCGATTTTAAGTCTCTCCCAAATGGTCATGGACGCACGGTCATCACGCTGAAACAAAATCGTGCTGTAATGTAGTTTTCTTAGCATTTCTTGATAGGTACTACAAGCAGCATTCACTTTAGGAATAGATTTTAATTAAAAATAAATAATTTGGTCAAGTGCGAGTTGGACTCGCATACTAAGGGTTCCGTACCACCTTCAAAATTCGCTTGATTCTTATAAGAATACATATGTATTTAGTTTTCTAATTTGGCCCCCAAAAATTAACATTATAGTTTTATTTTACTAATAAACTTTCACAGAAGCCTTTTATAATCTACTGTCTGAATTTGGAGGCTCTATAGATTGAAAGATAAAGGGCAAAATAGGTCAAGTTTTAAATTATAAATTATTAAATCTGTTATTCAAAATATTTAAAAATACAAACAAAATATGATTTTCAAAATTTAAATAGTGTAGTTACTAAAATGGGAATTAAGTCGATGTTTAATATTTCTGCTAAAATCTTTTAAAGAAAAGATTTAAAAATATGATATATTTGTAATTCAAATAATGAGCCTTTTATTTGATATATTACATGATGCGTTTGAAAATTGAATTTTTATTTTCCATTTAATTGTATAATGTGTCCCTAAAATTACTATGGAGGTTTTCTAATAATTTTTCCTATAAAGTTCAAGTGAGCTCCAGTACCTCCTAATTATTTTCAAAATTTAGGTAGTATGGTTTCGGAAATAAAGCTCGAAATGAGAATTTTTTATATCTTTATGCTAATAACTTGTAAACAATTAATTTTAAAAATATGAAAAATATGTATTTGTATTCCTCATAATGAGCCCGTTCATTAGATATATTGCATGATGCCTTAAAAAATATATTTTTTATTTTCCGTTTAATTCTATAATTTGGCCCGCAATATTAATATTAGGTATTTCTTGGTATTTTTCCTGTAAAAAATAGGTCTTATAGTTTGGGGAATAAAGGGGGAATGGGTAATTTTTAAATATTTTTTTTAAATATATTTTAAAACATTTATTTTAAAAAAATTTAAAAAATATATTTGTATTGGTCGTAATGAGTCCTGTGATTTGATATATTACATGATCCCTTAGAAACAAGTTTAATTTTTTATTTTCCATTAAATTCTATAATTTGTCCCACAAAATGAATATTAGAGGTTTCTCCTTATTTTTCCAGTAAAGTTCAGGTGAGGCGCTATACCTCTATTTTTTTTTCAAAACTTATGTTTTATAGTTTCGGTGATAAGGGGGGGGGGAATGGGTAAATTTTGGTATATTTTCGTTAATATATTTTAAATTATTTTTTTCAATATGAAAAAAATATATTTGTGTTCCTCAGAATGCGACCTTTTATTTGAAGTATTACATGATGCGTTTTAAAAAATTTTAATTTTTAAATTTTTATTTAATTCTATAATTTGCCCCCAAAATTAATATTAATGGTTTCTCCTTATTTTTCCTGTAAAGTTCGGGCAACGTTCTATATTTCCTATTTTTTCAAAATTTTACCCCTAAAATCAAACCTTCTTCTTTTGCAGTATGTACTCCTGATCGGGTCACCAAACTATACATTGATACCCAATTTCAACCTCTTCCGTCCAGTAATTTAGGAGAAAATTGCTGTGATGTGACAAGAGGCAAAAATCCGGAGTGATATTATAAGGGTATCCCTATATTGTATATACGGAACCCTAAAAATCGTATAAAAATCTGGGTGTAGATATGTTTCCTGTAAACGAAACAATTAATGAGACCCATTACTATTCATTACATTTTTTAAAGGCAACCTAATATCTTAACGGCAAATAGATATCGATAAACTTCTTTTTTTTTAAATAGAACCTTTGAGTTAAAGGAAAATTATCCACAATGCTGTCATTTACTATTCTATTGCTGGAAATGAGGGATAAAAAAGTGCAGATTTTTATAAACCATTTCAAAACATTCGCTAAATGATTAGAAACAAATGCATCACATTTTTCGAAATAGGTCATGTCTTGGTTACCACTGTGATTGATTAATAAGAACTCTTATTGCATTATTTTTGTGAAGGAAAACGAACCATAGTCCGAGTATTTAATTTATTATGCAAACTTGATTTAAGATTATAGTATAAACTCAAAACAGATTAGTTACTTTTGTTATTTCAAAAATGGCGGTTCGACAATGGGGAATTATGACGAAATGGTTGAGGGCCCTGGAAATTGTTTTATAGGACTCAGGATTTATTTCTTACAATTCCATCCCTTTACGCCATATTTCCATCTTAAATTGAGGAATTGATGTCATTCTGATAAATATTTCCTTAGTCTATACTAATTACCTTACTGAATGTTCAGCTATATCTGTTTTTCTTTAAACAAAAGAAAAACAATATCTCTTATTTCCACCCTTGGTATAAGAACTAAGGGCATTATAATAAATTTTCGACAGTCTTCATAATCTAGGTACATCCATGTTTCTATTTCTCACGGAGATTAATTTTTGTTAGACCATATAGCCCTGAGATAGATAATTCTGACCCAGTCAGTTTTTATGACAAACTTGATGTAAAAACATTATGAACACTACCTAACAAAAAGCAGCACACAACTGGAATACTACTGGTATGAATGAACTCGCGAGAAAATGAGGTACGCATAGAATTTGAATTAGGCAATGTCGTGTACCTCCAAGAAATACCAAAACGAATAACTAAGAGACTAACTATATCGAAGACACATCACACAAATAAAAAATCGAACAACAGTACATAGCCCTCCGTACCAAAATTGGACAATTTAAGAGAAATCAATGAAAAGAAGAAAGGTCAATACGCTATAAAAGTATGTACGTATAAAATTCCAACTCCTAATTTATTAAATATTAATGCAATCAGGTTTATCCCGACAAACTCGAAAGGTTCACTGCGAAATAGGCCCAAGAAACAGTACAAACAACAACAAACTGATAATAACAAGCTACGAGAATAGGATAGCTCGTAAAGAAAACACAATATTGACTTATGGACAAGAAATAAAGGATCTCAACAACAGAAGAAATCAAATAAAATACAAAGCCACTGATATTACAGAAGAAGTAAGTAGAAAAAGGCCACAGAATAGAATAATTTAACTGAATATAGGTATTTCGAAAAATTGCCCAGATTGTAAGGGCCCTATACAGAAGTTAGGCTTCATATATATTCCAAGAGAAAGAGAGATGTCTACAATATGATTTCAAAATTACCCGACTATACTTGATTCCACTTTGAAATTCAAATACTAGTCTGGTGTAGGAATAAAAAATTCTGAAAATAGAAATAGCAATTCTTCGAAATTGTTTTATTACACCTTGTTACCCATTTATAACTTCTCATTTTTTTTGTAGCAGGAAACGAACTGAGAAGTAACCCTAATGTAAAATCATTCCGAAATTATTTATATTTATTATTAATTTTATGTATGCGCTTAGTAATTTATGTAATAGGTTATCCACCATTAGGTTCCCTACACTAATATAAATTATCGAAAACTGTAGTTTTTACTGAAACTCTATATTTAATTTTCTGATTTTCGGAATTGTCTCTTCTTTAAGAAATTCGTCGCAAAATGATTTCCAACATGACAGATGCCTTGCGCAATTACTCTGTGCCTGTTGGAAACTGCCCGCTGTCGTGGCGTTCTGGTGTTCATCACGTCTGGCTTGAATTTGTTTGTGAGTTTGCCCCACATAGGTTTTATGACAGTCTGCACATGGAATCACGAATCTCTCGCTATTGTACTAACGGGATCCTCGTCTTTGGATTCCTCAACACCGTGCTGATTTTTCTGTCGGTATTGAAAATAGTATGGATGTTGTGTCTTCGTAGAATTCTCGCATTACTGTCCGTGGTACCTTTGATATATGGCAAATGCCTTGATTATTGTTGTCTCAGGCTCCTCGTCTGTTTGTCCGGGTTACTTTGTATATTTCGATCTGTAAATCCGTTTTGTCTCAGAGCTGTTTGTAAACTTTGATATTATCCTGGTCAGTTAGTCTTTGTGATCTAATTCCTAAAATCTTGACGACGGCTTCTAGTTGGGCTGGATGGTGATGAGAATTAGCATGAAGGTATCTGTTGGTGTGAGTTGCTTTCCTGTATACTGTATGGTCAAAGGTTCCATCTTCCTTTCTATTTATTAGAACATCAATGAATGGCAATTGATTATTGGCTTCAACCTCCATGGTAAATTTTATTTTTTGATGAATGCCATTAAGGTGATCTAAAAATGTGTCGCTATTGCTGGAGAGAGTGGTGATCCCATGGGAGCTCCTTCGACTTGTTGGTAACGTTGGTTCTAGTAAACAAAATAAATTATCTTCAGACACTGCGTTGTTAAGTATACAAGGTGTTTTGTATTTTTTATTATGATATCCAAGCTTTCGTCGTTGATAGGGATGTTGGTGAAAAGGGACACAACCTCAAAGCTTACAAAAAGACAATCTGGTTGTAAGACCGTTTTGCTATTTCAATGAAATATGTCGAATTTTTTACATATGAGTCTACCCCCTCTGCAAAAGGATGGAGTTGTTGGGCTAAATGTTGGAATTGGACATTTTTGTCGATTCTACTTGCCTGGATTTTGACCTTAGTTATTTTCGCCAGATTCGTTGTTGGATCAGTAGTAGTTTGTTTGTATGCTGGATCTTGTATCAATGTTTGTATTTTGCTTGAGTAATCCGCTGTATCTGCAATTAGCATTTCTTTTATCTGCAGGTAGACTGACAATGTCTATGTTGAGCCGAAGTTGTTTCAAGGCCTCATTTTCTTCTATAGGTATGTTCCTTTTGGGTGGTTCAGACTTCTTCTTAGAACGTGTGACACTCTTGTGACTTTTAGAAATAATTCGACAAGAAGTGTTACATGTTTTAAGAAAGTCCAAAACACCCAAAAAAGAACCTACCTATAGTTCTCTCCGTAAAATGTGTCCGATCCATTTATTTCCCTATTCTCATAGTTTTTACGATTGACATATCTTCATTTAGATACTCTTCTCTAGCCCTCTTCATTTCTTATTTTATCTGACCATTTTATGTTTTCCATTCTTCTCTACAGCCACATTTCAAAACCATCAAGGTTTTTTTCCTTTTGTTTTAATGTCCATGTCTCTGAGCCGTATAAAATCACACTCCAGTCAGTCCATATGTAGAATTTCGCTGATCTTTGTCTCAGCTTCATGGGGAATGTTTCTTGTTAACAGGTCCATCATCCATCATTAATAAATGATGTTTTGCCCATGGCTGCTCCGCTCCTGATTTCTTCAAAGCAACTTCCCGTTGAATTTTTTGTTCCTCACAAATATTTAAATTTGCTTACTTGTTCCAGTTATTGTCTTCCAGAATAATTCTCACATCTTCTACTGTTTTTCCTACTCGCGTTACCTTTGTTTTTCCAATGTTTATCTTCATATCATACTTTTTACCAGTTTCACTAATCTTCCATACCATATTGCGTAATTCATTTTCTGCTTCTGCAAGGACTGCTTGGTCATCAGCATACTTAATATTTTTCACTTTTTCATTGCCTGCTTCATTCATCAGTTTTTTAGCATCCAAATTGAATAGTGCTGGTGTCATGCAACAACCTAGTCTCACTCTTCATCATATGATTATTTTTTTGGTTTCTTCAGTTTCCACCTTTACGACTACTTTTTGTCCTTTGTAAACGTTTCGAATTAGGTGTCACTCTCACAGTCCATAAAACACACATACATTCCCTTGTTCTTCTCCATTAGTCTCTCCGCTAACATTCGGACACACCCTATAGCATCGCGGGTCACTCATCCGTTCCTAAAACCAACCTGATCTTCGCCCAGGTGTTCAAAGAATTAATAGGAAGAAGATACAAAGAAAGATTTAGATGAACAAAATCTCAAAATTAATAATATAAAAAACCATGCATGCACTCACTGCAAAGTGTCTATAGTTTGAATTTGCAGCATCACATTTGACATTTCCTTGTGTATGAGGCTGATCTAGAAGATACAATAAGTCCTCTCCTAAAAAAGGAAATATATTTTTGTAGTAAACTGCGTGACTATCAAATAAATACATACCGCCAACGGTCGTCGATGGCCATAAAAGGAAAACTTCTGCTTCCTGGATTGTTGCTGGGCCCCTGTTCGTTAAATAGTAAACATGTGTCACTGAGGGACCTATATCACTTTCTTTTGTTATCTGTTCTTGTGTGTACCCTGATTCATTATAGTAAATTGTCGGAGGATAAGATTCACTGAAAAATATGGACAAACACTATTAAACGTAATGTAAAACGAATATTACTATACGACTAAGTAAGTTACACGCTAAAAAAATTGTATCATTTTATGACCCATATTTTCAACAGGATGTTAAGAATAACCCGATTGGAGCCAGCTACCAGAGAAATAAGATATTACCACGATAGGAACTAATTCGCCTGCGTTTGTTTGAGACAACAGACGTATACCCACGGAAAACCCAAATCAAAAAAACTGAAACGAGAACGGAAATCGAAAAATATAATACCTCTAGCCACATGAAATATAAATTTATGAAATTAGAAAGATCTAATCACCGAATCGACATCTGTTTATTGCGCAGGAAAAAAGTAAAGGAAATGTTAATAACGGCCAATAGTATACTATTCTTTAGCCGGAAACACAAACATGAGACAATTGTAAGCGGTTTGTGTACGTATCTTCTGCAAGTTTTAGGATTTAGACTAGCTGCTTCAGTAAAAATATGGTTAACTATTCGAATTTAGAAATAGCAGATATACATTTCACATATAAGTATGCTGAACAGTACCCAAAGCGTAGATAAAACGAGTCGTATCAGACACGTAATAATATATCGTTAAGACACTACTAAATACTACGATAAACTTTATTGGTAACTGAATAATCATAAAAAAATATTTCAACTTACCCTCTTAATTCTAAAGAGGCATCTATCAATTTCTCAATAGATATATGCTTTGAGTTGTCTGCTTTATTAGATTCCTTTTCGGAACTCGTAGTGTTTACCACGACATCAAACTCATAAGTGGACGCCAATCCTGTTTTGTGGTATGGTTGCAAGAGGATTTTGAATGCAGCAATATTTCCGGCTGACAACGGATTTCCAATATCACATGTTATCGTTCTGTTTACTGTAGTACATAAAATTCCAGCCATTCCAGGTTTCTGTTCAATTTTCCTGTAATGGATTCCTTCTGGATATTTCATTTCTAGAGTCGTTTCGAAAGCGTCTTCTCCAAAATTGGATACTATAACATCGAATTCTAATTCTCTATTCGAACCGAGCAGATACTTTTCAACATTGCTGAAAAAATACACATAGTTAAAAAATATTGCCAAACTCTAAACTTAGCGGCAGAACTATTAGCACGTTTAAATTGAATACTCAAAACCATCACTGACAAAAACTGTACTTGAACTTCCAAAAAATAAAATAAAGTAAAACAGATAGTTTTTTTAGTTATAAATTCACAAACATACTAAAAATTGCAAAATTTCACGACCCATATAATTCTCGAATCTGCTTCATTAACGGAAAATAATCACCTTCTTATGAGACTCCGAACTATATATATATATATATATATATATATATATATATATATATAACCATCGAAACTTCCAAATCGAAAAATTCATTAAAATCGTTAAAAGAATTGTTGGGGAAAAGTATTCCGTACAACCACATAAAGATTGCTTGTTTAATAATATTGTTTTATTGAGATACGTTATTAAATATTTTTAAAAATTAAAATGCTCAAATATACGAATTTTCCGAAAAATGAGGGCGTAACCTAGCAATAAAAATTCCCAAATGCGAATTTTCATCAAAATCGTTAGAGCCATTTTTGAAGAGCAAATTTGGTTGGTTTAATAATATTAGATAAATGGCCTGTGTAAGAAAATCAAGGTATTTTAAATGTAAACAACTTTCTTACACTTAAAATTTTGTTAGCTTAACTAATTCTAGCTTCATTATCATAATTATGAATAATTTCCCACTCCATGATATCAGTATGTTATCTAAAAGTTATTTTTTAAAGCTTCAAACGATTTTGAAATATCGGGTTCCAAGATTCCATTTTAACCAATTAATCATCTTTTTTATAAGAATAAATAATCAGCCTACCACCAGTCAAAAGACTGAAAAAAATTATCCAACCCACCCCAAAAAAATTTTTTGGCTACGGCCTTGGATTTAATCGATTTTATTGATTCCAAAAATTTGAATTGAAAGATTATAGGTATGTTATGTCTAGTTAGTTATAATATAAAAATTTATATGCTCTAAGTTTTCGTTTTTTTTTCTTTTCATTTGTTTAAATATTCTCATTTTACAATCATGATGTTTTGAATTCGGTATTAAGTAATTCAAGACGTTTTTAAATTGTATCAAGGACGAGTGGAATTTAACAAGGACAATTCAATTGAAACTGTCATAAAAAATTGACTTCAGCATGCTGCTGATTGTCTTCACCAAAAAAATTAACATCTATATATAAACAGGCAAAGACAAAACGATTAGGTACCATTTTCAACCGATTTTCTTCAAGTAGCTACTGACGACCTTCAGTGCATAATGCTAATCTTATTTATATATTGGTTCATTCATTAAATAAAATATAATAAAAATTCATTATTTACGTCAAATGTCAATGCCAAACAAATGAATGTGCCGCCGCTGCCAGACTCAAACCATTGAGTAATTATATATAGACAGACCAATGCTGTTACATGCTTAGAGCATGTACTTCTGGAAGTGGCATGCAAGCGTTATTATTTAGTGGGTAAAGTAATCGTTGAATATTATAATTATACAGGGCGATTCCAGATATGTTAGAAATCATTTTTTCATGGGTGGCACATGAGCACATATATAGAAAATATAGAGTAGAGTGCAATTATAACTGGGAAGCCCATTAGCGGTTGAAGGGTTCTTGGAATAGAAGGTGCAGTCTTATACAGGGTGGTGCAAAAATGTTACACATAAATGCATATACAGGGTGGCGGAAATGGAAATGCAACATTTCGTAACCCATAAGCAGTTCAAGATGAAATATAGGGTAAGAGCAATTATAGATATACAGGATGGTGATAAAAATGTTAGCACGAAGAGTTATATAATGATTGAAATATAGGTCGGAGTAGAATTATAGTTACAGAAGATAAACAAATTTCATAAACAAAAAGAGTAAATATGGTGGGTCATAGGCAGTGGCATATACAGAATGGTTTACCCGGTGGTTGAAAAATAAAAATATTATGCGTGGTTCATAAGCAGATACATATACAGGGTGGTGGAAATATGTAATGAGATGGAATTATTATAATGAGGATTTTAATAATGTTAGAGAATTGAGTGCAATTATAGCTATACAGGGGGGTTAGAAAAAATAAATATGTAGGGTAGCCCATTAGCAGTTGAATTGTTGTCATATTACGAATTTGAACACAAATAATTCATGAATTATATCTGAAAAAACTTGAATTTCGTTACTTATTTGTAGAGCGAGATGTAAGACCGACATCTAGGATGAGGAAACTATCACAGACCGAATCTGGATCCGTTCTGTGTAATTGCTGTTCGTCCTAAAGTCCTAGGATAGAATGTCACGATAAAATTTTCATGTTACTTAACGTGCCAGAGATATTGACACAATTGGTCGAATTTCGACCACTGGGCGACAGCTAGTAATTTAAAAATAAATTAAGCTAAATAATTTAAAGTGTTTAAAAGTGTTCAAAAAATATTATTTTTTAATAATAGAGGTTTTTACTGGCACATAAGAGAACTTTCTGACAACTTTATGACATCTAATTGATACTTATTACGGATGTCTATATTCAATTACCTTTAAGAGCTCTAAAAGAGACCTTTTTGCGGAGCAGCTTTTTTGTTTCTAGACATTGCAGTAATTTATGGTGTCCATAATCTGTTAGATAAACTAATTCAGCTATTGGTTGGCCTTTGTCTTTACTTAATAATCATATTTCATTAAAACAGGTTGTGACAAAACACATGCATTAACAGCTTTAGCTGACAATATTCTAGTTTTCTTTACAAAAAAATATTTTAACAAACATGTTCTGATCTTTTTTCATATATGTGGACTTTCAATGCCTTTAGAGTATAAAAAGTACCAAATTGAAGTTTTTCCTCCAAACGGCAATTATAACCGGCTGTTAGTAATGAAGAGTTTATCTAACTAAGGCTTCTACAGTAATTTTGACTCGCTGCAGTAAATTCGCAATCGACTCCAAAGAGATTGCGTTCATGTAATTTTTTTAGGTATTTAAATCAGTTAACGTTTTTTTTAGTTTTAGAAACCTCTCTATCATAACGATTATCGAATTTCTTCATTTACAATTGACATTTAGTAATAAACTGAGTTATTTTCTAAATTCTACTCTAATATATTTTTGCAATTCACTGTTTTTTAGTAAGCTAGCACGGCAGTTTCATCATGTGTTGTTTTAAATTCGCCAATTGGTTGTAACTGTCAACAGTGATTGGTGTCAACGCCGACACTTCTGCTTGTCTTCATCACAAGAGTTTCTAATCGTGGTTTCAGCTTCACCCTAATCAGAACTCATCAAACTTCTCAAAATAAATATCGAATGGTGCGGAAGCCAATTGTTTTTCTATAAAAAGGATCTACAACTCAAAGAGGGGGGGTTAAGCAAAAAATCATCTCTTAATTTGGAAACCCAATTGGAATATCTTTAATGTATCTTTAACTATGTTGTTTGGTTTCTTCGGAACCGCATTTTTTAAATTACATGATGAGAACTTGGTTTTTTTCATAAAACACAAAGAATTTTTTTTTCGTTAAAAATGGACTGATTTGAAATATGTAGAATTCAATAGCACCACTTGAAACTAGGTGTCAAAAAAATTACAACTGTTATACAAATTGGAAACAAAAATAAAGAAAATAAAAATTAACTTTTGGTCTTTATCCTTCGATTCCAGTTAGTATATGGTTCGTCATTTAAGATTTACAAAGGAAAACTTTAAGACACAAGGAAAAACAACAACAGTGAACAAAGTGATACGAAAATTCGATTGTGACCCTTTCAATCAAATATGGCAAATCTAATAAAACATAATTATTAACTGGAGACTATTGACTACAAAAAATACAAATATGAAGTGTTCGGCAGACTAAAGTAACAAGCCACGGAACTAGCCAGAAAAAATATCGGGATGGGGATTCACAAACGTGTAAGTGTATAGAGTTGACGTTTATGGGGGCCTTGCTGAGGCTTGGCAAGCGTGTAAACTTTACATTACTATTACAAAAACTAGTGTTATTTGTGCATCTACTAAAAAAATTTGATATAAAAGTATATTTAGAATTTTAGAATTAGCAATTTGTCAAAACAAATACTTGTTGTCTCTTAAACTCATTAGACTTTCTAATAATCACGTTTCATACAGTTTATAGTACTTTAAATAGATCAGATATACTTACGGTTTTATATCGACGCGTAAGTTCGATTCACATATACCATTTTGGCCGCAATTCTTCTTAATACTGATGGCATCTTTCTTTAACGGTGGTTTATTCAAATCGATAACTGGCCTGAGCTGAGAACGGGGATTTCTCACACTGCCGTACACATCAGCACCATAGTAATCATTCAAGGAATACTGAACTTCGGCTTCGAGAAGTGTTAATTTGTCTCTGATGTCGTTCTGGAATACAACAAATTGCAGAAATTATTCGAAAGCCATATATTTAAGTACTGATGAAATATATTCAGTCATGTTATTCAAATTATATATACAGGGTATTCCATCTCAAACGAGCCACCTTGAATATCTTGGTTATTTTCAAAACTATTGCAATAAAAATAAACAGGTCGATTTTTGTTTTGAAGAGGAAATTTTTTGAGGTGAATTAGCGCTTGCGCGCATTTAGCATAAACAGGCCAATTCAATGACCTTGAGATTTGAGATAGGGAAAATAGGTGTTGTCGTGTAGTCCCTTTTTACGGACTATACCGTCGTAATAAAATTTTATATTGCAATTTCTGTACATGTAATAATAAAGAAGTATAAAAAACGAATTTATATTACAATGCCTCTAAAGCAAATGTTCAAAGGTCTTCCATTGACTTCCATACATTAGTTCAACCTTGACTGAAAGCCGTCTCTGATATGGTTCAGCAATATATAAAGCAATATAAAATAATCCAAAGGGTTGAGATCAAGTGGACGGGCAGGTCATTCTATAGGACCTCTTCTGCCAATTCAGCGACCAGGGTATTCCAAATCGAGGTATTGACGAACTGGTGCGGCGTAGTGAGGAGGAGCTCCATCTTGTTGGAAATGCAATTGCTCTTCATGTAGTAGAGAATTATTTTCTAATTGTTCTATTATCAATGCATTAATTTCATGTTACAAAATATTGTGATAAATTTCACCATTTAAATTACCAGAAATAAACAGGGGTCCAGTTAGATGATTTCCCAAAATCCATGTCCAAACGTTTAGTTTTACCGGATGTTGATTATGAGCTTCTCGAAATAAATGAGGATTTGTATCGCCCCAAAATCTACAGTTATGTCGGTAATTCTCCCCATGAAGCGCCTGCGTGTTAGGTTTAAGTTGGACATGGCCCAATATCATTTACAATTCTAATGGGACCTCTTTTTTATTCATTACTGAGCCCGTCCCAACAATTTCAAATTCAACTCCAATACGTATTTATGACGAACGTTACGTTCGGGATGGTTTTGGTTAAAAACCCTTGCAGCAGATCGAGCACAATTTTGATTTTGGTAATAAAGACTTACCAGCTCAACAAATTCTTGCAATGTGTATACCATAATTAACTTTTAAATTTTCAACAAATAAGTAAAGTAATAACTTGACAGATAAATGTACAATACTTCAAATGATCGAATAAAGGTTCTGACCTGAACAGATAAACAAACTTGCTGTAAATATCAGCAAAAAATCATGTAAAATAAATGAATGTTTACATTTAATATTTTTCTTGTATTGTGTGTTATTACAGGGTGCGGCAGTGAAACAGGATGGTTTAAGAGCGTACTATAAAAGAACTCCTTTTTAATATTTTTCCATGCAGTAAAAACTTTTAATTTAATAATGTTTACTACTAGGTCCGTTAGATTTTCTGTTCGATGAAGAGGAATTGCAATAAAAAAAATTATTATGATGGTATAGTCCGTAAAAAGGACTTTCGAATGATATATGACGACACCTATTTTCCCTATCTCAAATTTCAAGGTCATTGAATTGGCCTGTTTATGTTGAATGCGCGCAAGCGCTAATTCATCTCAAAAAAAAAATTCCCCTCCAAACAAAAATCGACCTGTTTTTTCTTATTCGAATCAGTTACACTAAATATTTAATTTTAAATTAATTTAGTTCATACTAGTATACGTGGGATAATTAACAAACAGCTTTAAAAAGTTTATATGCCACTTAATGTACGTCTATACTATTAATTAGAAAGAGTTAAATGTACTTGTTTGTTTGTATGTACGTAGTAATCTGAACCGATTTTAGAAATACTTTGGCTAATTGCGTTTGCTGATTGGTAATTTCCATTGACTTGTTATTCGTTGGGCGCCGGGTCAGTAGTGTTTAATAGAATGTTTCATGAAATCGATAATTTCTGTTTTCCTACAACTAATATAACGAAATTATAAAAAAACTCGCAAAATGTCTATTTTTCAACTTTTTTTGTTTATAAAAAAATTCTATAACTTGTGACCTTGCCTATATAGATATATTTAACATAGTTTACTCTCATTTTGTCCTTACTAGAAAATAAAGTCGTGTGATTGTAGCTATTTTGTGTTGTGGCATAGTTCAGTTTGTTTTAGCGTTTAGTTAAATTTTATAATTGTCACATTGACGTATCCCACCGCCGCGTCATGCGTATCGCGTTTACGTGGGACACAGCTTAACGTGGGACACACCGTTCAACGTGCCCGACGTTGCGATACCAAAGAGGTTTATATCAATAGAAAGAGAGAGAGAGATAAGCGTGTCATTCCTGATTGGTCAGTGTCAGTGGTGACGTCTACTATTGGTAGGGTAGAGACATAGCAAGCGCTCCCTGATATTGTCTTTCTCTTTCTACTGTTATTACCCTGCTACTTACAATAACGCCCATACCTAATTCACTCTACGTATACACCTCTTTGTGTGATAAACGCAGTACACGCACTATTACGGCGGGCCTAGTTCAGTTATGTTCTGAAATAATCTTATGAAATTAAAGCTCAACAACTTACCTTAATGTAGATTTGTTGGGTTTTACAAACAGACTTATCATCCTTTCTCAGAAATACTGTGTCGTTGAAGGTATTGCCTCCTCTCAACAGAAAACCCATTCTAGGAACACTGTGCTTTTTTGTGTCAAGAATATATTGAACATTCAAATCTATAAATAAAATTAACGAATTATTCTTAATATTGTAATAACACGGACTATACAGATAGCATGAGAATCATTAAAAGAGAATATTTACTAATAAAAAATAATACATTGTATGATCAATTTTGTAGTAGGTTACACTGAACTTATTTCGAAATACTAACGATTTTAACAAGTTAATGGGGACAAAAACAATATTAAATGCATTACACGAATTATTATTCACATATTGAAATATCGAAACCAAAATTATGATTTAATAAATTATTCTTAAGAACTTTGGCTCGAATAATGCTATTTCACTTTAAACATTTTTTATTCGCCTTGTAAACGAAGCAACATTAATTCAAGTAAAACACTAAACGTCAAAATAATCACTTTTTTATTAGACAAGCTTTTTATTTTATTATGAACGAATAACAAATTAGAGTTAGGGAGACCGTGAATGTAAAGAAAACCATAATAGAAAATACCCCAGCAGGACAGACTATCTAAAAACATATTGAACTGTTAACCTCGTTAAAACAGAAAACGAGGACTGCCTAAGATTACAAGGGAGCAATGCAAAATGAAATGTAAGACCGGCGACTGGAATGATCCCCCAGAATAGAGACTGGGAAACGGAATCGCTAGGACGTTATTACTCCTAATGATACAAAGTGTAACAATATGCTCTCCAAATTTCTCTGATGCATTTAAGTAGACTAATTAAATTTTGTGACTCGAGGATGGAAATTACTCTGCCAAAATCTCTCATACAATGAAATCAAGTGATGTAGGGTTTTCATCATATCCCATCATATGCCTACAGCAACTTCTT
The DNA here is from genome assembly GCA_034190945.1 of Octodonta nipae. Taxonomy (NCBI): domain Eukaryota; kingdom Metazoa; phylum Arthropoda; class Insecta; order Coleoptera; family Chrysomelidae; genus Octodonta; species Octodonta nipae. The sequence goes on along the minus strand of CM067219.1, from coordinate 105,972,128 downwards.
CAAACTCTCTTTTATACGTGGAGGAAGAACTGGTTTCATCATTATCATCAGCATTCTGTGTTTCTAATTGAATTTTATTCGTTACCTCCTCTATATCTGATTGGAGTTCAGTGGTATTCCTGTTAGCTGATTCTTAGCCTTATTCATTTTTAATATTTCTTGAAATTTTCTCGTTGAATTTGATCATATTTTATTGCATTTACCCAAAAGGGTTCCTGTTGGTCTTTGGACACATTTCTTGGGAGATTTATTCAATTTAGTCTCTTCCAGGCTATTGGATTTGAGCTTTTAGGATTTCTCCGTTTTAGTTTTTAACACTAATGTTGAGCCTCTGATCGTCCACTTAAATCTGCAGCGGATGGTTTTTTTGAATCTCTTGCCGTAACTGTCTTTATTCTGTTCAGTATACTTGACATCAATTTTTTCAGTAACTTTATTTAATACATTCGTCATTTCTAATGAATACTAATTAAATCTCTTATTTCTTATCACATTCTTAAGTATTTGAATGCGAACTTTTACTTTAAACTGAATTTTATTCCAATCATAAAAGAAGCAAACATCTTTATATAAATCTTTAGGTTCATTCTTGAACTGTCTCGAACTAATATTTACTTAAATGAATTAAACACCTATATAGAATCTATCTTATTTTTATGAGTAGCAAAACATCAAGGATTATGATAAAAACGACACCTGATACTTGTGTAGTACTTCAACATAGCAACTACAGCATTCCCTGCTAATGTGGAAAACTCTACACTTGGAAGACATAATGACATATGGAAATCACTGATATGAACAACTAAATAAGTATGGTAAAAACACAATCTAAGCCAGCCAGTCAAGTATGGAACAAACACTGATACAGGAGAACGCGTACAACGGCTACTTAAGTGACTGGATGCTCTCGTTGGGATGACTAGTGACGTTTTAGTGTATAAATGCGGTGAAGGGATGAAGATAGCTGATTTAAAGTTATTGTAACATAAGATCAATTGAATTTCTAATCGATGAAATTCCAAGGACACTCAGAGCAATAAATAATGGAGTTATTGCAGTTAATGATGCACTTATTTACTGTTGTAAAATATATTTACCTATTTGTGATGGAATGCCCTTTCCAGTATAGTTGAAACAAAAATCAATAGTCGTACAAGCGACATCTTGGCCGTTGGGAAGAGTGCAGTTTTTTTGTTTAATATCAATTTGTTTGTTTTCAGTTTGAAATTTTACATAACCATTTACGCGGATAACGGGTCTTGCTCTGTAATTTTATAAATAAAAAAAATGGTTTAGACTACTTAGATAATTCTATACCTAAAGAAAAATGCTGAATCTGATAAATAGGATCCAACTGCCATATCAGGATATTCGTTTCCATCCAGATCGATACCACCAGATACCGAAAATCCGAATGTAGACAAAGAGGCGGCACTTTGTATAGCTTCAGCGTAAATTACTTGACCATATTCCTTCATTGTTCCGTTCTCGGACCCGTAATAAATGTAGACTGCACCACGACCATTAGGACCATCATATGGAGCACCAACAGCAAAATCTAAAATTAGGATATAAAGTTATTAATTAGCAATTACACAACACAGCCACCAGTTCTATAAAATTATAAGTGAACATAGCTTCTAAAATTTTTAACAATTATTAAAACTGTTCGTTTGTGTGTCACTAAGGTCTTGGAGCAGATATTAATGATAAACTTCCTTCTGAAATTACTGCATTTAATTTGGAAACACTTGTACAGAACTGTCAACATCACGGATGTCTCAAGTGTTTTTCGATAACGTTATGTTAAAGGTATGAGAGTTATGAATAATATGTACTGGAATCAAAAATTTCGAACACATAATGTTGGAACAATAGAAAATTAAAAAAAAAAGGAGTGGGACAGGAATGTATCTTTTCCGTTACGTTGTTACCTACACGTAGAAAAGTGTTTGCTAGAACGATCTCAGACAGAGTCATCAATGTGCCATTTATTAAAATAAAAGATATTCCCATTTATAATATTCTATAAGCAGATGAAGATACCTGCAGACGATGCAAATGATCACGTAACTGTGCTACATAAGGTCAACTATGAAAGCCAAACCCTAAGTCTAAAATTAAACACCGAGAAAACCAAATTTCTAGATGCTACTAGAAATAAACTTGCGAACACCCGAATAGACAAAAATCGAGATGACATCCAACTGGTTATACTTTTTTAAAACTTGGGATGCAAGAGCCATAAAATATATGACCCAGATCAAGAAATTAAGTTTAGGATGGGATAAGTTTAAAAAAAATTCATTAAAACTTGACGGCAGTGTTTCAAGTGTTCAATAAACAGTATGATATTAAACTTATTGTAAGTGTAACTGGGTGTTAGGAAATAAACGAGTATACAGAGTGTAATAAGTGTACAATATGTTAACTTACAGCATGGTAGTAAACAGAGAATAAGTATATACGAGTGGTACATATACAGATTTAAGTGTAAGGTCAAGGGAAAAGCAATTAGCATGCCTATACTTTGCCGGCAGTGTTTGAAGGGGACACAGTATGCAGGGTGTTAGTACACTCGGTGTAAGTATATTACGTGTTAGTAAACTGAGTAACACTCAAGAAGAAAGTAAACAGGGCATAAGTTTACTGAGTGTTGGTGTACCAAGTGTAACTAAGCAGAATGGTAGTATACAAAGTATAAGTATACAAGGTGGAGGAGGTGTTTGTTAAGGGCATACGCGGCGTACGTATACTGAGTCTAAATGTATAGGTTGACAATATACAGGGTCAGAATAAACAGAGTGAAAGTATACAGGATGTAGTATAAGGTACTAAAATGATATACGAATAGAGCTTGTTTGTATACAGTGTGGTGCTTCTGTAGTAATATACATGGTGCAAGTATATGGGATGATGAAAATAAGGCGATTTCCCATTTCAAGTATTCAATATAAGGTTGAGTTGTGTAGCTTCGATGTCCATGGTCCAATACTACTACAATTAAGATGGCACCACCTTGATATATTGAACCCATAGCAAAGAGAATTATTCAAATCGATTATTAAGCCAAAACATATACATATAAAAAAGAAATATTAGGGTGAACTGAGAGGTGTTGGAGATTTAGGCTGTCTTGGTTAAAACAAAAAAAAGAGATCAAATAATAATTGTGATAAACATAAATTCTTTAATTGGGCAAAATAATATTAAACAAGCTAAACCAACCTATTACAATTGCAGCATTTACTGCTTTCCATCAATCAAATTTTCTGCCAATGTATGTATGCGATAGGTTCAGTTAATCTTCGACATTAACTTTTATCGTACCCAGTTAGTACCGCAGAATTTCGAAACATAAATTGTTTTAATGAAAAATATATTTAAATGCGTATGTCTGGAGTTCTAATGAGTATTTGAAGAATAAAACTTCTAAAGCAAACGATATTCTAAAATACGAAGTATATTATGATGTGAAAGAATACATGAATTATTGACTGTATTATTTGTATTTAACCGAAGAAGTTTATAGTTTGTAGTTCAAATAGGTAAGAAATTGAATTGTATTAATTTCTTTTTTACCTTCATATCCATCTTGATTAATATCTTTCAGAGAAGCAACAGAGTGTCCAAATCTACCTTTAGAATTAGTTCCATCGATGACATGGAATTTATTAAAACTGTCTACCTGGAACGAAAAAAAGTTAAGATGAGTGAATAAATGTTACGAAACAACCCTTTTTATCTGCATATTTCCAATTCAAATATGACAACAAGATATTTCTTTTTCAAAATACTACTTAAGCTTAAATGATTACTGGAAGGAAGCCCTGCGATCTGTTAAGATATACTTACAAAATTCTTGCTCTGATAGAACACATAGACTCTTCCTACGTCATACTTTCCTTCATTATTAGCTTCTGTATGCATAGGAGCACCCACAATGATGTCAAGCAATCCATCTCCATCGACATCTGCTGCGGTTATGGAATAACCAAAATATGAGCCGATCTGTGTGCTTGCTGTTATGTTTTTGTAGTTCTTTAGATCCCAAGAGAAAAGTAAAACCTGCAAAATTTAAATGATACAGAAAACATGGCGACATCCTATTTCCAGATAATAGTTCTATCATAAGAACTTTTTTGGAACGTGAAATTTTACAGCAATGCATATTGTTTTTTGAAGACCCTTATACCTTTTTTTAAACAATAAATAAACAAGAATTTATTTAATCCGTTAAAATGTAAAAACTGTTGATTATACTCCAATACTTTCCAACGGACATTTCAATAAAATTGAGAAACCTACAAACTGATTTTTTTAATTACCTGTTGAACAAATACGCAAATATCATAACTTAGAAAATTATGAAGCTGCAGCATAGATATTCCAAAAGTACATTTGGAAATATTTTTTTAGTATTTAATAAAGATAAAAGTGACATGGATTTTGGTATTTAATCACCTACTTACTCTCTTCACTTTCACTATTCAGACAACACTTATTGTTAAATTTCACTTCCCAAAACGCCCTTGTTTTGCTCTAATGACTGGCGGATAAAACAGCATAATAATTGCAAATCAAGCACACAAACACACATTGTTTTTTTATTACATTCTTTACCTTGCCTCTTAAATTGTTTCCCCTTGGCATTCCGACGGCAAGACCTTCATATTGAACAAATTCTTGAAATTTCCCTACCACTGTTGAATAACCCATATAAGAATCATCGTCGACGTCACTGCCTTCTCTTGTTGAAAATACTGCTGGGCGGGTTTCCAAACTCTGTTGGTGTACCGACCCTGAAATAGGTGTAGATTATAAATCCATATAAGTTATCAAATGCGTACTCTAATGACATGAAGCTGCGGCTGAAGCCTGTATAAGAAGCCCTCACAAAAAGCTATATGCCTGTGTATTATGTAAAAAATATATAAGCGGGATGAAATGGTTTAGCAGTGAATTGAATATTTGATATTTTCGACCATTAAAGTTAAGGATAATAAGTAACTAGAGTCAAGGATAATAAGTAATGCGAATTGAAGTCACACCGTATGTTTTTTAGAATTTAGCAAATCCATGATGATAGCGATCTATAAAAAAGGATGTCTCTTCAGATGCCATCTTTTCTCTTGAATAAATAAATTAAATGGAGAAAGAATTACAGTTGTATCAGCTTGTATTAGATGACCTAACTGAATCTATAATGCAGTAACAAACGATAAAAGGATACGAATTGTTTAAAAAACAGAGGACTCAGATCCATCCATGTAGCAGAGATAGTAACTATAAAAAATAAACTTAATTTTAACGAATCATTGGATTTTACTTATACACCGTCGGTAGCACATTATCTAAGTAACAAAGAACATAAATTCTTTAGCAAGGCAGACACAATTTTACGACTGATAAAAAAAATTAAGCACAGAAAATATTTACACGAGAGTCAGACAAGTATCATTGAGGTCAATGATTAGGAAATCTGTGAGCCAATTGAAGATGTTAAGAGCGTTAAATTTTCTTCATATAAAAACAAGTTACTACTTTTGACGCATTCGTCAATAGATTTTGGAGCGTTTTAAGAATTATATGGCCGGTAAACATAAAGTGTCCACTACATGCGTATTCCAAACGTCCAATTTCGTCTTTCTACCGGAAAAGTTCTCCTCATTAACTTCTCTTATGAGTGGCATATACACAAATAATGCTCCCTCCTATTAACAATTGTGAAGTGAAAATTTGGCGATAAATGAGCCTTGACTGCTATAGGTATAATTTTTCTCAAGATAACTCTCAATTTTAGTTTAATATATGTATTTACATAATAGTGAAATACACAGGGTAAACCATCTATAAGTAACAACGTCATCAACACCTGTTTTGAACGTGTACCTACATATTACTTTTTGGATTGGACGTTTCAATGAGATTCTAAAAATGTATCATACTTATACCCGGTAATTAATAATGTTAAAAAAAATTAGAATGAATATTATAAAAACTTGTCAAATGTAGAATGAATTTAGTATTTGGTAGGCTACATTCTAAGAATTATTAATTTCAGTGACACTTGTCAAGGATTTATCAGGTAAATTATAGTTAATTTGTTTGTTGCGTGTACCTATAAAAAAAGGTTTGAAGTAAATCTATTAATTGGTTGTGATAAGATGCGAACTCACAAAAAGTATGTGGAATGTTAAATCATAATTATCCAGAACGACTTATAGCTAAATCCGCAGTAAGCAAATTGAAAAAAAACTATAGAGATCTTGGTACCGTCAAGCTACCTAAATCCAGCAATTTTCGAGAATACAAAAATAAACGTTGTATTGTGCTGTGAAAGAAAATCCAGGAAACAGCGTTTAGCAAATTAGTCATGAATGTGATGTTGCTTTTACATCTTTGCATTAATAATTTATAGCATGGGAAGTGGCAGCCCTTTATAACATTCCTGTTGTGCAAAAACTATCACAAAAGTATAATAATGATATTCTCTTGCACAAAACAATATTTGTTCAGACAATTTAATAACTGGAAGATTGTTCTTTGCAACCTAAAAGTTTTCGTCATTTGCGGTTTCAATGAAATTCAGGAATATTTAAAAAAAGAGAGGACCAACAACCCTAGGAGAACTTAATTATTTACTACATTCTCTATTGTCCGCTGTCTGACATTTTTTTACACAACACCTTCGAGAAGGTTGTGATAATATATTAATCAAATAATTAAATTCACATTAAAAACAGAATATTTAATATGAAAGTTACCACAACGCGTTCGAAAAATCAATACTGATCTACTACATTGAGTATTTTACCACCAAAATCTAACAACGCTTATATGGCACTTCCAGAAGTATATGCTCTAAGAATAACGATCGCTCCATATATAATTACTCAATGATTGGAATTTTGACTGACTGGCTTCGACGGCACTGTCAGTTGTTTGGCGTTGACAATATGGACGTAAATAATGAATTTTTAATATATTTTATTTAATGAATGAACCAATATTATAAATTCTGCACTGAAGGTCGTCAGTAGCTACTTAACAAAACAAAAATGAAGAAAATTGGTTGAGAGACAGAGGAGAAAATGGTACCTAATCGTCTTTGCCTATTTATATATAGAATTAAATAAAAGTCAGCAACCATAATTCTAGGTAGTAGGCAAAAGAAAACAGAAAATTAATCTTAGGGCAGGACTTATTCGGAATAAAATTTTGGACCTTTTTTTAATGGAACTGTAGACTACAATTCTAACTATGATAATAATCACCTACTGCAAATCCCAGAAATATTGATGAAACTATTTGGTACTAACAAAATGGGAAGCAGCGTTATTATGCAGCCGATGTTCAAAGATATTTTAATCAAGTTTTACCAAATAAATCAAATAAATGGATTGGTAGAGCAGCACCAAGGTCACGGGATCTCACGCCATAAGAATAAACATAAACAAATTAAAAGATCGAATAAAACAAGAAATAAATAACATTTGGCATGAAATCATTAATATACTGCAGCAAGAATTTATTGATAGTCTAAGACATTGTCAAGTGGAAGAAGGAACCCACTTACTCTAATGTATTATGAATCAATTAGTGGTACAGTTTTGTTGATTTCATTTTTCAAAAATACTGACTTCAAATTATTTTACTTTTAACAATATTAATTTCCGAACACAGGAATGGCATATTATTGGATTCACCTTGAAATATGTAAACCAAAAATGTATACAGGATATGTCATTTAAAAAAAATGACGATTATGTCGTTACTCACACTTAGTTTACCCTGTATGTATCATTATGTAAAAATTTTTCTTTGAAAGATGACCAAACAGTTTATTGGAGATTTGTAAGTGTGGTATCTAAAGTTGTTTCTTGCAACAATTTCCACAAATATACCTTCTTTCAAATCTATTTCACTCAATTTGGAAAAATTTCGTTTAAATAATCGAAGGCTCTTTATACAGAGCTTATGAAAAGTTCGTCTTGATAACCAACTTAACATGTGCAGTGTAGAAAAAATATTAAATCGGGCCTAATTCTTGAAGTGATTTTCACCATATATTTTCCAGTAAAACATGATTTTCCAAAAAATATCTGTATTTCGGGTACTCAGTCTATCTTAGAGTATATATTGCTGGAAGTAGGGTGCAATCTTAGACCCTGAAATGTACAAATGTGGCAAGACTAGAGGGACAGGATAATAAAGAGAACATCATGTTATCTCACTTGGTGGGTGAAAGCACTCAATAAACTACATGCTGGACGAATTTCATTAGAAGCAATCCCCGATCGAATGAGATAGCCTCTTGCTCTCACTATTGTCCTCTCTTTTTAGTTTCGTCCAAACTATGAGTGCAATGTAGCCTACCTCCAGATGAATAAACTGTAAGGCTGCAATGTTCAAATATCGTGACAAGTCTAGAAAGAGAGGACAATAGAGAAAGTAACAGGCCATTTCACTTGGTAGGTGGACACAGCTAATGAACTACATGTTGAACGCATTTCTTTGGACGCATCTCCCAATCGAGTGAAATTGCCTCTTGCTGACTCTATTGCCCTTTTAATCTTGGAACGATATTTGTGCATTGCAAGCTATCTCCAGAAGTATAACCTCTAAGCATACTTTAAATTTGTGATTTTAACAACACAACTTTTAAATGACATATTAGTTGTCAACTATATTTTATTATAACTTTGTTTTCCATGTCATTGCCATTATGTAGTAGTTTTGTGAGTTAATTTGTACAAGTAGCTGCACTTTCAGATTAGACATTAAATTCCGCATGGCCTAAATTTAGCAAAGATAGTGCCTCTAGATCTGGGACAGTAAATATTTGTCCCTGTAGCTAAATGTTACAGCAGTCGCCAAGAGGTCAGTTTGTTACTTCGTAAGCTAAAATCAAATAATAAACATTGTCAAATATTTAAATTTACATCTTGAAATTGTACCTTTTTAATCCGTAGTTTCTTAGCCATTGACAACGGGGTCTGATCTAGACCCCGAAACGTTTGAAATATACAGAAATTTCCTTTAAAGTGTGGTGTTATTTCCCAATAAACACTTAGACAAATCATTATGTTCAATTCCTGAGCAAAAAGCTTAGGCGGAGTCTCATGTAAATTGTAGATCGTAACAGACAAACCTACACAATTGCGTCATTATCTTATGAAGACAAAACAATTTTTGAAAGGTGGATACTGGTCCTTTGCACCAAAATACACACTAATGATGTGTCACAGCCCAACTGCAAAATGCCTATTGGGTAATGTATTTTTTTATGTTTGCTATACAGTTTGTTGCAGTATACATTTACAAGCGTTTTTAACAAATTCCACTGTTTAATTGACAGTTGTAAGAAGCATTGTGTTCCTATGACAAGGTCATATACATTTTTTGAAGCATGTTATTTACAGAATACCAATTACACGTTTTCTGTGTTTTTCAAACTGGAAATTTGAGTATATTGATTTAACATCAGGAGTACGTATCAACGAGAAAACATTAATAACTTATTAATAACCAACACTATTAACAAAATTGTTTTTTATTTTCAGTGCTTCGATATTTTGTACAAAACAGAAAACAGAAAACGAAAAGAAAAAAATGTGCTGTACAAAGATTGTGCCAATAAATAAAAGTCTTGTTAGAGACAAAGTTAAAAAAGAGTAACAGCAAAAGGAGTACATTCGATAACGAAATCAGTGCATGTATGGATTTGGATTTTACACAAAACACAAAAAACCCAAAGGGTTAACGGAAATCAACAAAAAATTCAACTAGCGATGGTAGAATGACGAATTAATAAAGTATGACAAATGTTTATTATAAACTAATTTTAAATAAAGCACCACCCATAAAATTATCCTTTTTTGTAGAAAATAAATTGTACCATTTAATACATTTATAAAAACAATATGAGTAAAAAAGATAATGTATAACATTTGTTAGGAAGTGTTGAAAAATATACAGCCATTTATAAACGCCAGCAGTTCAAGAAATTGATTAAATTCTTATTAGTTAATTCCATTAATAATTATTATAACATTCGTATTGTCTTTAATAATCAATATAATTTTTATAAAGATATATTTTAATGTTACTTACAATAGGTATTTTTTATTCAATTCCCTAGCATCGACTCTTTAATTTGCTTATTAGATGTAAGATATTTTCTATATCTTATACAAATTTTTCTTTCAACCTTTGTTTATTTGTACTCAAATAACAGCACAGCCTACAAATTTTATACCTGAGTTGTTATTGAACACTTCAGTAATTCATTGCGAGCAGTTTTATTCTGTAATAAATAAGTAGTTGAATTTTCGGGCTCCACATGAAATATTTCTTTCACATTTAACAGATATATGGTTAGTTTTTCTTCACATAGTGTGTTTTACAAAGTACTCTGTCCGGATCTCTGTGGAAAGTCTAAGCGAACCCTGTTTTTTTTATAGCAATTATGTTGCTACCCCTCCCTTCCTAACACCCATAAATACACACCGCAACTATCCCTACACTACCTTCCAGTACGTCTAACAAAAGAAAACGATTCTGGTTAAAATAACTCAATACACAAGTGTGTAGGTTTTTATAGAATAAGTCCCCCACCTTAAAAAAGGTCTGCCGCGAAGATTCTGAGAAAACAGAAATTCCGAAATTACATCCGCATGTCTCAAACCAGATCATCAAAAAGAACAGACGTTGAAATAGCAAAATATAACGCGAGAATACTGTCTACAGAAGATAAATTAATTAAAATGAGGAATAACTCAGAATATCAAATGGGATGAAATAAGATCAAATGACATTGGAGTAACGAGGGCAAACCAACTAACTAATTCCTGTAACGCCCTCTTTTATACAGGAAAAATAACGGACAATAGAGTGGCTGAATTCATAACTACTACTACTCAGAACATCACTGTTTTATAAAAAGAACAGTCAAGGTAAGTCAGCAATGCCAAAACTAGAAGGCAAATGGCCTAGATGAAAGAGAAATTGATTTGACCGAATTTTGAAATCACAATAACTTATATGCGAAGAATACGTTTTTCCAAAAGACTAACAACAGACTAACATCCACAGTACCGGAAACATATTGTCCACAAAATAGACGTTATCCGACAAGTAATTACTAATAAAGAAATATTCTATGTGTAAACACCAAGTTTTTCTATCCTCACACCATACCTTTATTTTTTAGACGCCGTTTCAAGAATGTAAGGATCGCCATAAGCAAGCTACTCATAGACAAAACTTTAAGAAAATTCCAGCGAAAATAAGGTGTTAGAAAGATTCGAAAGTTTTCTAGAAGAACAGTCACATATAACTGGCATAACAATTGTAGACTCAGTCTATTTATGATATTTGTTTTTCAACCGAGGTTAAATTGTTTGTTTACATTTGAAAAAGTTCTATAACAATGAGGTTCGACCATAAAACATATCTAACAAAAGAATGAAAGGCAAAATATATAGTAAATATATTATGGGTATGGTAAAATAGAAAATGATTTCAGTTTTGATTGATTGTCGTATCTAAGTATACTGCTTTAAATACATATATAATACGTATATAAGAACACTGAAATAAGGTGAGTGCAGTTAAAATCGCATTCCTGAGGAAAAGAAAGACCTGCATAAAATGAGTAAGAGATACGCTACAGATCATATATGAATGAGTAAGTACAAAAGTTAAAAAAAAGAGGGTTCATTTATATAGAGTAGAAACACATAGGTTACCCACCTTGATAAGCAATACTATCCCGACGTATTAAATAAAATATAAAGAGCGTAAGAAACTGATGGTTTCCAGAAACATTCTGCTGTCATTAACAACAAAATGAACACCGTTACAACTACATTTTTTCTAGTGCCATATCATCTTCTTGAGTGCTACAAGGTAATAGAATTAAGGCAGACCCTTTTAAATTTCGTTTTGTGTTGTACTTCTTCTCTGTGTATTATTATTGAATGGCCGAACTGAATTTTATGGCATAGATTCCAAGCATTTTGACAATTTTATGAATTTCGAATTGTTGTTTCTTTATGTAATTTTTATGTACATTTATTTGTCCAGTTAGAAGTATAGAGTATTTTGTCTTTGATGTACTTTCACACATCCTGTTTCAGTACAATTCTCGTACTTATGCCCGCATTGTTAATCCAAATGCATTTCAAAAGTAAGTTTTCCCGCGGTGTTTCTTCTTTAGTACCCAGATCTCCGCTGCATATGTCAGAATGCTTTAAACAATTATTTACAGATTACTGTATGATTCCAGCTAGTTAAAGCATATTCTAGGAAGATCTTGATCAAAATAGGTGAATATGGGCATTTCTTAATAGACCTTTGGATGTTTCAAACTTGTATATAATTCTGTTTCCTATTTTTATACAAGTAGTTGTATTCCTGTAGAGATTTTTGACAACATTTAACAGTCGTGCAGTTACCCAAATTAGTACTAGGGACTATATCATATGCTTTCTTCAGATCTATGGATTCTAAATGTACCTTTCCGAGTATTTTTTTCTCTTTTTTTAGCTGTTGGACAGTGCATACGTGATCTACGCAAGATTTACGTGCAGTAAACTCCACCCCAAATTATTCAACCATAAAGAATTCTCACGGTTGCAATGAAACTAATTCCTCGATAGAGTTTTTGTCTTGTTCTAGTGTTTTTTTTTACTATCGAGGGTAAGTGGGCTTCAATTGATTCTCCAGGAACCTCTTCTCCAATAATTATTGATAAGCAATTTTAGGATTATTCTGAATTGTTTCTTCATTCTTCATTTTACTCCACTGCCATGCTCCCTGGTCTGTTGGCTTTGTTATTCTTCATTGATGTTACGGAGTTTAGTACTTCTTCCTCTGTAATATCCATTGTTTCACCTTCGATATTTATCTGTTATCTTTTTTTCTTCTTCCTGATTGAATAGGGCTGTATTTTCTATGAGCAGTTTTTTGCATTTCCCATTATTGTCTGCTACATATTGGATCAATTTTCTTTTTTCTATTTGTTCTTAAGGATTTAATAACTTTCCAGCTGAACCGATAGTCCCTCCCATGTGTTGGCACATGTTTTCTTCCACACCTCTTTTTTTGGTTATTTACTTTTTCGATTATTTGTTTTCTCCCCTAAATTTATTGTAAACTTCTATCTTTGTTGTGGATAGCTATAATATAGTTGTTTGTTTTCCCTTGTCTTTCAATTATTCTTGCAGAAAAATCACATTTGAAAGTTTCTTGATTTTCATCCAACTATCCAAGAGCTTCTAACCTTTCTTGTAGCAGAAACTCTTTTATATGGACATACGTTGCAGTAGAGTTACAAATATGTGTATTGTAACAAGTATGTATGTCTGTATGATTGATGATGTTGTAGCAATTCCTTTCTTGCAGAACACCTTTAAGGAATTTTTTTATAAGAGACCAGTAATCCGCCAATTTTTTTTATGTACAGATATACTTTTCTTTACTACACCTTGTTTCGTTACAAATTTGGAAACCTTCTCTGTCACAGAACAGTATTGGGGACAGAAAACCTCTATAATCAATTCGAAATTAATTAATTTAAAAGTTACTCTTACATGTTTGACATTGTATTGTAAATATATCAATATTTAAAATTTAATCAACCACCAAATCTGCTAGATACGTCGATAATATTTCGCCACATTTTACATATAAGCATATAATTCGTCTATTCTTTTAGCAATTCTCTTATCACTATCCCATCATGTTTCAATTGTTTTGATTTTCTGGTGACACTGGGCAAAAATAACCTGAAGACTAATAAGCATTGAAAGTCTTTAAAAGTTTTTTTTTTGAAGAAAACCGATAATTAGAAATTATTAGTGAAAAATAATGTATTGGTTGTTCTCTTATACTATAACATAGATGAAAGCCTGGCGATATGGGTTAGTGGTTTATTTAAATGACCATTGTTTAGAAATTTTTAATGAAATGTTTTTAATATTGTTACTGTTTAGTCCTTATTATTTGTGAATCGTATTAGTTACATCGAAACTCTGAACTCTTTTCAATAGGTAGGAGTTAAATTAAAGAATTAACAAAAAAGCGTTCCTGCACCTAATTTATAGATTAATGTTTTCTCTTTGTTAAAATTGTTGTGAGAGGTGATTAGAGATGAGCTCTTCGAAAATTCTTAGGGGTACCTTTGGCTCCGTAGCCCAAATTTCCAAAAACTCCAGGGGTATAGTTAAAGGTGGCGTGAGCGTCAATAGAATACATTTGTCCTGAAACAGAATAATATATGTGTATGCGGAATAGAAAGGGATCTCACATTTCTCCGAAGGCTAAAAACTAAACAAATGTTTATTTTTAAGATTGATTTCATACCACATCATGAATGAACTAATGTAATTAAACTTATTCACCTTGCCAGTAGTAACTTCCTGGTGCACCTACGTAGAGACGGTCGCCCACCTGAAAATAAAAGGACTGAATCAGATCAAGTTGTTCATTCATTCGTGAGTTCACTGAATATTAATATTCATGAGGGAGAGAAAATTTTGGAAAGTTGTTTAAATTTGCGGCAGTTTAATATTTGAATTAAAAATTCACCAAACTCCTAAACGGTAGACAAGTCAATATATTATATTTAAATAAAAAAACAGTTTACGTAACTGAATATGTATTAATACCGATGCTTTTAAGATAAAAGCACGTAAACGCCATTTAGTATAATGTTCAGTACAAGAGAAAAACCGTTTATTTACTTAAATAAGATTTTCAGTTTCATTTATAGAACCCCTAGCTATCACAGACAAATAAACTGTGATATAACTTCAAGTACCAAAAATGTTTTAAAAGAATATATATATATATATATATATATATATATATATATATATAAGTAGTTTTAGGTGGTTTCCGGGAATTCATCCGCGTAGTTTATAACTGATCCCTGCCGGGATCGATGGTAAAATGACGACGTTTCGGCAGAGTCACATCTGCCCTCTTCGGGTCAGGTCGAATAAGTATTCGAGTAACTAGAAGCCAAAGCAGAAGGCTACGAGAATTATGCGAACCGACCTGAAGAGCCAATTCACCACATAGCAAAGTCGCAGAAAACGATGAATTTTCCATTGAAACGTTATTTCTGACATAATGTTGGATGATGGTTTATTATGGAACCAAATTGAAGATAAAGATGGAAGTTTTGAGTAAAATTATGTATATATATATACATATATATATATATATATATATATATATAATATATATATATATATATGGTTGATGATTTATTCCGGTGTACATCCGTTCGTCTGTATTCGTTTGAAAAATCACTTGACGTTTCGCCAAAATCATATTTGGCTTTCTCAAAAGATACTAAGTAACTGAAGAATTTCTGGTTCTTGATCTTAATTTATACCTACCCTGTGAGCCCTCATTAGTACTTAATCTCTCAGGTACTTTATCTTGTTTATTAGGTTGGGTTAACTGATGGTCAATTAAAGTGCAATTACGGTGTTTATGGCTTTTGTCGGTAATTTGGGTAATCGGATTATTTGGGTTTATTGCTGGTTTTGTTGTATTGTTATTTTGATATGGGATTACTGCTTTCCAAAATGATGATAATTTTAAAGCTTCGTCTCTCTTGTTTATGGTATCTCGGGTTTCGATTTCAATCGCTTCTCGTATTGTTCTGATTTTGTAGTTTTCGACATTGGCGATTTCTTTACAAGTATTAAACTCTATTTTATGCCCTGTTTCTTGTTCGTGTCTGACCTCTATTTCCATCCGTGAAACAGTATACACAAACATATATATATATATATAATAGTGTGTTAGGTCGAATAGACATATTATTAATTTCAACATCGAATATATATATATATATATATATATATATATATATATATATATATATATATCCATATTGATATATCCCTGTCGATCTTCATCGGTTTGCATATATTATATATATATATATATATATAGAAGCGCGCGCTATATATAGGGTGTAAAATATTGCAGTGCAGATGCGTGTGATTGGCCCTTGGCATATGATAGAACAGATCAGTATATCAGTTGATAACTGATCCCTGCCGGGATCGATGGTAAAATGACGACGTTTCGGCAGAGTCACATCTGCCCTCTTCAGGTCGGTTCGCATAATTCTCGTAGCCTTCTGCTTTCGCTTCTAGTTACTCGAATACGGTATTCGAGTAACTAGATTGATGACCAAAGAGAATCTTTCAATGTCAGATTTTCTATTTATGTAATATAATTTGCCACCTGCTATTTCCACTTCCGCATTTAATTATTTTATTAATTTCCAACTGTTATCCTTTTAAATCATATCCAAAAATCTAAATAAATGAGGCCTTCAACTTCGCCTCACAAGGACATTTCAATACCTATAAAGAAAATACTTTTATCCAAATCATTTAATTCATATTTTCAAAAACATTGATCCAGCATTGACACTTGTCACCTGTTGCCACCCGTCATTTAACAGGTACTTTAAAAAAAATTGGATTTTATTAAAATTTAGACTTTAGGCCAATATCTTTTAACTATTTACTCTTTTATATACGATGCTCTAAGTTCTTTCTACTAGTATAAATTTCAACCGTTTAGAGAGGGCAGAGGTGTTCCATCATTCCTGAACACTTATAACGGTTTTACAACCTATGTCGTCTTGTAATTTTGACATTTCACCAACAACCCTATCGACGAAGCCTTTTAATAATTACTTAACAACAAGGCACTTTTATGTATTTAAAACTTAATTTTGATCTAAAATGTGTTATATGGGATCAGTGCTCTCATGGCCTAATATGTGATCTATACATGTTCTACAAACTCTACTGTGAGAACTTTGAGGAGTTGGCATTAAGTGAAGAAACTTAACCCAGTTTTGGTTGATGTTTGATCTAAATATGAGGTTTTTTTATATATTTCATTATGTAAGTATTAAACTTTCATTATAATCTACATGATATAATATCTAACTTTATATGTCACCTTTTATCCTTTCAACAATTTGCTTTTGAAACATTTTTTTACATTGTTTGTATTTTTAGACAGTTATCTATATTTAATTTCATTGAGACAAAAAGGATTTACAGACCGTTATATATATATATATATATAATATATGTCAAAACCGAGACAAACATGCATTTTCTTTACATTATCCCAATTATTTAACTATTCAAATTGCCAAAAATTTACGGAGACACAATATATTATTTCATGTCAGGGTGTTGAGGGCTACATCCATTAGAACAATTTACGAGATATATATAAATATATATATATATATATATATATATATATATATATATATATAACACCAGAATGCTACAAGAAAGCAGGAAAAAACAACATCCATATGGGTGTGCGTGTGTATTTAAACGGCTAAATAAAAATTAGAACGAAATCTATGAACTGTTATACGAAGAGGCCTCAATTTGAACGCACGCAATAATACTACTTTTATTCATTTTTTTCAATACCTACCATTTTTTGTAGGACAGTTATTAAATCTTATCACATACATTGTTCCCTAAACAACAAAAGCAATATTAGGTTGTTATTAATGATTTCAGCGAGCCCATAAAACCGACGCATTTAACTTGTAGGACAAAGATGTCATTCGATTGTAATAATAAATACCAAGCAATAGTAAAAAAGGCCTTTATTCGTAAATATTTTGCTCGCCTTAAATTCACTTGTTTAGAGCGGCGGAAACAACGGCCATACCATCGTAGGTGTAGGACAAAACAGTTTTCGCGTTTTTTATAAAATTATGGATTTAACTAAATAACTTTAACACCTGCTATCTCTTTTGCTTTTGTTACCTGTTTGAAAAATATTGGAACAGGCGAAAATTGGGCGTCTTGGCAAAATTAAGACACTCAAAAATTTTTAGCCTGTTATTAATCAAGCTCTGGCTCTAAAATATTCAGCCCAATCTGCGGAGCAATGGAAACAGTTGCAAATATACTTAGCAAGCACGGGACTAACGTAACAACAAAGCATAGCATATTTAACAACAACAAAGTGTAATTCTTCAAATATTGGTAGCCAAGAAAAATTTTCATATAATGGATAGCCTTCGTCTAAATTTAATTGTGTATTATTCAAAACGAATCACGTCCAAAATCAATCACACAATTAAAGTAAATAAAACAAATTGCACGTATCGCACATAATATGCTTCAATTCGGATGCCATATTTGGCATTGGAAAACGGTACTTATCGACGAGTAAAAACCAACATAACCCGCCACCCATATAGGAACGCATCAATTTGTTTTTTATCTGGCGAAGAGGCAGTTAACACAGCGCCAGTTACAAATTATACCAACACCGCTTTTAAGTGCTTCCCAGCTTTTTAGTTGATCGACCAGCCCAGTATCATACGCCGATAAAAGATTTCGAATAACAATGGAACATAGTTAGGTGTAAATCTTTTGGTAATGTAGCCCGACTGAAATAGAGACGCTGTCGTACAATCTGTAAGAAATTGAAGTGTAAATTGTGAGTAAGACCCTACCAAAAAATATTTTCCGATTGAATCCAATAGTAGTAAAATAAACTGAAATTATTCCCTTAAACTGAAACAACTAAAATTAAGAATTACGATTCTAAGTTTCTCTTAATGGAATATTTGAGTAAAAGTTCTAATCATATTTCATATTGTGATGAATATATATAAAAGAAAATCTAACACGAGTAATATTTATAATTAAAACAAATTAATTACCGTCCAATACAAAAAAGACCAAATAAGTTCAGATGTCAGATACCAATGTGTAGAAATATATTTATATTATTAGTATTAGTCATAAATGATGAAAAAATTAAAGATGAACAGTCGTTACTAGACCAGGGTCCATAATTTTTGAAACCAAAAAAAAAATAGTAGGATGAAACCCATTGGAAAAGTAAGAAAATACAACAGCTATAAAAGGAAAAATAATTTATGGGCGATTTGAGGTCGGGAAGTGGGAGGGGTTTCATGATTTTTTTTGTAAAAGATTAAAATAAAAAAACAAAACCTTGAATTTCTCAAATACATTTTGAGGTTATGTGAAAAAAATATAAATACAAAAGTTGCAGATCTTTTTATTGTCTACAACTTTTTTTCATAGGAGATGTCGTTTTGCCGGAAATCGAGATAAACTATTTATTAACCCTTAAATTACCCAGTTAAATTTTCTTCCACGAAATAAGGAATTCCGACCCATATTTTGATTTTCTGGGGACGTTGGTTGTGCTCTTCCCGAAATACTTGTGGAGAAAAACAAATATTTTTAATAAAATTAGAGTCTGCATTTGCTCTTTGAGTCATTAATTCGTAGCATTCTAACGAAAATATTTGTTAACCTAGAGGCTTTTGGTGTTGATGTTTGAGGATCCATGGCAAAATGACCTAAAATCCCAACCTAAGCAGCTTCAGTTAAAACTCTACAATTTTTTTGCACACATTTTCTTGAAATGTAGGAAGTAAATCCAACACATACTGATGCTCCAATATTTTTATCGGGATGTCTCTGATAAAAAACATGAGCAGCTCTTCGTGCACAGTTTTTCCCCATAAGTAAATATTATTTCAATTCTTTCTTGTAATGAATAAACCATTGTTGAAATTTGATGGTCAGTATACTACGAAACCACTACAAATAAGAAATTGTTTACAATTCAAAATTTCTAGGTCATAATCAGCTTTTAAAAACTCATGTGTCAAAAGATTGGCAAAAGGAGACCTTTAAAAAGGGTTATCACATGATACCTCTTTGTATTTAACCATGTATTGTCAGGTTGTTTGATAAATTATGTAAACAATGCCAGATTTAAGTTTGGTTGGTAGCTACTTGAACAAAATATTGGATAGGTAGGTAACTAATTTGTGGACAGATAACTAGCATGCTACGATTTTGTTAATTATTATCAACTTTAGTTCTTTTTAAAGTTTGCTATTTTTTACATTTAATATATCGTACATTTCTTTTAAATACTGCTTGAATACATTTTGCTTGTACACTTATTATTGAGTTTTATGTTCAATTTTGTTACTATAGTATCAAATTTACTTCTTAACCAAGATCAAAATGTAACCATATCTCTGATGCAAGTTATGAGGTCCAACTAGTAAGTTGTTTTCGAAGATTTAAAAGCTGTAAAAGGCTTGTCCACATCAACCGAGTATATCGCTTTTGACATGCAAAATTCAAGTATAGCACATATTGAAATTGTTTACATGTACACAGAACCTCTTTAAGTAGGGTGTCATATTGCAAAAAAGTGTTATTTGCTAATTATAAGTGGGTTTGGAAAAAATGTTTACATAGGAGGTAGGTACTTCTTTATCCCCGTAGTTTATGTGATGCTTTTACTTAACGATATTATTTTTTTAGAATAACTTTTGTCATCGGTTAAAACCATTTCTCGTTGATTACGTTGAATTCTGGATTAAACTACCTATATCCAAACTGCACGTGACATGATTTATGCCTCAAACTGTACATGATTCTATTGTTCCCTGACATAATGCACACTCAGTTAAATTGAGGAAATAAAGAGCACTTTAAAACAGTAAAAGACTTTGAAACTTGTAGATATTCCACCGAAGGCGACCTTTTGTTTGGAATACAAAAACGGACATGAAAAGAGAAATATGTTTACAATGCACCACCTTTCAAATACCATCCCAGAATGGGCCTACAAAAGAATAATTCGGTTTTGTTTTGTGAGAAGACACCGCGCTGCTATCTCCAGACAAATGCGGAGTGTTCGTGAACGGGTAGTAACAATTAATTTAGCTCCTTGTCATGGAAACAATAGAGGCATCGAATGCACTTTGTGTCTTACAAATTTAGCTCATTATAATAAAATAAAATCTACCAACATACATAGGATGATGGAAGAATTTACATTATCAATGTAACTTTTATGAGAAGGGACCATATTTATGGATGTACTTAAAAATCGGTACCCGCTACATTTAGAATGATAAAATCTACTCTGATTCAGTTTATGCATCACGACTGGATGAGTGAAAACTTTTGAATTTCAATGCGCGACCAGTGAATTCGAGAGCCGGACGACCTTTTGTGGACATCATGTGGATGGCACGTTATTGTGTTTTTACTTTGGTCACGCCAAGATTATTTTGATCCTGAATGCTCATTATAAAAACGACGAGATGCCATGATACTGGTGACACGAAACTGAAATAAATAATAACGCAGATAGAGCTTGTTTTGCAAGTTCATTAACACAACAGTAACTCATTATTTAAGTACCATAGTGACTACATAATCCGTTAGAACTCTTGAATTAGTTTAACGAAAATTCATTACTTTTTGCCTTATTTATATATAAAGTCGTCCGCACAGAATAGGCAATAGAACCACATGATATCAGTAATTCAAAAATGTGAGTATGTTTAACGAAATGTTTCCAATTAATTTTTAAGAGCAAATTAATATGCAGTGACAACCAATTGGTTTAAATGAAAGGCGCAATATTTGAATAACTATAAACACGTTTTCTTTCTAAATTTTGTTAACCAGCTTGTATATCAATAACTTTATTCCGCACTACATTTCAACCACCAAATACGGGTAGCACCTTGTAGGCTAACCAATAAATGATTTCCTTTTTAACATTTTTTAACCACTTTGTATAACTACAATTCGTTTCCATAGTATATTACAACCATCCTATTTATGCAACTGCTTATGAACCACCAAATATAGCATACTTGTTCTAACATTTTTTAAAACACGCTGTAAACTATAATTCTACTTCAACATATATGTCAACCACCCTGTATATTGTTTATGCATCTGCCAATAGCCACCCAATGTAACATTTTTTTGAACCACTATAATTCCAATCTCCCCTATATTCTGACCATCCCATAAATGTAACTCTGCTAAGGGGTATAATAATGTTGTATCCTGTAGGTACAATATTATTTTAACTTTTTTAACCACCCTGTATAATAATTGTTCTACTCTGCCCTATCTTTCAACTATCATATGTATTCAACTGCTTCTGTCTTACCTGATTTTTGCTAGTTTCTCTAACCACACTATATAAATATAATTTCTCTCCACTCCACTCCATATTTTAACCCCCTATATTTGCAACTGCTTATAGCCCACTTAATTTCTAACATATTTTGAACCATCTGTATAATTATTGTTCTACAACGCATTATATTTCAACACACAACTTATATATACATATTGGCAAATGTATAACGACAACGAAACGATAGCTATACACATAACTCACCAATGTGTGCCTCAAATTACCATGCGAACTCTTAATCTTTAACCCAACTAAAAATCGCCAACTTGCCATGTTTTTCTTTAAAAACTTTTATTCATAACCAGTTTCGATACTGCCAAAAGTAATCGGAGGTACTTCACTATTAAGAAAAAGTAATCTTTTTAGGAAACTTGGAATACAATTATTCATAAAAGTGACATAGCGGTTAATTAACAGTATTTGATGAAATTCCGATCTATTTTCAGTTAATCCTAGTTTTCGAATCAGATTACTTATTTTCATTTGTTAATACTACCGCATTCGCCAAATGTTATGATAAATTAGCATAATTTTTCCAATTTGCTGTAAAAACAGGCCATTCGATAATGGTGGAAAAAATGGAAATCGATTGATAGTATTGAGATAACAAAGTCTAAACAAAATAAATAATACAACCGAATTGAGAACCTCCTTTTTCGAAGTCGCTTAAAAAATATTAGCAAATGAAATTCCCGTTTAGAACTAACACTACGCTATAATCAATACTTACTGACTTATGAAATTGAGGTAATGAAAGTACCACTGTCAAAATTATGAGTAGTGTAAGTAAATAAATATAAGAAAATGTTGGTTGCTATCGTTACAAGTTACATACAGGGTGAGCCAAAAGTATGGAAACCTTTGAATAATTCGTCAGGAATGTATTTTTTTGAAATATGATAAAAGTTTTAGCATTTTTCCCTGGCTATCTAACGATGACCTTGACCATGACTTTGATGCTCATATCGAGGGAAAATGCATTTTTTCAAAAGAGAACCCCCATTTTTATTCCGGTTTCGGACAGAGCGGACGATTTTAAGTCCAAATAAACCTTAAACACGACTTTAGCGTTCAATGTCATTTCAAAGTCAACATGTTTTTTTTCAAATAGAAACCCTTATCTTCCAAATCGGAGTGGAAAATAGCGGATAATTTTACTTATGAAAATTACCTTGACGACGACCGAAAAGGTCATCCGATTTTGGTGAACAACTATTGATTTTTCAAATTTGCGCTAGCCATCTTGGATCCGCCATTTTGATTTTTGTAAATCTGACCTAAGATTCGTAATTAGCGACCTCAAAAACCTCCCTTGTACTGATTTTGGTGAGAATTTATTGATTTTTCAAGATCATGACGAGGTCAACTTCATGCTGGACGTGAAATTGTCCGCTCTTTCCGAAACCGGAACACAAAATGGGGGTTCTTTTTTGAAAATGCGTTTGACCTCGATGTGATCATCAAGGTCATGGTCAAAGTCAAGGTCATGGTCACCGTTAGATAGCCAGGGAAAAATCCTAAATCCTACATTTGTAATTATTATTTTTCAAAAAAATATATTCTTGAAGAGTTATTCAAAGGTTTCCTCTTGGCACATCGTCCTGTATGTTATATGATGACTTTTAAAATCAATATTTGCAGAAAATCTGCATGATATTGGCATGCAATCAATATGTAAGATTAGAAAAATAAAAACCTTACCTATTTATTGTCAAGCCTCCTAAACAGTTGAAAAAAATGAGATGTGATGATTTCACTTTAAGTTTCAGACCATGCTGATCTTTTAATGATGAAATTTTTTTTTTTAATTTTAATCATAAGAAAGTTTTTTATTCGATTCTAAGATATGAAGACACACTGTATCTGTAGATGAATTTAAAACCCATCTTGAAGACGGTTTCTTTTGATTTAATTTCAATCTATTGTCAATTAATTACACCCCAGGTTTGAAATAACGAAAATTATTTCCATTTAATACTATCGCCTTCGCCAAATGTTAGTATTCAAGAAATAGTTTCTCGAGTTCCTGATAACCATCTAATTCAAAAATATATAGGATCCTACTTAACATAATCCATCTTAAACAGTCCAAATTAGTTGAGTAAGTTTTGAGTAATCGCTGAATGCACATAAAAACGAATTGAGAACTTCGTCCTTTTTAGAAGTCGGCTAAAAATATTAATTAACCGACTATAACGGTATCAATACAAATATAATGAAATAATAGGAAAGCGGACCTAGTAAATCATCTTTTGTTATTACCTGGGAAAAGACATATATAGCACCAGAAACAGAAGAAAGAAGAAACCAATAACAAAACAACAAAACAAAAGATGTTTCACGTAGTGGGTACAATGATAAGATGGATGTGACGTAATAAAATTTGTACAATTCAAAACGAAAGCAATACGATTGCATTGAGGTATTGATATAGGTCAATGAAACACCAGCCGAGACAAAAGCTAGTGATAATTAGAACAGGGCAAATATTAATATCAATTCGGTGACTGACCTTACGAGAGAAATGAAGATGGTATGAAAGTTGTAAATGATTATACACACAGGGTTGATCAAGAAGTGGCAGCAAGATCCAATCTTAAGAGCTAATAAATTAATTCTGAGTATTATTTTTCTAGTTAGTGAGCCTGTCAAGTAGTTGCTGTGTTCGAATTTTACTCCAGCTAGAAACCAATTTAAATGTTAATTATGTTAGTTACTCACAAACATAAACATTTTGCACACCTAGACCGTATTTTTATGTAATACGTCGTAAGCCCAAATACCACAGCATACGAACCATAAGCAGCAATCGCATACCGAGTTGAACTTTATAGCTACAGATAAACTATTTAAAGTTTCGTAGCAACATCTGCATATGGATCTATACCAATGAATAGTGCGCTATTTAGCATAGAATATGTTTCTACAAGCAGCACCGAAACATCCCGCAATGTCGGCCTCTTTTACTTGAATATAAAGTGCATATAAAGTTGTTGTTACGACATAATATAATAGCATTATCGCTTCATACCTGCCACGATTATTAACAAACGTTCGAAGAGATCATGAAGTCGTTTCAAATATATTGCTATCATTTAAAATTTCATATCCGCCTACAAGGTACTTACGATACCGATTTCAAGACGAAGTGTTAACTATCTTCGGTACGGCTAATAAAAATGATGACAGCATACGTTCACAAATTACGGTCAAAATCTTATTAATACGAATACAATGAAGAAAGTGTTGTTATTTAGAATAAAACGCATGTGTCATTAGCTGAAATCACTTTTTTATGAACTGATTAATTGTTTTTGTTAGTTTTGTTTAAAGAAAGCATTCCCGTTTAAACAAATATCTATTAAACAATTCCGTCTTGCACAGCATTTATCTGCACAAACTAATATTATTCTTGATTCTTATGCATCGATGCTATTATGATATAACTGTAATTATTACTATACTATTTCTAACAAAAGTTGTAGATTCATTCCGAAAATCGCTGCCAGGTTTTCGAAACTTTACACTAGACAATAATCATTGCTAATTGAAAACCTTCATCAGTTTCACCTCCCTCAAAAGGCCGAAATCTTGAAAATTTATTTATATAATTCAAACAAATAATATGCTTCATGTTTACGTTTAACCTCGGCATTGAATAAAGACATCTAAAAGTTTCAGTGAAAGGAACCACTAAGACTCCCAACTCGGGTGGCGTGATAGTATAATGCTGTTGCCCTGTGATTCCTAGGTTTAAAACTTCCAAATGTCACTATTAAATGGACATTTAAATATGTATAATTTGTTTCAAGTACATAAATATTTTTCGAGATTTCGGTTTATTTTGGGGGTAGCGCCACTGATGAAGGTCCCAACTAGGAAACGATGTATCAAAAGTTAGTAAAGTCTCGAAAGGCTAGTAACATAATTGCTTCGAA
This sequence comes from Octodonta nipae, assembly GCA_034190945.1. Lineage (NCBI taxonomy): Eukaryota > Metazoa > Arthropoda > Insecta > Coleoptera > Chrysomelidae > Octodonta > Octodonta nipae. The sequence continues at coordinate 105,946,095 of CM067219.1, read as the reverse complement.
ATTTTCTGTTAACCTTCGAATTTGTATTGCGCGTAATTTCTAACATCTATGAATAACAGAGTAACAACATTACACTAATACGATAACACCGGCACACAAAAAAATTGTCTGTACACCGGGCGCCACCCATCTACAGGCATGTTTTTCGACCCGCTGAATAAGAATTTCAAGTCCGTTTAGTCCGTCCAGCCTTCAGTTTCGAGTAAATTGATAAAAAAACCCAAAAATAGCGAAAATTCGATGTTTTGACAAGAAAAAAAATTTGAGGCTCTAAGAAAAGCATGATTATTATGTATTTTGATCTGTCAAACACTAATTTTAATTGTGCTCCAATCATAAGCTGTTTTCAATTGAAAAAAGTTGGAAAAAATCCTTAAAAATTGCAAAAATCGCGAAAAATTGGGATTATCTTGGTATAAAAAATTTGTGGAAGCGGATTGACGAAAATTTTAATGTTATTTAATCTTTTTGATCTGATTCTGCAATAAATTTGGCCCATAATGCCCTCAAACATTTATAAAATGACAAAAAATTCATAAAATAGCAGAAAATTGCTGCTGAAAAAATAGAAAAAAATCTTTTAAACACAATTAAATAAACTTCTTGTATTTTTTCTCTATAAAATACAAGATTAAGATCCATGTGCACAAATTGGATTTTGGATTTTGTACGGTTTTTCCAGGGTATTGTACTGTTTCATTCTCAAATGATCTACCAAGTAGATACCTCTTCTGCCATCATTTCTTTTATTTAGTAAAAATTTGCCATCCTGTTGAGTTTTCAACTTCTTCGATGTGTAGACTTCATTTCATTGGATGATCGCCTGTACTTGCAACCAGTGTATACGTCATTTTTATAGATTTTACAATTTTTTTGCATTTTCAGTTTTTTATGTTGTAATATAGGAAAAATTGCCTAGAAAAGACTGAATACTTAGCGACATTCAAACATCTAATCTGGAACTGGATGATAACCGCTAAATAAAAGACAGGGATAAATTTAAATAGCTGAGAACTAAGTATTGTCAAACATTGAATGCAGCTATCCCGGTCAGAGAACTAATAGAGTTTGCTCTGTTTCAAACACAGCCTAGATATATACGAGTAGGAATCTAAGTCTAAAAATTATGCAAACAATATCCGAATTGATAGCAAATAATATTCTGTAACAAGAGGAATTGTGAACTTCTTAAGAATATTGCAGAAAATTGACAAAAGAGAAATCTTCGTGTCAATTCAACTTCAAGAAAATATAACTAGCTTTATGTAAATTCTATCTATCAATAATTAGACACATCTCTGCAAAATATTTAGAATACCTAATAGGATTCCTATTATCTAGAATTAATACTAGATGTAAATCAGAAGTCGGAATAAAAACAAAACCACTATAAGAGCCATATAATTTTCTTGTACACGCATTGTACCTACCAATTTATAAACGTAATTTAAAATATTTCTGTAATTTTAATTCCACGGTGTTTTTTATACAGCATTATGAACTAGCAATAATAGAAATTCTTCTCAGTATATTGCCATTAACAAGTTTACAATTTTATATGCAACAGACATTATAGTGTCATTATAGTACAAGTTACAAGAATGTTAAAATCATCTGTTACATCTCTCAGTAATACAAATGATTAAAAGCTGTGATTAATAAGAAACTAAAAAGGCATTTCGGATTTAATACGCCCTTCTATCTTGACGTTATTATTAATAATGGTTGTTGAGACTTAATCAACTTAAGTACTATTATGACTAAGATCGTTTTTGTACGCTTAAAACGAAAAGCATACAGGTTTAAAAACGTATTTAATATATTTTGACTGCCTCGGACGTCTCTATTAAATGGATGAGTGAAAATGATTTCATTAAGATATCATTAAAATTCCATCACCAAATTTGTCAAGAGAAATCAAGGGTATTACATTATAGTTTCAAAATATGAAGTTCTCGAAAGCAGATGTGTAAGTTTGATGCTCATTGTTATGCTTATAATGAAATTTATTTATTTTTTTATTTGCAGGAATTAATAGAAAAGGGATTTTGGATTATATGCAATTTGGAGATGTTTATATTTCCTTAAAAGAATAGGACATTATTGTTTCGAAGGTATGCAAAAAAGGCAAATTTTGTGGTTTAGATATTCCTGATAATATGTAACAAATAAAAAAAATTAAAATCAAATTGAAATTAAATTAAACATTTTAGTACTTTTTTGTCAAAAGTACCAAAATGTTGAAATTAATTAACAAAAACCAACAATGTTAAATATGTAAACCCCAACATGTGGTTATTGTGCACAAATTATTTACCTACCTATTTAGTACATTTTTTAAGTTCATGACAAGTGAACAAATAACCATGATGTTGTTAATATCATGTAATTATTAACCGCCTAAAATTGTACAGAATGGTCCCGAAAACTTCCGAACTTATGGTCTAATGCTACTTATCTAAGTATTCTGAGTAATTAAACTTGTAATATTTTTCAAATTCTTAAACAGATTATTGAACTGGTCGTTGCTTAGAACCCACTTCAAAAATATACATGACTATTTCTTTTAGTTGTTTTGTGGTAAAGTTATTAAATACGTTTATTGTGTCGCAAATTCAAGTGCTTCTTATCTCAATTAATAACAAAAATGAAATTTGGAGCAATATCAACAAATGCCAATGGCATGTAAAGACCAAAAGAGAAATAACGAGACTGTCATTCAAAAAGATAAGGTCTTGAACATGTAGTCTTTTAGCATTAAGAGACTGCTTTGTCCAGGTCATGCAAATCAGATGGTGAAAGTCACGTGCATATGTTTGTAACCCTAATACTAATTTCCACAGAATGACTAGTTTAGATTATATTGTATTTGTGTTTTCTAGAACCTAAAAAACAACAACAAAACTAAAACTAACCCAAAACTCTTGTTTCCATCATGCGGGCTACATTTTGTTCGAGTTTTGTTTTTGATTTCGGTGCTTTTCCGTTGATTTTTACGAGGAATTGGGAAAACATTTAATGCTCAATAACCAATCAACATTTTTAGTAACGTATATTTTTTATTCTCAATTGAGGCTGGATAATACTGAAGTCTTTGAAAAATAAGTAGAAATCTTTCTATATGTAAAGTTTCTATAAACTATATGTGTCTATGTACTAGCCAGGTGAACACTATAACCGAACAGATATGTACATATATTTTTAGTAGCTGCATCTAAAAGAATAAACGATAGTGCTGCTCAGATGATGACATGAGATGGATTGCATCGCTTGAGCATACAAGGCGAAAACAGAAAACACGAACGTTTTCACTGAACAGGCTTGAGTTTCAAAAAAACGTTGAAACCTTTTGATGTGACTCATTCCGAGTTAGACCCGAAAAACAAAACTCCAACTTGCGCAAAAAACTGCATTCTTCAAAAAGTTTGGGAAACGATTCTGTTTTGTTTTATACGAAGCGAGTGTGTTTTGTTTTTGTTTTGTTCATTTAGTGAAAAACCTTCGTAAAGCTTACGAAACGGAAGAACAACGAGTAAGCAGAATTTCGAACTATAAGAGAAATCCGTACCAATAAACGCAAATTAACCGTTGGAAATTTAAAAAAATCAGTTGAGTGCTAAGACGGATGACGTTATACCTAATGGTAACGATTACCGATTACACTGCTGCATCAAAAGTATAACTGGGAATTCTGTAAAATCTACGTATTCTATAAATGTTCGAGGAGCGAATCTCCCGATTAGCAGGGGCTAGTATCAAATGCTATATTTCTGAAGAATTCGAAGTTAGAATGTATAAAACCGCGTCTTGTTTTGGCAAAATAAGTGTTTAACCCACTTAAAATTATCTTCATGAACGTCGCCTTCTACGTCTTTACTTTGTAAAATCTATATGAGGTGTACCTTAGTAGTTCACTAAGCGAACCTTGACAGATGTTGAAGGTAAAACTGTTTATATTAACTCTATGAAAATGTTTTAGTACCACATGAATAGTTTGGTGAAATTGTGAAATAATGTAAAGGAATAAAAGAACTCAAACAGGACTGCAATATCGTAAATAAATAAATTTAAGCGGATCACATGTTGTTTTAATATGAATTTTCCTTCTTATGTTCTTCATTTGTCCAGATTTCCAAGGTGAATATTAAGGCGATGAAAAAATTATACATCTTGTTATTATCATATTAGCGATTTTGACATTAGTAGAATTGTTTCCCCTCGAAATGTGGGTCTGTTCCAAGGATAGTATACAAAGGACTGCTTGATCATTGTTAAAAAAATTCGAGTAAAACCACATTGTGACGTATCAAGGTGTCCTGGCCCCGCTCACGAGTTCTTGGGGCTCTTTGTCTGTTGACAGTTGAAGAGTTTTTCTGGTTTTGTTTCATCCCATTAATGTTATTAATTAGAAAAGAGTATAGTGCCAAATATTAGAAGCCACTTTGTAAGATTTGATTTCGAAAAAAAATTATATCTATCGAGCAATCCTTTATGGATTTATCCTACCACTTTGTCAATAGGCCTTTTCATATTCGAAAATTTTTAATGGGCATGCGTCAACTTCTGTCATTTTTTCGGGCAACAAAACATTGTGTTTACATGTCCAGGTGTGAAAACTGCTCGAAAAAAATTATTCACGGGAACAAAAAATTCAAAATTCCGCGTGCCTAGCGCAAACCATTCGTTGTTTTGTATTAGGAATTTACACGGTCAGTTTCGAATAGAGACGCTTCTGTGAACGATAAGAAATATATGTGAGCGCTGTGTTCAGGGAGACGCCATTAGGTTTTTCACGTTCTAACTACCAGAACGCACGGAATAAATTCCGAAACGAACGACGGGTTCTTTTTACGTTCGGAAATAGTAAGGACGTGTGCGCCTTGTTGAACATTTTGTATGTAAGGCCGGGCGCATACGCTCGGTTTCCTGATTAGGTTTCCTGATCAGGAATTCAGATTCGGAAAGCAGAATGCCCCATTTACATACAAAATGTTCAACAAGGCGCACACGTACTTACTATTTCCGAACGGAAAAGAACCTGACGTTCGTTTCGGAATTTATTCCGTGCGTTCGGGTAGTCAGAACGGGAAAAAACCTAATGGCGTCTCCCCGAACGCAGCGCTCACATACATTTCTTATCGTTTGCCGCATACGCACGGAAATTTCCATTCGGAACCGCAATCAATTTATGCTCGTCGACCAATTGTGCTTTCACAGAAGCGTCTCTATTCGAACTGACCGTGTAAATTCCTAATACAAAATAACGAATGGTTTGCGCTAGGCACGCGGAATTCCGGATCTGAATTCCTGATCAGGAAACCTAATCAGGAAACCAAGCGTTTGCGCCCGCCCTAAACGGGGGATTCAGCTTCCCGAATCTGAATTCCTGATCAGGAAACCTAATCAGGAAACCGAACGTATGCGCCCGTCCTTACTAGCTCTGAACTACCGTTTTGCTACTAGGTGTCAAATCGGTAAGTTTGTTACTCTGGGTACACTATATCGCCGCATTCGGATTCGACAGTTGGACATTTTTTAACGTCCACGATTAGTGCTTCCTTTGACATTGACGCCAGTCTGTCTGGGAGAGGGGTAAGACGCTGCCGTGTAGAGCAACCTAATATTCGGTTTGCTGTTGAGTTGCATGTATACAGGACACCTGGGGGCTATTATCTGTCTAGACGATTACCACTTCTCGTTATTCGAGACAGTATAACAGCTGCGTATTATATTAATGATGTCATACAAACTACTTTACTGCCTTACACTTTCTCAGAGAAGCAGGCCTCAATATGTATATGTGGGGAGAAGACCATCCACCACAGTAAAGCCACAAGTTTCAAGTTGCTTGGAACGACGTCAGACAATCACACAATTACTATATTCTGATTACAACGTTGATTATTGATTAATCAAATTTGTAGCAAATTTTATTGTTTCAATCTTGATGTAAGACTATCACATTGCTAAAACATCAGGACGAGAGTGGTAGAAAAAAAATAATTAGAGGAAGTGGTGTAATGAAACCTGTCATTTAGTTCCTGTTAGTATTATTTATTGTCATCGCACATAGATGAAATATAAAAAATATGACAAGTACACATTGCACAGCATTCGGTTGTTATGCAGAACCCGTACTCTATAGTTCAATAACCACATATTAAGTTCAATGCCTAAGTATCGCATGCAATTATTTGTCAAAAATCATAAATATATCGTTACAGCTATCCGTAGTAATTATTATTATTCACAATGGTATGCACTATATCAGTTCATAATATAACGTTCGCATACCAACTTCTGCAATTTTTACAAAATTATCCATTTATAAGGCAATCCCATTCACTGAACCATAAACTCCACTAACAGTTTCCATTAAATATTCTGAAATCTTGTGTCATAAAATATTCATGCAGAGATGCGGAAAATGGTCGATATTTTTGCGAACGGTCGAGTACCTTGTCATTAAAATACCTATTTTATTCTAGCCATGTCATATATATAAATGCCTCTCTTAGTTATCAAACTTCAAACGAATAAATCAAAATTGTAGATCCTGTACTAAAGTATGTGAATTGTTGTTGGCAAATAAATTCCCAGTCTTTGCCTTTACCTATCAGCTTTCAACCGTATATGAAGGATCTCGTTTCATACTGGTGCATGTAAAGACGTTACAGAAATACTTGAACGTTTTTGTGTACTACCTAGCGTTCGATTATAGTAACAATCGATCATATTTATGATATTCTGAGAAAATATTTAAGAAGAAATAACATAACTACCTATTTGTTTTCTGAACGATATTTGTGGCATCTCTGGTTTTTATTTTCTTTGCCAATAACACCACACAAACTTGAAAGTCTATATTTCAAAAGTCCAAATGTTTCAAGGTCTAAATCAAACCCCGTGTTCAATGGTAATTAACTTAACATATTAATGTCAAATTCAAATTGTCATTTACTAAATTTGTTATTGCAAATCCTTTTAATCTTTTAATTTTCTTGTTTATGTGTTAGATTTAGACCTTGAATTTTGATTTGGACTTTTGAAATATGCACACTTTCAAGTTTATGTGGTGTTATTCCCAAAGATAAAATAAGTACCTGCTTATGAGCAATGTGTATTTGTATTGGACGAGCGGTTTAAGAGAAACAAAAATTATTGAATTATAATTATCTGATATCTGATTTGATCAAAACTTTCTGGTACTCCAATATTATGGATAAAATGCGAATCTATTGGCAAATAACATTTTTTAGAGTTCCGTATATGCAATATACGGATACCCTTATAATATCACTCCGGATTTCTCCCTCTTTCACATCACAGCAATTTTGTCCTAAAGTACTGGACGGAAAAGGTTGAAATTTGGTATCAGTATATAGTTTGGTGCCCCGATCATAAGTAAATATCGTAAATGAAGAAATTTTGATTTTAAGGGTACTTCTGGGGGGGGGGGGGGAACTAAAAAAATCGACCGTTCCCCGCCTTATCTCCGAAATTATAAAAGGTAAAATTTTGAAAAAAATGAATAAAGGGCATCACCATAATTTTACCGGAAAAATATGAAGAAATCTCTACTATTAATTTTGGGGGGCAAATTAGAGAATTAAATGAATAAAATTAAAATTGTTTCTAACACATAATGTAATATATCAAATGAAAGGGCTCATTATGGCGAAAACAAATATGTTTTTTCTTATATTTAAAATAAATTATTTTAACGATATTAACAAAAATATAAAAATTTTTACCCATTCTCCTTACCTTAACTCCGAAACTATAAGCCGTAAAATTTTGAAAAAAAATAGAGATATAGAGCCTCACCTGAATTTTACCGGAAAAATAAAGAGAATCCCCTAATATTAAGTTTAGAGTTAAATTACAGAATTAAATGAAAAACATAAAATTAAAATTGTTTCTAACGCATCACGTAATACATCAAATCAAAGGGCTCATTATGACAAATACAAACATATTTTTTCATAATTTTAAAATAAATTATTTAAATTCTCCCCTTTTATCCCCAAAACTATAAGACGTAAAAATTTGGAACAAAATTAGGGATATAGGACCTCACCTGAACTTTACTGGAAACATAAGGAGAAACCCCTAATATTAATTTTAGGGGGCAAATTACAGTATTAAATGGAAAACATAAAATAAAAATTATTTCTAACATATCATGTAATACATCAAATCGAAAGGCTCATTATGACGAATACAAATATATTGTTTTCATATTTTAAATTGAATATTTTAAAATATATTAACAAAAAATTTTAATAAAAATAACCAATTCCCCCTTTATTCCCCAAACTATAACACTTTAAAAAAATGCTTTGCAGGAAAAATACGAAAAATACGCCATCATGTAATATATCAGATTAAAAGGCTCATTATGAGGAATAAAAATATATTTTTTCATATTTTTAAAATTAGCATTTTAAAGTATATTAACAAAAATATTTTAAAAAATTACCCATTCCCCATTTATTCCCCAAACTATAAGACCTAAAATTTTTTGTTTACAGGAAAAATACGAAGAACTCTCTAATATTAATTTTGAGGGCCAAATTATAGAATTGAACTGAAAATAAAAAAATATTTTTTAATGCATCATGTAATATATCAAATAAAAGGTTCATTATGTGAATTACAAATATATTATATTTTTAAATCATTTGTTTAAACGATATTAATAAAATAAATTAATCTCGACTTAATTCCCACTTTAGAAACTACACTATATAAAATTTGGAAAATATATTTTATTTGTATTTTTAAATAATTTGTCTAAAAGATTTAATAGTTTATTATTTAAAACTTGACCTATTTCCCCTTTTATCTTTCAATCTACAGACCCTAAAAATCAGACAGTAGATTATAAAAGGCTTCCCTCAAAGTTTATTAGTAACATAAAACTCTAATGTTAATTTTTAAAAATTAAATACATATTTTTAACAAAATCAAGCGAATCATGGAGCAGATAAAATAAAATTTCCATGTGTGGAAAATAAGTGTATTTTTATAAATTTAAAACGCTTTTTAAAAGATATTAGGGTAGATATAAGAAAATGCACTCATTCCTTGCTTGTCTGAAACTGGAATATTAGAATCTTGAAGGTGGCACTTGACCAAATTATTTACCAAAGTGTTAAAAACTAAAAGCGAACTGTCTTGTGAAGTCATGTACAAAGATTGAGCACGAGCACTACTACAATTTTTAGAGGGAATATTCAAGGAATTACGCATAAATAATTCATAAGTACAGTAATTGACAACAACTCCACACTTTGAGTGGAAACGTCTCCAGAACAAATAAGTATCTACAATATGCAATACACCATAAAGAAAATAAGGACAGAATATTTTATTTGGCATAAGGAACGATCTTAATATGGAGTGGTCTGAGATTTTATTTCATAGTCTTAAAGAAAAGCAGAAAAAATGTAAACGCTTTCAGTTGAAAATTACCTAAATAGTAAAGAATAAATAGTAGTTTCGTCAAAAATTAAGTTTTGCATCTCATGTATCACAGTCACCATCTAAAACATTTATTTTCTTAGTAGATTCTGGTTGTGAAAGTCTTTGTAACTTTACCATTAATTCAAGGTTATAAAGTTCTAAGATATTCCAAACACAATAATAATACGAAAAGGTAGGACGCAATGTAATACATATAACAAAAATTAAAAACGTTTGCCTGTGATTTTAAATTAATTATTTTTATCTAAGTTTGTCTGTCTATCTACCCTTCGTAGAATCGACAGGAGCGAACTGACGGGGCGTTCACTGGCAGGTAGTAGATATTTCAAGGAGTGATATAAGCTACTTTTCTTCCCGGGAATATTTGGATTTTTGGCAAAAAATAAATAAAAATCAGAGTGCTGATGATTGCTGAAACTCATAACTACCATCCTAGATATTTCAGAGAGAAGTATTGATATATATTTCTCAGTACAGCACAGAGAGTTATCCCAAAAGTTAATAACTCATCCATATAAAAATTTTTAGAGTTAGGTACTCAATTCCATGATAATATATTGGGAATAACAAAAAAATGAATTTGAATTAAAATTTTGAATCCAATGTCTTTTGTTTAATAATTTGCGAAAGTTACAATTTCTTTCACAGGATATTTTACTCAAACGTCAACAATTGTTACTAAAAGTAGGACAGCTGTACAAACGAAGAAGCTCTATCCGAAACATAACATCCAAACACGATAAGCAAACTTTAAGTTAAATAAAAGTCTTGTAGATGAAAGGAAAAATTCATCAGATTAATTACAATGGATTATAAAACTTACTTTTTGTGAAAGATTATTTATGATGTTTTCATGGATACTTAGACTACATATGTCACAAAAGTTTGTATCTATTTATGCTATTATAAAATTGTAGTTGGCTGTTTGTTTGTATGTATCTATGTTTGATTGTTTGTTCGGGTATCACGTAAGAACTACTCAACTGATTTTGCTGAATCTGTTTTTGTTGCAAAGCCTATAGTTTGACTTACAATCTGAGATTTTATCTCCCTACATTGACAGAAACGGTAGATATAGCGAGAAAAACTTCTACGATGTTGGGTAACACACAATCACTCTGTTGGTTTCCCTGCACACACATAATATTTACATTAGCTTAGCTTTTATTAAAAATTTGGAATATGACAATGTAACAAGTTTCGATTTAAACAAAAAAATCAACTGATATATTTTTAGAGAGTATTCCACATATAGGATAGGTAGAGCGGAATAGAATTACATGGGTTTAAAAAATCTTTAAAAAATTATATTAGGTGGCCCATAAGCAGCTGCATATATACAATGTCGTTGAAATAAGGGGCAGTGTTATATTGTTGACTCATAAATAGTTGTTGCGGGGTAGTCAAATCCACTTCCCGGTGGCTACCCATAAAACTTCACGAGTCATTCGCAGTCGATTCCAGACCTCGTTTCGGGCGACAAGGCGGTACCCGTTAGTAACTAGGGAAGGAGGGGGTCGAGTTGTTAAGCCTTAATTACAAGTAGTCGTCAGACCTGCTTTCCTTCGAGATTGTGGCGATGAGACAACCTGGCGCGTAATAGTGGGACCGTCGCTTGAGATGTCGGGTCATCGCCCTGTATGGGGCGAGACAAGAACCATTTGCCAACCTCTTGCCTGTTACTCCTAAAACTGTGCCAAAGCGTCCCGCAAGTAGAGGCACCTACACCTCGAAAGCGGATGTCAGTCTCGCCCAGAAAAGTAAAAGAGGTAGACTTGTAGGAAATCGAACGTGTGACTATCTTAAACGAACGGAGGTGTTCGTAAGATTCCAAAGTGGGAAGTGCGGGTGGAGAGATCGTACGATGCATTCATCCCTTGTAGCGTGGGAAGGTAGAAGACGACCGTTTGAGGTGTCGGACTGGGGGACCCGTTCCTGGCGGGAATAACCAGTCTAGGATCAGAGGCAAATCCTACCTTAATCCATACCTCCACTCTCAAAACCGTGCTCGTCGCGGTGGGTTAATACGGTCTGCTAGCATACCGAGAACATCGGCTGCACATTAGAGGAATGATCTTCGAGTTGTTTGTATTAAGTGTGGTTGAAATATAAGATGCCTATGGAATTATAGTTTATAGGGTGGCTGAAGAAAGACCTATTGAAAACATCCAATAGAGTCCCACACAGCACTACAGAAATGATTTGTATACTGTCTATCTGGAAAAAAATTTACCAGACAAAGACCATTTTTGAACCTATCGGAATCTTTCTGATAGTTCATTATAGCGAGTTTTCTTTATTGTAATTAAAGGAGTTTCATTGTACTCCGTAATCGTATGTATTCTATATGGACGCAATTTGAAGGATTGTATCTGTTTCCATTGTAATCTATTTAGAATTATGGAGCTTACGCATATTTCCTAATTAGACCAATCAATAGAGATCTTTTCGTGCAAAAAATACTATCAGGATACTGCCTGTGCCATCACATTAAGAATGATTTGTAGTGATATTTTGCTATCTTTTCCACTCGCAACTATGGTTTTTTACTTTATTATAAACAAATGAAACAAGAAAATTGCGTTTTTTTTCGTTTCATGTTTATAAAATGAAAAATAATAAACTAATCTCAATGGTGTCAACAGGTGAATTGTAAAGCATAGAAATACCAATGAAATGAGCCCAGGATCGATCCGATAAGATCTTTAGTAACAGAGAAAAACCAAAAATACTGGAAAATTTACCGGTTTTCTTTATATTATTATAACTTCGTCACTATCGAAGTTTTAGAACTGGGCTTGTGGGAACTGATAGTAATTGGTATCTACCTTATGCGTGACTAAACCAGGCGCTATCGGTTTATAAGTTTTTGAATAATTGCGATCTGAAGTTTTTAGTCCACTATTCTTGTAGTGTGTCTCCATGCGACATGGATCGTCAAATATCAATTCAGAGTAGAGATGTTGAAAGTAGAGGTATCATTCTACAACTCCTCTATTTTCATTTTTCATTAAATGTCTGTGAAATATACGAAAACTGTTTGCAAAAATGAACAAAATTTGGTGAGCGTATGAATGTGTTCGAGTAGTGGGGGGAACACGTTTGTTGAGGGGAATTGCTAACAATAATTATTGTCGATAGTAACTGTCACTCTGACAGATGGTGAAAGAATTCAATCGTTAAAAAAACTTCTATACAGAGTGATTTGTTCGATTTTATTATATCATATGAGAACTGTTTGTTTATTAATATATTTATATGTAAATGGTTTCTCGGAAACGTTTTTGCTTTAATTTGTGGATTTTGGGTTTACGGAACATGGAAGGAGAGCGGTCATTAAAAAAATTCTTACTTGTGAGGATTTTAAATATGAAAACGATCTATGTATGTGCCTCTACTATATATTACTAGACGCTTCCCCTCAACAACCGTGTTTCCCCCACTCTTTGGATACATTCATACGCTCGCCCATTTTTTGATATGTTTGCTAACATTTTTCAGATATTTCACAGACATTTTGTGAAAAATGAGAATAGAGGCTTTGTAGAATGACACCTCTACTTTCAACAACTTTTTTCTAAATTAAAATTTGATTATCTATGACGCATGGGGGCACAATGCAAAAATAGTGAACAGAAAACTTTTGTTCAAAAACTAATAAACCGATAGCGCCTGGTTTTGGCATACATAAAATAGATGTAGATTACTATCAGTTCCTACAAGCCCAGTTCTACAGCTTCTAAAGTGACGAAGATACGATTTTTTTTGAAAAAATCCTCCAGTTTTCAGTATTTCTGGTTTTTCCCTGTTACTAATGATCCAATCGGATCTAGTCTGGCTCAATTGATATTTTCATGCTTTACAATTGACCTGTTGACACCATTGAGATCAGTTTATTATTTTTGATTTTATAAACATGCTAAGAAAAAAAACGTAATTTTCCTGCCTCAATTATTTATAACAAAGTAAAAAACCATAGTTGCGAGTGGAAAACATAGCAAAATATCGCTAGGAATCTTTGTTAATGTGATGGCACAGTCGGTATCCTGATAGTATTTTTTACACATGATCAGTTAATTTTTGCTCTATTGATTGGTCTAAATACAGAATAAAACATGTTTTAACGGGTTTTCCATAATCAGTGTGTTCAATGTTTTGTATTTGTAACAGATCTATTGAAAAGGTAGAACTCAATGTTTATAGGTATATATGTGGATTGACAGCAACCAAACACATTAGGCTCCCATACATTTTTTTATTGGAGTTTATAGGCTTTTTGAATCAAAAATTATAGTTTACAAAATTTAGAACAAAGATTTAAATAGTAGAGATGAAATTAATAATATTTCAAAGCACAAAATACGATTAGCATAATGTTTACATGCAAATACATTATATTTAAATTTAAAATGCATGTTGAAAAACGTGCATGTCAAAATATAAATAAATATATTTCTGCTTTCAGAATAACAACAACATTGATATTTATGATATCCCAAACTCTCGAAGGCGACAGTAAACTTTTAGTCTTTCGCGACTTAATTATACCAACGAGTTCGTAGTCAAAACATTCACTCACCCTATTTATCGCTGCACTAAATCCAGCTTGGCAAGAACCCTGCCGATGGTATCCCCAGTTCACTGCAAGTAAATACAACCGTTAGTGTAAAAATAACAGATATGTGTCTACGAAAGGATTTAGATCGTAAACTAGTATTATTTCTTTGACTCTATACTGTTCCGCGCCCTAAAAGAAAATGTTATAATCTTTCAGCACCCTCTTGAAGGAACAGCCTCTGTTTTATTTTATCGCTAATTGACAGCGAAAGTACTTTTCGGTAAGCTGATAAATAAACAAAATTATTCCAACTCCGAACGAAACTTCTGTGATTTTTAATTGGAAACATATGTACAGTTTAGAGGCAAATACTGACAGATTTACATTAATTAAGCATATAAATTATAGAAAATATTATACACTTGTGTACTTTGAGATATACAGTGATGGGCAAATGTGTGGAACCAAGCAAATATCTCTGGAATTATTAGAGATATCAAAATGAAATTTGGAAGGTGGATACTGCAGTAGATTGCCTATTTGTTTCCAAAATTTTTTTTACAATTTTGAACTTCCTGTTTTACCGGAAGTAATGTCGATTTTAAAATTTGCAATGAAACACCCTGTATAGTATTTTAGTTTCTGATGAAACATTTTATTGCGAATACAAAAAAATCCGGTTTGATATTGTTTACTTCAATACCTACCAAGATATTAACAGAAAAGTAATTAAGGAAAGGAAAAATCTAATAACCATTAAAGAAATACATAATCATAATTATTAAGTGAGCACCGTTTACTTCTTGACAATAAGCAAGTCGGTTTTTAAATTCTCTAGTAACATTAGCGATTACTTCTGGTGTAATTCTCTCAATGTCTTGAGTTATTCTTGCAGCTAATTCTTGCAAATTATTTGGCCTATCAACATAAACCTTAGACTTTAAGTAACCCTACAGAAAATAGTCTAGTGGACTAAGGTCGGGACTTAGTGCAGGCCATTCATAAGTACCCCTTCTTCCAATCCATCTGTGATGAAATGATCTCGAACAATGCGAGCGTAATGGGGTGGTGCTCCATCCTGCTGAAACTAGATATTATTTGGTAATTGTCCATTTACCTCCAATGCCGGAATAACTTGTGTCTCCAAGAGCTGTAAATACTTATCTCCGTTTAAAGTTTCTTGTAGGAAGAAGGGTCCCACGATTCTGTTGTTATAAATGCCGGCGCAAACGTTCAACTTTTGGGGATGTTGTGTATGAGCCTCTTGTACCCAATTAGGATTACTTTGCGACCAGTAGCGGTAGTTATATCGATTAACCGTACCATTTAAACAAAATGTAGCCTCGTCTGAAAACACCACATTTCTCATAAAATTATTATCACGGTTACAAATTTCCATTATCGTTTCACAAAATTGCAAACGTCTGTCGAAAGCGTCTTCGGAGAGTTCTTGAACGAGGCGAATTTTGTATGGATGATATTTTTCTCGCCTTAATATTCTTCCTACTGAACGACGGCTAATTCCATGTATATTGGCGAGGTCGGTAGTGGATAAGTGAGGATTTTCTTCCAAAGATATAGCAACATTTTGAGCTACACCTTCATTACTTGCACTTTTTAACCGTCCACTTTTTGGTAAATTGCTAACTGTTCCACTTGTATCGTACCTTCGCAAAGTTTTCGTCACTACTGAACGGGATATTTGTTTATTCGGATGAACAATGTTAAAGAGGTCACAAACTTCTTGATACGTCCTCTCCCCATACCCAATTATCATTAATATTCTTTCTCTTTCACTTAATTCGGCCATTTTACGATCAAATTAAAACAATACAATCTACTTACGTTCAAATAAAAAAAACTAATAACTTATTTTGACAGCTACTGACACTTCTGCAATGAATTTCATGGACTACTAAACTTGATTCAGATTTAATTTGGGCCTGATTTAAACAAACGCACGTGTATTCGACTATGGAACAAGCAGTGCTGTTGGCTGTGACGGTATAATGCCACCGATTGACCAATAGAAATACAAATCCTTACCGAGCGATTTGTTTATATCGGGCGTAAATGAAATCTGAACTGAGTTTATTTAGCTACCATCGATTTTTACTTTCCTGAGTTACTGTTCTGTTAATATCTCGGTAGGTATTGAAGTAAACAATATCAAACCCGATATTTTTGTATTCACAATAAAATGTTTCATCAGAAACTAAAATACTATACAGGTTGTTTCTTTGCAAATTTTAAAATCGACATTACTTCCGGTAAAACAGGAAGTTCAAAATTGTAAAAAAATGGAAACAAATAGGCAATCTACTGCAGTATCCACCTTCCAAATTTCATTTTCATCTCTAATAATTCCACAGATATTTACTTGGTTCCACACATTTGCCCATCACTGTATTTAAATGATGTTGTTTAACTCCACTATTAACTGTTTAACATAACTCATTTTCCGTTTATTCATTAGGAAACTATGGAATTGTGTAAGGAAGATGAAAAAATGTATTTTATTTCAAGAAAAGTGGTGTACTATTTTTTCTCAAAAACCATCAATTTCAAGTCTCGCACGGACGACACTGGAAGAAATAAAGAAACATATTTCACATTATATAATGTCTTTCAAATTTCATTAAAAGTATATAGTTTGGAGTCCATTTTGTTAGTTTTTGCTTAAATATCATTAGTGTGCTGACCTATGTTGTGTTCAAATTTACTAATTCGAACAAATAAATACATTTAAAATCAACAAAAACCGACTTAAAAAAAATTAACCAAAAAGCATATTTAGTATTTAATTGTTAAAGCAAAAAAATTTTTCATGCTTTTTAGTTAGTTTTTTTGAAGGCGGTTTTTGTTTTTTTAATGTATTTATTTTACAATTTTTAATGATGCAATGGCTTAGTTGGATGCAGTTTTCAAATATAATTAACTTTTTCGATATTGCCTAACTTAAGGTATGTTCCGAATAAAAAAAATTCCATATTTTTGATGCTGGCGACTCCACCAAAGCATAGTGTATAACGGTTCAACTATGTTATTGAAAAAAATATGGGACTACTTCGCGATGCCCCAGAATAGGAGCCAGTAAACGGTCGAAATTCCTTGAGCCGTTTGCGAGTAATCGCTGAACAAACATAAAAAAACATAGATACACACGAATTGAGCTCATTCTTTTTGAAGTCGTTTAAAAATCATTTTGATATAATTGTCTGTTTCAAATTGTTGGAAATACCTACATGATATTTATAAGTCTGTGATCATTATTTTGAAAATCTCGCAATAAACAATTACTGATAAATTAATTGAATGAGTTTCAAACTGTGAATTTTGTATGATTTGAAATATTCTGTGAGGTGTCCATTAAGGCAAAAAAATAATTTTGTATATTATATACAGATAAAACGTATGTGTTTTATATACTGAGACGAGGATTGTCGTTTTATTTTTTCACGAATTATGAATACGTATCGTAGCATTGTACAGAGCGACCGTTTGTCCGTCTCTTTCGTCCTCAGTAATGTTTTATCAACGAAGGAGTTTTTTTATGCAAATAATACTGTTTTTCCTTTTCATGATTTTTGCGAAAAAATTAATTGATTAAAAGGAAAACTTAACATTTTTTCCGTTTTAAATGAAATAAAATAGATACTGATGTTGTCGGCCTAGGTTTTATTTTTAAGCAGGAATCAATGCGGTATTACGCCCGAATACAACTGGCGTCACACCGACCATTCTCCTGCTATTGCGTTGATGACAAAATCGCATGGGATTCTACCCGACCAGAGAACGAATTTCCACACCTGTATGTGTTTTATATACTCGTTGTACACTTTTTTACTGATTAAGATAAAATTTTAAATCGTCGGTAAGAGAATTACAAAATTGACTCTTTGACCATGTAATGACGTAAGAGAACAAAATTGAAGTAATTATGGAGGTGTACTCTTTGAGAAAAATACTTTACTTCATACCTAAAACTTTTGGCCACTGGGTGTCCTGGGTGACCACTAGTAATAATAAATAAAGTAGTTGCCTTTAGGCAAATGACGGATTAGCGATATAGTTAATGCAGCAAGGACGCTAAGAACTAGGAAATGGTAACTCGATTTAATTTATGGAGGAAAACAACACTTGTAAATACCTAGGAATAAAGCAAGATAAATATAAAAATAAAAATATAAAAAGTCTCTATCAAACTATTAAACCTAGGCGTGCTTAGTCCTCAGTTACTTAGTTCAAGACTGACAATAAAACATTATAAAATAGCTACAGTTCAACTAATAAAAGCTCAAAATCACTTAGAAAGATCTCTATCGAAAGTGGCACAGTGCGAAAGAAAAACATGATTAGATGATATAAGTATGCCATAGACCAATATTTTTCAAATTCCCGTATTCATTTCCAGACTCTCGCATATTTTTCGACCTGCAGGCCTATGCCAAATAGATTACTTAATACCATTGGGACTGACAAAACAAAAAGTCCAAAAGACACTAACCAGGAAAAGGGGGAGTGGAAAGAGCAAGAATACTTCGACATGTTGGCTACTGATTGATCTGTGACAAGATGTATTCAAAAACGGAAGTGTTTTTAATGCCAACTCAAGATCCATTAATACCAACTAAAAACTATGTGAAGTATCCATAAAGATTTTTCTATAAAAAAAACATCCAATGCAAAGATATGACTGCAAAGTTCAGAATCAATCATCTACTTCCATATCTCAGGAAATTGCCAGGCGTCTGCTGCAACTGTATATAAAGAATGACATTGACAAAAATGTTGCCCAGAAATTACCCGTGAACATTAAATTATGACCGTCAATAAGTATACCTTACTATATCTACGAACCTGAATCTGTTATAGAAAACACCAACGACAAAGTTTATTAGGATTACAAGATACTGTCAGATCAAATTGTCGCTCACAAAATACTGGGCGTAGTTTCGAGCCTCTAGATAAACAACATTGATATATATAGCAAATTCCAACAAGAATTAGATAAATAGTAAATAGGGCGAAAAAATGTATTTAACTTAAAAAAAACAATGTGACATGAACAACAAACAAATTGTTATGACATCAACAGCGGTAATGACTAAAATGTATATTAAAGAATGTACATTCTTGTCAAACACCAAGATCTGGAAAACATCTAACAAACTGATTTAAAAGTGTTCCGATAAACTCAATCTGAACGACCAGTCCATGGGCAACTCTAACCACTACATGGCAAGGGCTTCCACAGCAGTGAATCCTTCTAATATCTAGTATATAACTGGAGATTAGCAAATTTTCCCTTAAACGTACGCAGTATACTTCTTAAAGGGAAATAACCATAAAGAAGCGTGGGCCATTCTTCAATGTGAAAATTTAGATATAATTCCAATTTTAGTAGACACCCTGTATGTACAGATGAATTGTGAACCTCTATTTTTGAAGTCGGCAGATTAACATCTATTTTCATTCGTTTCATCAAATTTTCAATTATTTTTCTTCTAGAATTTGAATAACGATAATTGCATTTATATAAGATTCGCGTATCCGCCAATTTTTTTCGTAATTAACATTATTTCCGTCATTCTGAAAAACGAAAAATCTTATACTGAACGAACATAAAAAACTGTTAATTATTTTGAAGCAATTTAAGAAATATCTTTCAAGTAATGAATAAATAAATTGGTTAGTTATTTGTGCAGCAATTTTTTTCACAATATATCATTGTTTGTTTATAGTCTTAAAAACTCGGCAAAATGCTAGAGCTTCTTGTAAACAATAGGAGTCTATTTTTTTATTTATAATAATTCGATGGGTGTGCATATTTATATGTATGTATGTAGATACATTAGTGTTCTTGTAAAGTTACTTAATAGATTTTTCTATATATAATATGTCGTCAATCCTAAAAATCGTAATCAATTTTAGTATTAAAACAAGGAAATATATAAAATATATATAAGCATGGAACTCCACATCATTTTGCTCATGTTTCTGGTAAAAAATTAAGCAAACCTATAAATAGTATAGAATTTGCTATTACTGTATAGAATGTGATTTTTTTTTATATGTAGCTTCTTTAGCGGTGATGTTAAAGCTTTAGTAAAATTAATTATTAAGAAGATGTACAACATTCGTTTTAGATGACACTCTTTTTTGGGAAAACATCTGACGTATTTCTGCTGAAACAAATATCAATGAAGTAGAGGTCCCAAGATCCTTCTAAATGATTTTTTTACCTGATCCGCAACAAAATGTCCATCTTGCATACAGGTAAAAAATGTAAGACAATTTTTAAAATGTCATTACATATTAGCATTGATCAGAGTTCGTTCAACGGAAAACGATGCAATAATGATGAAAATATTACCGTTAATTAAAAAAGTATGCTCTCATATTTCATTATTGAATATTAAGTAAATTGTCCAAAGTTACGGAAACCCATTAGGTGCCGTTACAACGATCATAAGAGTCAATTTATATGTGCTTGATGATAATACCTCTGACGTACAATTTGCAATATACTTTGCGATTATTATTGTCTTTGGTTGTAGAGGTCAACGAATAAGTACCGTGTACCATTTCCTCCTATTTAGGAGGAACTTACGTACATTGGGCTTCTCATTAGAATAATAATGAGGATATTTTTTTCTTTTAAAAGCTTGGGAGGTCCTTCAATAATACTTGTTTAATCTGTAAACAACCCTAGGAACTAAAATTGTCAAGAAAACTTTTGTTTATTTATTCGTACATTCAGAGGCTGCAATATACAATTTACTTATTTGAGTTTTAAGTAGAGTTTTTTTTAATTTGTTTCAAATAAAATTGATTTTACTGTTTCTTAAACGTAGTTGTAATATAAATTACATTAACTACTTCGAATCTTGCTTAAACGTCATATATGAATAGGCCTTTTCATTTTTGTCATTTTTTTCGGGAAAAAAACATTGTATTTACATGCGAAAACTGCCTATTGTATGGTTGTTGTGGTAATCAAGTTTTTTTGTGTATCAGTATTAGTACTCAGTATTTTACTAAAAATTTGCAATTAAGTTTTTCTCTGTCCCACTCTAGATCAACTATATGCCCCTGAGGTACACACTTTGTTTTTACCTTCCCTGGTGTAAAAATCAAATATATAGACTTAGTGTTATATAGATTAAAATATTTGGATTACTTAAAATATTTCGCATTGTGTCTATCGATAATTCATAAGAACTTCTCAGTTGTTTTTAAGTTTTATAGGAGATGTGCACTCTTGAGAAGTAGAATTACATATGGGTAAGTAGAGAAATACTTTTTAAAATTCGATGGTGGTTTTTAATATATATATATATATATATATATATATATATATATATATATATATATATAAGTATAATATTTGTGGATTTCCCAGCTGACAATTAAGTCAGTTGGATATCCAACGTGTTAACAAACCGTAAGTATATTCTCGCTCTATTAAATTATTTAAGATAAATCTGAATACCTAATAATATGTTTTATTTAAATATTTTTAAAAAAAAGTATATAATACTAACCCCAGATTGCACCAGTTCTACTGAAATTAACTTAAATAATTTACACATGTAGCATCGCACTTTAAGCCTTGTTCAATATATTTTAAGCTTATCTAAATTTAAACCATTCATAAACCCAGACTTAAATAACATGAATTCTAGAGAATGCAGAAAATATATAAATGTATTTGCGATTTGCGAACTCATTCCTTGTTAAAGTTATTCCATGCCCATATAATTGACATAACGAGGTAGTCTAGGTAGGTGAAGTTTTTATATGTAATTGTTTACTTTGAATAATAATTACAATTTTTAGCCTTTTTTTACTTTGGCGATTATTAATTTGATTTAAATTAGTTATGTGGTTTTCAAATCGCCAGTGTCATTTAACGTTAAACGTTAAAAATGAGTCAAGGAACTAAACACGGACAATCAATTTAAGGAAAGCTTAACCTTAAGTAAAATTTAACGAAAATCTTTAAGCCTAATTGCTGCAATCTGGGGTTATTATTACTACTTTTTGCCCAGGCTGTAGCTAAAAAATATATCTACAACATTTTTTTGTGATATACAGGGATGTCATTTATTCACAAATATTTCTCAGAATAACAAAAGTGTGCGTTAACCAATGGCATGGGACCAAAGTTCGCGAAAACATAGTTTACGAGAATCTAAGCCTTAGCTTAAATAGTTTTTAAAAGAAAATTTACAAAATTTTTGGAAGCTTTTAGGAAGACATCAAACTGATTTTTTGATTGTACATAATAAAATGTCGCCTATTTTTGCGATATGAATAATTATTATCAATTATAATGGTATTAAAAGGAAGATTATAACTTCTTGAAGAGACACTACAGTCAGTAGCGGTCCGAGGCCCCCAAAAACGAGTAACCTTCAAATAGAAAAATCTCTTCAAATAAAAGATTACGAATCCGAAAGTAAAAATAAGTATTCAAAATAATTTTAAAAAATCTGCGAACCCCAAAAAAATTATTTAGCTGAGTGCGCTCCTGATTATCCAAAGACCTAATTGTTTTTTGGTCTAGCTTTTTGGTTTTTGAACATATCAATTTCTATAAACGCCCTTTTTTGAGACGTATAATTAATAACATAATTGAACCCAATAAAAAATTATGTTTACCAATTTATTCATTGCTATAAATAAGGGTAACTATTTGACTAGATTACTGTAGAATTTTTTTAATGTGGCGGAAATTCACCCGATGTTTCGTAGGATCTGCATTAATCCTGGAATCCAAAAAAGTTATTAGCTGGCGCCCCAAGTGTTCGAGAATCCTTGTGGACCCTTCTGACGAAAGGATTCTGTCAGTATTCGGTTGCCATGTAATAAACAGCAAGTGTTCAAGATAAATTGTATGTAGTTCGACAGAGTTATTAAATAAATCCAGGAACCTAAAGTGTAAAATAAAATCATTACAGTGGTGTCACATGTGGGGTAGGGCCTTCATCTCATCAGTGGGTACCAGAGACATCTTCTCTTTGGTAACGAAAATATTCTCGCAGGGCAAGCCAACATTTGGAATATTATGGTAGAATTGAAGACTGTGATGATGGAGAAGAACCTGGTGAAATTGGCTGTCCCGAAGATAGCCTGTGGGTTATATGGACTGTATTGGAGGGTGGTCAAAAGTATTCCGATTCGGTGGCATCGATTCCTTGTATTCTGTCTCAATATTCGCAACCCAGATTCGAAGAACCTCAACTGTTACTTACACCGAACATCCCGTTCTCGAAAACGAGAGTTCTGCTAATATCGCCGTACTATGAAGTATTCTGGGACATTCTGGAGGGAACTGGTCTTAAGGAGAGTGCAATGTGACGGGAATTTGTCCGACATTTCGTGGATTCGACATTCATCCGATATTTTCTGGAATCGGTATTTATCAGAAATTTCGTGGAATCGGCTTCCATGCGATATTGCCTGGAATCCAAAATGTTGTTGGTCTGGCGCCCAAGGCCGGCAGCTAGGGCTATGAGAATCTATCTGGTGCCTTCTGAGAACGAATATATAAGTCCGGGAGCTCAGTATTCGGTTGCGTTATGGTAAACAGCAGGTGTCCAATAAGATAATATATAGATATGTGAATATAAATGTAGTCGAAATAAATTATAGTGGGTTCAATTGAGTTTTTAAATAAATCCAGGAACCCAGGTTGTAAAATAAAAACATTAGATTAATTTTTTTTTAAATGTAAAAAAGGCGATTTTCGACTGTTTTTTTAACAAAAAAAAAACAAACTGATCTACATATCTGAAACTGTATGTCTTAATAATACCCTCCAAAAAGCATTTCCACATTTTTTGTGAAAATTTTGAATCCTGCCATATCAGCGCACACCTTGTTTATTCTGAAAAATAAAGGGATCCATAATTCATCTCTGCCTACAGAACATGCTTGCATCTAATTAATTAATGTCATGCAATTTACCTAAAAAAATTGGCTATTATCATATTCAGAATTCTGAAACGTATGAAGCAAAACCATTCAGAAGCTTTTTTATTGGTTACCTATGTAATGAGTAAATCATAACGTAAATTAACCGACAGATTAATATCACCAAGCATACGTTGTTCCACAATGTAATCGAACACCGTGAACATTATTTGCACCAAAAGAAACAAACTGCGGATATCCGTCCTGCTCATATAGTGCTTTGACGTAACAACAACAAACTTTTTTAACGCAAGCATAAAAAAGTGGGAACATGTGCTTGCCATATGAGTCAAAGCGGATCGTTGGCACGTGTTCTTCTTCTTCTCCACTCCATCATAACGTTGTTTGAATTTGGCCGGCAATGAACGGGGATAAGCGTTAAAAAACCATAAAATACCCGCCGGATTTTCGTTTAGAACGTGATTTGCTTTCGGAAATCCCATTCGAGGAATTAAAAGTCTTTTTAATGCTCACATAAGAGGAAATTCTAATTTCTGAGGCGCCGTAATTCGTCAGCCGTGAAACTTTGCTTCAAGTAACCACAAAAATGTATGCCGCACATACGGAATGAATCTTTCAGATTTATTTATTCCACATTGTTTATGAAGTCAAGGAAGTTCATCTTAGTATATTTTTAATATCTTTCAACAACAGTGTTATTGGAACAATATAGGTATGTTAAATGGGCTGTTGAATAGGCGTTTAGGAGTAGATTAGAATGAGTTTTTTTATCTTCGAAGGTTTTTATAACTAGGTACCAAAGATGATGAAATTATACATATTAAAAAATATAACATTTAAGATCTCCGGTTTTCACTGAAAAGTCACTAAAAACGAATTTGTTTAGATAGGTTACTTGCACAGGTCTTAAACATTATTATTGATATAAATTTATACTTTGACATTATCTATACCAGGGCTTCTTAAACTGACTATAAAAGGGGTCGCAAAGATCTGTACTTTTCAATCATTATAAATAAAATTTTAAAATCAACGTTTCCAATTAGTCTGTAAAATAGTGTATTGGTTAATATATATTTCATTATATGTTTTAAAATTTCGCTTGAGCATCACGTAAGAATCACGTAAGAACTACTTAACTGATTTTGCTGAATCTTTTTTTGTTGCGAAGCCTATAGTTTGGCTTAAAATCTGGTAGACATTTTATGTCTCTAAATTGACAGGAACGGTAGATATAGCGAAAAAACTTCTACCATGTTGGGTAATTCAATTACTCTATTGGTTCCACCGCACGCACAAAACATTAGATACTAGCATCAGCTTAGCTTTTATTCAAAATTCGGAATGTGCAAATGTAACATATTTCGATTTAACAAAAATCAACATATATCAAGTGTAATTTTACAGGGTGTTTTGTATATAGGAAACTTTGAAAAAATGTTATACTGGGTGGCCGATAAGAAGTTGCAAATACAAGGTGATTGAAATAGCGGGTGGAGTAGATTTATAATTTTTTTTCTAGGATAGAACATGAGCTGTTGCATATCTGCAACATCTGAAACATGGATCGAAGTAAAATTATAGTTCATACAGTGTGATTAGAAGTATTTAAAAATTTTATATTTGGTTGCCCCTTAGCAGATGGACATACAGGGTGGTTGAAATGTTTTGTGGAATTATGGTAATACAGGGTGGTTCAAAAATAAGTTGTAATGTTTGACAAATTGGCAGCGGTGTATACAAGATGGTTTTAATGTATCGGGAAGTAGAGGTAGTTATACAAAGCGGTTAATTTTTTTTTAATAAAATTGTTATATAGGGTGACCAATAAACAGTTGCAGTTTGGGTGAGGGTTTAAATAGGGTGCAAAACTGTGTTTTTATATTTGTGACTCACGAATCATTTCCATTAGGATGGATAAAAAAAGTTAAAAAAAGGTTATATAGGGTAGACCATAAACAGTTGTATTCTACTAAATGGAATATCTGAAATATGGGGAGAAGCAAGATTGTAGTTTTAGAGTGTATAACACAATGTTAGAAGAAGCTCATATAAAGGTTGATTAATATATAGAGTAAAGAGAAATTTTACGTTAAAAAGTGGTTAAAAAATATCACAAATTATTGTTATACAAGGTACACCATAAGCAGTTGCATAGCTGAAATATAGGGTAGAGAAAAGTTAGTCAGGTGTTCAAAAAATTATAAAACAGCAGCATATACAGAATGGTGGCAATATAGGGTGAAGTAGAGTTACAGTTATTCAAGGTGATTCAAAAAATGTGAAATAAAATAGTTATATAGGGTGGCCCATAAGAACTTACAGTTTGAGTGAAATATATTATATTAAGTAGGGTGGTTCAAACAAGTTTAAAAAATTATATAGGATAACCCATATTATTTCTTTTTGCGAAGGCTTGAACATTCCGTACGCTGGTGAAACCGCGGGTAACGGCTAGTAGTATATAAAATCATTGTTTACAATTACTCTTGACTAATTGTGATTCTTAACGGAGGCGCACACTTACACATTTAATAAAATAGATTAGTATGGTAGTAAAATGCAAAAATTGTCTTTGTTTCGACACCTCGTTGTCACCCACACCACCCTTCCTTGATCTTGAATTACCCATCCAACTTAGTTTTCTGTATAACAAACGATTAGTTTACAATACCTACACAAAATATGCTTTTCGTTCTAACAAACACTCGAGTTCTCTGTTTGTGATATTTTAAATTAGAGACTTGACATACATCAAGACTTCATTTATAAAGTATACATTTTATATTAGGTCTTCTGCATGATATTTGAGATTAATACAGGAAATTATTTGCAATTTATAAGGTAATTACCCATTATTACATTTCTTTGTATACTAGTCCGTAAAAGTAGCCACCACACATGACCAGAATGTTTTAAAGAAATATACAGTGCCACAAGAGTAATAATTGATTGTACAGAGTTTATAATTGAGGTTCCATCAAGTTTAGATATTAAAGTTTTTGGTAGGAATTACTCCTGATGAAGGTCGAAAAACTGACTCTTAAATTAGTCTGGTTTTCTTGATTTATATATATGGTGATTTAGTTCTGGCTAATAAAGGTTTCCCAGAGTTTCGCTAACTGAAAGAGGTAAACAAAGTATAGTAATTATGCCTCCAGTCTTAAAGGGTGGCTCTGAATTGCCTTTTAGTGAAATGGAGGATACCTTTTCCAAACTCATATTACATAGATTATACCAATTTGTGTATTGTACGTATGATAAGTGTATTAGTCATTCAGCAGCCCCATATAATTAATAATACAAAAAGACCAACAACTGCACACAAATTATCTTAATGTAATATATTTTTCACTCAATCTTGTTACAAATATTAAATAATCTGTCCTCTAATAATACTTATTTTACTTTAATACTACAGTACTTTTGAGAATTTGGCACAAAAATGAGGTATATTTTCTAAAGTAAAGTGTTTACGTTTAAAAATAAAAAAACAATTAAAGTTGATAAATGACAGATATGAATAAATAGCAAGACTAGGTTGGTTTGAAAACAGAATATGATAGATAGGTAGGTAATTAATTGCTGAATAAGAAGCAGTAGTTCATATTTATTTCTTTGTATATAAGTATCTAAAAATTTGTGCATAGGGAAATATTACTACCTACATAAATTCTTATTGTGAAGTGTTATGTTTCGTTATTTGCATCAGATTAAACAACTGTTATTTTGAAGAATAGTCTTGAGATGATTTGATATTTACAAAAACATCTACTAAATAATGTTCCTGTAATTTAATCTGTTATAATTAAAGTATAAAATTAATTTACTGGGCCAATCTTCCTTTGCAATTATATTTAAATTAATAAATAAATTAGACGTTAGGATTTATACTTGAATCGTAAGAACATATTGAAAATTTTCCTGAAATTTATATCCATTAATAAGAATTACACAATGAAATAGAGACAGGGAGATAAGGAGAGACGGAAATTATATTATTTCATAAGAAGCTTAGGCTTCCATTGTTCATTCTAGAATGACTGTCGCTCTTTTTTCCTAATCCACATGCATCTAATTTGTTATTTTTGTTTATATTTTGCAAGTAGGCTAGCTTATACAGACGTTTATTTATTTCTGTATTTGTTATTTTGTTGCTTTTGAGTTTTTAAAATATGTTCTTTTTTAATATTATTGATTCATCACTTCTGTGAAAGAAATTTTATTGGTAGGATTATTCAACTTGCTTATGTACTGAATTATTATTTATTGAAATTTAGAAGTGCAGTTTATATTACAAATGAATAAGAAACTAATTACTATTACACCCGATAAAAAATTGGCCACAAAGGAAAACATGTTCTAACAATGTTAGCTTCTGTGTTTAACGAACCTCTAGTATTAAATGCCAATAAAGGAACATGATTTAATGATTACTAACCTATAAAGCGTTATTTTTTTTTTGTTTTACAAAACCTTTATTTTCAATTACCACGTTTGAACCACTTGACTTTTCTTTTGTGGGTAGAGTTCTATTCCGGTAACAAAACGCAGGGGCATCTTACTGCTACATAAATAATTTTCACCAACTGATGGGCTATTAACTGCTAACTGTTAATTATTTACAATATACAGGGAGTTTCTAAAATAGAGTACCAAATTTCTGCTGTGTATACAACTCATGAAAATAAGTCAAAAAGTCCCTATTAACATGTGCTCTATACTGAAGCCCTTAGGAAGTTATATGCCCATAAAAGGGCTAAAAAAACTGTTTTTTTAATCACCACTTTTACTAATTAAACACTGCGAAGCTCAATTGACAGTTCATCAATAACTTAAATTGTTAAGCGTTGTAGTAACGTCAGTCTTTTATTTGCCATAATAAACAGATTTTTGTATTTTGGCCTAATAATTTAAAAAGTAGAGTAATTTTCAAACTCAATTTACTCCAAAACCATTGGAAATATCGATTTGGACTAACCGAATATTTTTTACGTAAAATTTTTAAGAACATATAAATCTGTAGAGAAAATTGCAAAAAATTGAAATAAAAAATTACGGACCGAAAACCTCATTCGCCAACCTAAATAGGACGCTTATGATTTCCATTTAAAAAACGGAGTAGTAGTTATTTAACGTAAAAAGTTATGTAAGACCCATATATTTTTTCTATTTATTTTCGACCGTTTTGTCAATAACAGTTTTGTTTGAACTCGTTTAACGGCATATAACGTCCTAAGGATGCGGTTAGGGCACATGTTAATAGGATCTTTTTGGCTTCTTTCAATGAGTTTTATACACATCAGAAGTTAGAAACACCCTGTTTACACATTTTACCTAACATTGACGGAAATGATGATAGGAACAGTTTCCACTAATTTCCATTAATTGCGTCCCAATCTGCAACTGCTTTTGTATTTTGAATTGTAATGAATCATTTATTTTTTTGTTGAGAATAGTTGCACTATGACTATGAATTATGAAGTTTTTAATTCCGACATAAAACTTTAAAACGGTTAGTTACTACAACGAGGACACAGACTCACTGCAATTGTCTATCCCAACTTGAACTTTTCTACCACTGACCAACTGAACTCCAGTTCATCGATTTATTTTAGTAAGCTTTCAACATTATCATTGTTACATCATAAATTGCATCCGTTTTCTCCAATAACTACTAGCAATGATTGAAATGATCATGTGTCGCAATTTATGAATGAATTTTTACAACTTACTTGTTCTGCACGGAGAATATTCTTCGAAGTTGTCAAATGCTCCGTTGGATACAAAGCAGGTACCTACAGGATCTCGTCGATTTCTATCTTTTGTAAACCAAATATATCTGGGAGCACATGCCTGAAACAAAATGTTTATTAATAAATATATTCGTCACACTATATCTACATATAAGAAAATACAACAGATCTCATAATGCTTTTATAACACAGTTGTCGGCTAGTAATATAAGTACTGAATTTTTTAAAAATCGATAAACACAATACTCTACAGATAATTGAGTGTCTGCCTATATCTTCAACCCCAGACTGTGATGATTTATATGCAAAATGATTTTAATTTCATAACTGAATACAAACAAAGCTCGCTGCATGCATTTTGTACACCATTATAATTGTTGCCGTCCATGAATTAATGGACTTTACTTCTCTTGCTTCACACTTACTTATGTAATTTGAAAGCGAATATCCTCCGTTGGTTTTACTACTTCAATATATACCTTACATTTTATTTTTTGTTTTTATTTCTAAAGATTTTTTTGCATTTATTTTATTTTTGACATGTATTTCGAGTATTTTAAGGACACATTTTTTGCTTCAGAACGTGTGGGCAGATTTCGCCTTTACCAACAGATTCGAGACACTATCTAAGATGAGAATACTTGTCAAGGCAAATTCCCGACTGATTATCAGACTAGCTCTATGCCAACATGTTTTTTTTTATTTTCTCACACGGATTCTGTACAGTCCAACTCACTCTAATTTCTTTCCACTACTTTAACACAATTTATATTCCCAGAAACTATTTACATTTTATCTTAACTATACAATATGACCGTGAAAACTGAATGAATCCCATCGCCAGCTGTCCGTATTTATATATTTCTCTTAGAATTATTCTGGCAAGTCAACGAACTATCGGTAAACTTCTTTCATGTGTTCTGGAAGCTTTAAGAGAATTCCCAGTAACGGCAGCGGTCGGCCTGTTGAGAGACAAAACATTTCGGATTCCCAGAAGTATTGGAATAATGTCCCTTCCACGAACTGCTTGATGGGCGATTGCACCAGCTGTCGGATGAATTCTCGTAACAGTATTCTAATAACTAAGATACATTGCGAAGCTAGATACATGACATTGGTGCTTTGTTGCTTTTAGCCATTTTATTTGTAACCGTCCGTATGTTGCAAACACTTTTAGAGTAGAAGCAGGATTGAGATAAATATTTTTTATGCAAACGATTATTTTTTCTACTAACCATATCAAAGTTAACATCTGACTTAACCTGCCAATGATTTATCGAACTTAAAACAAATAAATTAATAGTGGCCTGAAGAAAGGAAACTTAGCAGGAAACATTTGATAACTTCCTGGAATTTAAACTTTCATATCTAAACACTTTTCACATTTTAATATTCATTTAAACATTTTTAGGTTTCCCTGAATAACTTGACAATAAGAAGAAGTCTTGGAAATTTTGGAAATTTTTCTGATGAATTTAAAATACGCTACTTTTAAGGTCAAGGTCCTTTTTAAGGTCAAGGTCAAATTCAAGATCGTCGCCGAATAGCCAGGGAAAAAATCCTACAATTTTTGTTTGAAACATTTTTCTGCGAAACACAATCCGGGACTTTTGGGGCACCCTGTATCATGGGCGTACCGAGCGAGAAGCAAGGGGGAAAGTTACCCCTCCCTTCACCAGAAAACCCTGCCGTGAGCCTTTAAAGGTTGCCATAAATTGGCTGACCCCCCCGCTCCTAACCAAAAAAAATGTCTGAATTGTCTCTTTCTCTAGGCGAATATTTTTCCTGATTTGCCAATCTCTAGGCCTTTTTTTCATATTTGCCCCCCCCCCTAAACCAAAAGCTGGGTACGCCCCTACCCTGTATATTTGCATTATCATATGTCCTATATATACATACTACTCGCAAGATGAATAAGAACTGTTAAATAGAAAATAAATAGGAACGGAGCATGTTAAATAATAGCTGATAAAAAATACATTTTATGCCATTTCGATTTTTAGATTTGATGACAAAAGAACCATTGAGTCACTTATTTTCAACAATTGACGTTAGTGACGCAAAGATGATGTGAGACATAAATAAACATAAATATACCAATCAAATGATGACTAAAATCTAAACAGTACACTACACTATTGTTCCCATACTTACATATGGGGCTGAGCATGGTGGACTCACAACATGGATCCAACAAAAATGAGAATTAAGGACTAAATGGAAAAGGTGGATGAACTGAATTGGAAATAAGCAGGAGGTAGCAACTGAAACAATGAAATATTCTCTAGAAAAATTCTGTTTGACGGAAATTGATTGAATGTAGGTTAAAATAATAATTACGAACTATTTATATTATCTATATTTGTTTACAAATCACAATTATATGTGAATGTCTCTTTGATGACTACGCTCAATTAGAATCTCAGTCAACAAAACGATAATCTAAGCCACTGTGGACATTATTTAGGGGTAAATCGTCAAGTTAATATCAAAATAAACAACGAGGTTCTGTGGGCTCTCGAAATGATATGTATATCCTACCTTGCTGTAAGGTGTAAACACCTGGACTCTGAAAACCTACTCAATGAATAGAATCGAAGCTTTTGAAATATAGACATACCGAAGAATACTGAAGATACATTTCCCACATTACAAATGAAAAAGTCTTAAGACAAATAAACAGAGTAAGAGGACTGCCACACCTCGTTAAAAAAATACTATATTTTGGTCATATCCTGCGGAACGATAACTACTCTCACCTCACAATTAATAATAAAAGGAAAGAAAGATTGTACGCAGAAGATCCCTCGGTAGGAAAATGTTATCTTGGCTGAGAAGCAAAGAACTGGACCGGCATAAATTTCACGCAATTGATAGAACTGCCGAAAATAGAGGAGAATTCGAACTGGTGATCGCCAACCTCCGTTACAGGTCGGCACTGGAAGAAGAATAATCGTCAAGAAAGAGTGTATTATACTATATTGCAATAAATTCCGTGGGATCAATTCAAAAACTTTCAATTTTTAACCAAAATAAACAAATAATTCACTGTTTACAAAAATAATGATTAATACAGCGACTTTCGATTCAATCGCATGAATATAAACTCAACCAACTAACTGAATCCCAACTTGTAGGATCGTCGTCTTTTATAATTCGCGTGGAATATTCCCGAGTTAATCTCCATGGTTCTCTTTGTTGTCGGAGCGTTCTTCAAGAAATTTCTCGAGACCTCCACTTTTTATACCTATCGAAATTTCAGGATAATCCCTTCTTTATTATCTCAGCCGGCATATGTTTACGTTTTGGGTTTTATGGAAAATATTACTTTAGAAGGTTTCTTAATTTTTGAAGTTTATAACAATATTGTAATGGTCAATTTATTTTACACGTGTAAAATTTTAGTTTATTTTCAATAGAAAAACGAGCATAGGTGTTCATTCATCTATGGGTTTTTACAGTGCATTTTTTATTGATATATATTGACTTTAGGGCATAAGCCACATCCGAGTTTGTATACGTCAATTTATTCCTGTTATCTACAAATGAACTTACAAAATTACCTAAGTTTGAAAGTCCTATAATTCTAAACTATTAAAATGACAATTTAGGATCTGATTGAAGTTTTCATTTGAGGAATTTACCCCAAATAAGTTATAAAAATATTCGTAAAATCTTATAACCTAATATTTTGAAAGATTAGGATATTGTTAAAACTTTTGATTAAGCTATTTTGCATATTGATTAGGGATTCCTCTCCTAAGAATATTTCTACAACAGCCATAATACCAATGAGACCAATTATAAGTTCAATAAATTCCCCAATACTAAACATATCAAAATCTTTAGTAGAAATAATTAAACCATATGAAAACATATCAGTTTAAAAACCACCAAGACCAGTAGTAATACGGAAAAAAGAACACCAATAACACATTTTCAGGTGAAACGTGGACGAATTAAATTTGGCCAATCGTGTATTAACCAGCACCGATAGCGATAGGAAAGACTGATATAAAATAAAATTCTTGTTGAAAGAAGACAATTCAAAAAGAGAAATGCATAATGGTAAACAACGCGGAAATTGGGGCACCTTCAATTGATCTGGATATGGTATTGTGAAATCTATTTTAGAACAGAAAAAAAACGGTACCCTCGGTATAAAGTGATTACCAACCGTCAAAATTTTTTGACAAACAAGAAAATTTGTTCCTCGAAGTTTCCTTGGACTTCCATCGTCTTGAAGTGGTTGATCTCACAACGTTTCAATAGCTGTGTATCTGCTATCGTCATCAGGTGAAGAAAATTTGTATCAAAACGAAAATCTAAAAGTAAACCTCCAGCTACAATACACAGCGATTGACAACGACTCCAGAGTTGGAGTTGAAACGTCTTCAAACATAAATACGTATCCCAATATAGACAACACTATTTATATACAGGGATGATGGTTGCATACTGTCGATTTCTTTTTCTCTCAAAATATCTGTGAGGAACAATTTCTGTACAGACAGCCAGTAATTACTGATTTTATTGCTAAAATTGACAAAAACTAAATTAAGATTTTTCTAATTTAAGAAATTTAATCTCAGACATTAGGGACGTCTGAGATTAAACAACTTGTGTTAAAAACGACTGTTCGAGACCACTGCATTTACATAAATTTAATCTGCCGGAAAACGTTGACAAAAGTTCATTTTAGTTCACTAAAAGCAATAAAAATCTAACAAATTTATTACAAATTCTTATTATGTTTTCAGAATGGATGAAAAACGATATATTTGAGTAATGTACGTTTCAGTTTCTATTTTTGTCAGTATTGCAAGGTATATGGCGACAAAAAGTGGGGTTATTCTCGTTCATCCCACACATTCCCGAAATAACACGCGGTCCAACGAAAAGCTCACCACATACATAATGGAAACTAATAAAAACGGAAATAGAAAGTGAATAATGAAGATGAATCACTTGGGATTTGACAATTTATTAATACCTGCTGTTTACATTAAGATTGAAGGATTTTGGGTTTTTGTAAATATATCAGAAAAATCAGTGGCTATTAAGATAATTTAAATCCTAAATTTCCCTTTAGAATTTCTTTTTATCAGATTAATAGCATAAGAACAGTCATTTCCATTTACAGATTTTTTGGGATTAACTGCCACACCTGAGAAGAATGTCAACGAGTTTCATAACATATGCTGTCACTGAATTTTCTTCTATTAAAAATTTATATTATTAAAAAATTAAAAAGAGCAATTTGTCATAATCAGAATTACAAACGCTTGCATAGTTTAAATAGATTGGACCTTTAAAAACAGGTTAACATACAAATGAAGCAGGTTAATATTATTAAATTAAATCCTAATCAACAAACAGGCAACGTCGATATTCGCAAAACTCAAGTATTACAAATAAAAGAATATAGAGATTTCAAATATAGCCGGAATGGAATATTTAACCAGCATCTACAAAGGGTGTGCAAAAATTCACAACCATATTGGCATTAAAGTTGTAATCTGATAAGACGCCCAGACAGCATGAAATATTTCTAAAATATTTATGTAATATTTCTGGTTAGATTTGAAACATTTCAAAATATTTCTTGAAATATTTCAACAATAATGCTATGTCCGCGACAAAACCCCATTTGAAATAATTCATGAAATATTCCTGTAATATTTTATGAAATCTTTGTGTCATATTTCACAACAAAAGACCTTTTTAAATATATTTTAGTAAACTATTTAAAAATATTTATATAATATTTCATGTTTGTTTTGAAGTATCATAAAATATTTCAGAAATCTTTGTTTTTTCGCTACAAAAACCTTTTGAAATATTTCATGAAATATATTGTAATATTTCATGATATATTTCAAAAGATTTGTTGTTTCAGTGAAATATTTCTTCAGATATTTTATGCTGTGTGGGCGATTTGAGAGATCTGATGCTGATTTTGTAGTTCTATTCTTGCTTACTGATCTACCAAAAGAGCATCCTAATAAATAAAAGAAAGCTTAGTATCCTTCTTGTCACCGAAAACTCCACAAATAATGTTAACAGCTTTGATTGGACACATGTAAAATCGGTCTAAAAATAAATGTAACAAAAATACAACCATGTGTCAGAGAGAAACCTAAAACGTAAAAACAAGGGCAGCAAAAGTGGAAAATTGTATCTTTTTAGGATTAACCTCGAAAGAGAGAATCAAAAAACAAAAATACACAGAAGAAAAATAATCAATTGCGATTCACCTAAGTGTTTGAAATATAGAAAAATTATTTATGGATTTCGTACATACTCTAACATGAAACGAATATGGACATCTACAGTTTCCGTAAACTAACTTACAGAGACTCCGAAACTATTAATAATCCATTAACCGCACGAATATATTAGTTCTAATTAGATTTCTATCGTAGAAGCCCTAGTTTTGTCCTAAAATATTAATTGAGTGATTATGACATATATAAGTACAAAAGTACATATTCGAGAATTTAATCAGTTGAGGGAATCACAAGTGAAGAAGGTTCTCGACTAGAAACAATATATTGTCATTAGTTCAATGTACTGTAAAATTTCGAAAATATAATATCAAAAAGTTCTTACGTGTAATGATTACAATCTTTGTAACATGGTTTTTACTCTTGTTTCTTTTTCTGAAATGAGTATTTTCCAAGTTTAACACGAAAAACGATTAAAAGAAACGTGATTTTTTTATTTAGGTTATTCTGAAGACATTTCTGCAAAACTTAGCATGACCCTCAAGAGCAAAAGCATTATTTTTTCTATAGATGAATCCTGATCTCTTAAGAAGTTTTTGATATGTAGTGAGGTCCTAAATAATGAATACATTCATTTTCTACGTAATTATGAAGGTAAGTGAAAAAACAAATCAAACGTTCACTGTAATAGGATACTGAGTGTGATCTTCTCTCATCCGATCAGGACTCCAGTACGGACAATTTTGCTTGTTGACCGTTTCATGCAGGATAAAAGTTGCCTCATAGGGAAAAATATTTTTGCGAAACATCGGATTCCCTTGGCATTCATTAGTAACCATTTCACAACATTTTAATCTACGCTCAAGATCATCGTCATTTTGACCCAGAACAACTTTAATTTAGATGGAAGCTATTTCAATATTTCAAAATTCCCAATAAAGATGCTTTACTTACATCATTATCACCAACTACTCTTGTAGGTTTCTTTGAGTTTTCCTCAAGATTGAACAATATATCTAATTTCTTTTATTCATTCAGTTTTGATCTCCCAGGTTTGGAAAGATCTTTGACACTTCCAAATGGACGAAATTTTTGTTATATTCTATTCACCGCAAACTGGGAAATGTAATTGTCGGGTACTTCTGAGTAAATATTCTGCATAGATGTCAGAAAAGCTCAGTTGAACAAAATTTTCATTAATATATATAAATCCCTAAATAAACTATTCATAACCAAAAATTATTAAAGACGTTTAGCGAACTAAAACAAAATTTTAAATATACGTCTTAAACGCCAAAAAAAAAAAATTTTAAATAGGTCTGGTTATAGAAGATCAGATTTTAGTTTTTTGTAAAAAGATAACTAATAGACTAGTAAGTCGTGACATGTATTTCATTCGAGAGCTACCTTTGTAAAATAAAGTTACTTTTTGTTTGAGTATCCGCGGCCAAAATCAAAAAGTCCTATATTGCTGAATAGAGAATTGAAAACTCTTTTAAACGCGGTATCACATGCTAACGCTTTTCATTTTTTTTTTTAGGAGTAGGTATTACCCCTTGGGAAGGGGCGAATGAAGGGGCAGGTGAGGAAATTTATTCAAAAATTGTAGTTTCATATATAAAAATTGACCTGTTTCAGGATTTTTCATTTACAGTCATTATTACGCAGGAAATTAATGAAACTGAAACCGTAGTAATTGAATAAATGCCCGTCTCCACAAAGGTAATCCGTATAGTGATACGAAAATGAATAATTTGACATATGAGATCTAATAGGTGTTTACGAGTCTACGTTTTAATATAGTTTACCAATAACACGGTTCAGAAAGAAACGAGCTGTAAATGATATCTTTTGATATAATCATGTGTTTCGTCTCATGATCACATCCACATTCCACTTATCGCTTAATAGCCCTCGTTGAAAATAACATGACGATTTTACAATAGTCCAAAGACTGCTGAGCCATAACGCTTTTGTCCGAATCGAAGTACATCACCAACGGCTTATTCATAAATTGAAATGAGAAGCTAAAACCACGCCGCATTGTTAACTTCGTATATATGACGGACATGCATTTGAATAGGCCATATGCACACATCGCATGCAGTTATTGAACATTATATTTAATGGATTCTTACAGGAATTTATAAATCATGCTACCGATCTTGTGTTTTGCCGTAAATTTCGTTTTAGACGAGACTTCAATTCAAATAATTTATTAAATGTACATGAGCTACAATTTTTGTTTTAATTTGAAATAATTTATTAACTAATATATTATTTATTAATTATCAGAAGAATCCTACGTAAAAAAATGAAGATGCCAAATTTTTTTAAGCGAATTGTCGACTTAACTTATTGAATAGTTTAAACTGTATTGTATATATAAACTTAGATCTCGAGATGGTATTATAATTTATAACCCAAATCATACCGTTTTTCAGAATTCTATTTGTTTTGTAATAACTCAAGGTAGGCATTAATAAACTTCCTGACAAATGTATCATTATAAATGTTACTACTACAAGGATTGTAATGAACTTCTTAAAAGTTAATCACTATTATTAGAATTCTACAGAGCGACTGAGACTTTTATTGCCCCCCACCCAGCCCAATTACTTTTAAATCGAAGATTTTGGTTTGGAACAAAAACCACATAAAATATTTGATATTGTGGAATTAAATTTTAATATAAAATTAACATGTGCCAAATTCCACAATATCAAATGGACCCTGTCAATTTTTTGAAATGAAAACAGTGGTCTTGTAATGCTTTATTTTTTCTCTATTCAACTTTTTTTTACGGAAATCCGATGAATAATTACTTACGCTTTATAAATAAAACGACATTGCTATTTATACTAAAGTGTTCCTTCTGACTTAGAATTCAGCTCTTCCGCGGAACAATAACTCGAAATCTGGACTCTCTCGGCAGAATCCGAACAGGTGGCAATGCTAGTTCCAAGGTAAATATTGCTAGGATGATTCCTGAATCCACTTTTCAATTTTTTTAATGATACCATTATAAGAATTTTTATTTTATGTGTTTTCTGCTAGCTATACCTACTTTCAGAATAAAGGTCTCTAATTGAACATAGTTATGCAAAACAATTTTTAATTTATAAGAGAATTTATTATCTGTTATATTGTCTTGATCTTCTAACACATTTTCAACAATTCTTTCCTGAAATTTCATGAAATACTTTAGGGCATTGTCGTAAGCAGGTCCCCATAATTCAATTCCATATGTTGTCGTAGTAAGGTTATTTGTATATTCATTGTTTTCGTTATTTTTCTATTTAATCTGAGTTGTTAAAGCTCTCAT
The DNA here is from genome assembly GCA_034190945.1 of Octodonta nipae. NCBI lineage: Eukaryota > Metazoa > Arthropoda > Insecta > Coleoptera > Chrysomelidae > Octodonta > Octodonta nipae. Next base: position 105,906,798 of record CM067219.1, on the reverse strand, counting down.
TTGACTGTCATTGCTACGAATTCAGCGAGTATGCTCCATCTTGGTATCAAGACTTCCACTTTTTGATCAACAATATATATTATCTCTATTGTAGCATATATTAGCTATTTTACTTCCAGACTAATTATTAGGTAAGTATTACAATAGCGTTAAGGTCCTAGACACAAAAAGTTTGATAAAAAAATGCAAATAATAAACCTTACAAAATAATTGCTTAATTATATAGGTTATTTATAATTAAAATTTAACAAATAAAAAATTCAAAATAATTATCAAAAACACAAGACACGCAGTAACTACCTGTGTAAATAATTGGTAGGTATTCATATGTAAATTGACTACAAGAAATAATTTCGAATTTACATTTGTATCTAAACGAAAAATATTGAATAATCAACAAAACTAGCCCTTAATTATGTAAAAACTAATTACCTGCCTATCTATTACAAATTTAATAATCATTAAATTGAGGAGTAGTAGACCCCTCGTACTGTGTAAGTTCCGAGTTCTCATTCTCTGCAGTCATCAATAACCGGTCGGTCATTAAATGTTTCAAGATGGCGGTTCGCGATACAACCGTGCTAACGACGGAGTTAAATAAATTGAAGAAAAATGAGTTAATTGATATAATTTTAACGTTCAAAGTACCAGTGAGTGTCACAAACGCACAAGTGGTTACATATATAAATAAACTTAGTGAATTTATAAACAAATGTGATAATAAGATACATGATGCAGTAAAAAATGTAGCATGTTCTCAGTGCGAATCAGCATCTGCCAGGACCAGCTCCATTAAAAAGGAACTCGATACTGTAAGTAAACTTACATATCATCTGGAAAAGAGATGCCAGGAACAAGAAGACTTCATTTCTCTCTTAAAAAGTTTGAATGAAAACACAAATTTTCAAAAGGAACAAACATCGCCATCTATTAGTACTATTGTGAATTCCAAAAAATATGAATCCGATTTAACCAACGCCGAAAAAAAGGCCGAAGAAAACATTCAAATGTTTACGGACCGAACAACAAAAAGTGAACTCGTGATTAACAAGCAAAAACCAGATGTAAATAAACAAGGGAATTCCCAAAAAGTGACAACAACAGATGTTTCAAAAGGACTGTATTTTGAACAAAGTGGATTAAAAACGAATCAATACATTAATTTAATAAAGGACAGCAAACTTAATGACTATAAAAAACCCATTCAGGAAGTTGGAAAAGATCGAGAATGGAAAACCATTAAACATAAACGAAAGTTCAGTGGGGGAAAAAAAATTGTAATTGGAAGCAATAGAAATAGCAAAGATGTTAAAGGTGTCCTATTTTTTGGACACGTTACATGTTACAAGAATCAGTAAAGAAACGACAGTAGATTCTTTAAACAACTCAATTAAAGTGCATTTTCCTGAAGCAACATGCGAAATGATGCAGTCCAAATGCCCAACAATATATTCATCGTTTAAAATAAACATACCGACTGAAAACTTTAACAAGGCTATGAATCCAGAAGTTTGGCCCCATGGAGCTGTTATAAGTCGTTTTTTATACCGCAAGAAAAATCGAATAGCAGAAACATAATTTTTAATCAGGATATCGCGGTATTAAATATTCGAAGTGTTAGCCAAAGTAAGCTGGACAATTCATATGTTGATGTACACAATTATGATATTAGTTTTTTATGTTTGATAGAAACTGGTTTTAAGGATTGAAATCATTATTCTTATTTTATATCTTTATTTTATTAATATATTTACAATTTTACACAAATGTATGTACATTTATCTTTCATGTATCCATGTAAACAAACTGACTTTTTCCATATGGTTTATAACTGTCAAAAGGAAATAAATATATTTTATTTTATTTTATTTTATTTATAGTCATATTGCAGTTGGCACCGACTTCAAAAACTACTAAATATGTAGGAAATTAAGTTGTACCTAAAAGCACATAGGTGCTTCTAGTTAGTAGGTACGTAGTAATAAATTCTGATCATGTTGTGTTTTTTATTATTATCTTCAATTTTGACATTTTTTTGACGTCGCGTCGGTTCATTTTTAGGGTTCCGTTTATACAATATACAGATACCCTTATAATATCACTCCGGATTTCTGCCTCTGTCACATCACAGCAATTTTCTCCTAAACTACTGGACGGAAGAGATTGAAATTTGGTATCAATGTATAGTTTGGTGACCCGATCAGGAGTACATATCGCAAAAGAAAAAAATTGATTTTAGGGGTACTTCTGGGGGGAAAAACTAAAAAAATCGACCGTTCCCCCCCCCCACTGATCTCCTAAACTACTGAGCCTAAAATTTTGAAAAAAATAGGAAATATAGAACGTTGCCCGAACTTTACAGGAAAAATAAGGAGAAACCAGTAATATTAATTTTGGGGAGCAAATTATAGAATTAAATAAAAATTTAAAAATAAAAAAAAATTGCAAAGGCATCATGTAATATATCAAATGAAAGGTCTCCTTCTGAGGAACACAAATAAATTTTTTTCATATTTAAAAAAATTATTTAAAAAGATATTAACGAAAATATACCAAAAATCCAGTCCCTTCCTTATCTCCGAAACTATAAAACGTAAAGTTTTGAAAAAAATTAGAGATATAGGTTCTGACCTCAAGTTTACTGGAAAAATAAGGAATAAATTAAAATTGTTTCTAACCCATCATGTTATATATCAAATGAAAGGGCTCATTACGACGAAAAGAAATTTTTTTTTCATATTTTTAAAATAAATTAATTAAAAGATATTAACAAAAATATAACAAAATACCCATCCCCCCTCTATCTCCGAAGCCATAAGCTGGAAAATTTTGAAAAAAATGGAGGTATAGCCCCTCACCTGAACTTTACTGGAAAAATAAGGAAAAATTCCTAATATTCATTTTGGGGGCAAATTATACAATTAAATGGAAAATATAAAATTAAAATTGATTTTAACCCATCATGTTATACATCAAATGAAAGGGCTCATGGTGAGGAAAACAAATATATTTTTTTCATATTTTTAAAATAAATTATTTAAAAGATATTAACAAAAATATAAAAATTTTTACCCATTCCCCCCCTTATCTCCGAAACCATAAGCTGAAAAATTTTGAAAAAAATGGAAGTATAGCCCCTTACCTGTACTTTACTGGAAAAATAAGGAGAAACCCCTAATATTCATTTTGGGGGGCAAATTATAGAATTAAATGGAAAATAAAAAATTATATTTGATACATCACATGACCCTTTAGAACACAGGGCTCATTATGATGAATACAAATATATTTTTTTAATTTTTTTAAAAAATATTTTTAAAAAATTACCCATTCCCTTCGTTATTTTCCAAACTGTAAGACCTATTTTTTTTGTTTATAGGAAAAATATCAAAAAAATCCCTACTTCTATTATTTGTCCCCCAAATAATAGAATTAAACGGAAAATAAATTATTAGAAAACCCCCATAGTAATTTTAGGGACAAATTATACAATTAAATGAAGATTCAATTTTCAAACGCATCATGTAATATATCAAATAAAAGGCTCATTATGTGAATTACAAATATATCATATTTTTAAATCATTTGTTTAAAATATTTTAACAAAAATATTAAACATCGACTTAATTCCCACTTTAGAAACTACACTATTCAAATTTTGAAAAACATATTTTATTTGTATTTTTTAATAATTTGAATAACAGATTTAATAATTTATAATTAAAAACTTGACCTATTTTGCCCTTTATCTTCCAATGTACAGAGCCTCAAAATTCAGACAGTAGATTATAAAAGACTTTCTGAAAGTTTATTAGTAAAATAAAACTCTAATGTTAGTTTTTGGGGGCCAAATTAGATACATTAAATACATATGTATTCTGATAAAATTCAAGCGAATCCTGAAGCAGGTAAAATAAAAAGTGTATGTGTGGAAAATCAAAGTCTATATTTTTTATAAATTTAAAACGCTTCCTTTAAAAGATATAAGGGTAAATATAAGAAAATGCACTCATTCCCTGCTTGTCTGAAAATGGAATATTAAAATCTTGAAGGTGGTACGGAACCCTAAGTATGCGAGTCCAACTCGCACTTGACCAAATTATTTTAAGATAACTTAATAACTAAGTATAGTAAGAACCTAATATAGCTATACATCGTTGTCAACTTAAAATGAGAATTATAAAAAATTATAACGTTATTCATACTTAATATTTTCACAAACAAACCTAAACAATTGTACAGAAACAGCAAAATTCATTATGGTTTTTTAAATTTCACCCTGCACTATTCAGTCTTAACTGTTATTTTTTATTTAGCGTAAATTACAAACAAATTACTTTCTTTACATTTCTGAGATACTACGTTCTGCAAAATATACACAAATAAATCATTGAACAAAATGAAATCCACATCAAGTAACAGTTTGTGATATAAAAATAAAGGATAACCTTGTGAACTCAAAACTTCGGTCCCGTTCATCTTTTTAAAAATGTAATCATTGTTAAGTTATTTATTATGCCAATGATAAAAAAATGTGACTGGCATTCAGTGATTGTTTATTTATGAATCCGGGTGTATTAAATGGTACTTTATGACTTTACATCAAAGGAAATTTCAAGCTACATGTTATGAATACGTGGAGGGAAATTTTTATATCTTTTGTAACGTTGCGGAGCACAAGCATCTTTTTAAATCTGAGTACAATGAATTTTTAAATGAATTATGTACAAGACAATTTTTTGCACCACCATAAAATACGCAGTATTTTTTGGGTATCCTAAAATGGCATTAAATTCGTAAATACCTAAATGTAGAAAAATTGTACTTACACTAGCGCCTCCACCAAACTATAAATTATCCTCAAATAGGTACTCACGACAACACTACAAAAATCAGTATAAATAGTTATCTCTTTATATTTAGAGATTTCTGAGGATTAATCACATCAAACTAGTAAAAAGCATGTGTGCCAGGTACCATAATTTGCCTTTGATACATTCAACATAAGTAAGTAGGTTATTATCTAGCCATAATTTCATTTTCCTTTGTTTTTTTGGGTTACCTGTTTAACGTCTTTCCAGTCATTGCCTTTAACGACTGTAGCTGTAGATGTATCATCAGCATAAAATATTAATTCTGTATGAACATTTTTAATTGTATTGATATTATTAATATGCATATATGAAGAACAAAATAGGAGGTGCTTTGAGCAACACCAAAATTGTTATTTGTCTCGGAGATGCTACACTTTTCCATTTTATGCAAGTGCTTCATGTGAAAAAATTAATTACCTACTTATCTAGTACATTTTTGAAGTCGGTCGCAAGCAATAATTAAGTAAGATAAAATAGGGGGTAGATATGAAAAGAAAACAAGATTATAGGTTTGTTTAACCCCGACTTCAAAAATATACTAGAGATATCTAATTAATTTGCCCATAAAAACACTTATTTCTCATATTTATATCTTTGTGTATAGATGTGTGATTATTACCTGTAGTTATTTAAATATCACAACTCTTGGAGACCAACATGCATCACATTACGCCTTGAGTGATAAGCAATCATTCAAATTAGCTTTAGAGAAACTTTAACAAAAGATCATGAATATGTAATGTGTCCAAAATAAGATAGGACAAACAATAATTAGTTAAAAATGTTTATGTGCAGGAGATTTCAGGCAGTCGTCAAATTTGGTAGGTACTACAGGTAGGCGAGTAAGTGAAATTAATACTTTCAATGTATAAACAACCCGTTATTTCAAGAAGACACTACTCACCAATATTTTGATATAGTTACAAATGGATGAAATTTCGAAACACAAAATTGTATATCAGTATTTTTATAATTGTCTGGTAATACAATGTAAACTAAAGTACCACTGTTTTGCATTAAGATAATCACTAAATATATTTTTTTGGAAATAATTAAAAACAAAAGTTCAATATTAATTATTAGTACTGGAAATTGTTTGAAATTTGTTTTGTAGTTTCTATTCGTCTATACGACTGTGAGAAACACAATTCTGAACGACACAAAAGCGTCATACATTAATAGAAGTTCCATGTTTATTGGCATCGCTAACAATATGTTTATGTTTGGCAAACATATCCCTTTCATTTAAAAGTTTCGAGCTGGCTATAAATTTTTACGATCTTTCAGCGTTCCAAAGTTAATGAGGTTTGTTTCCTTCATTTATATAAATAAATTTTCAATAGGGTACAATGTTAGAAGAACGGCATGAAATCTTTAAGAATGTTTTCACCTTTTCACAAAGAAAATAATGCAATATGATTTATTGTTTCACTACTATCACTACAGGTGTGGAAGAAGATGTTTAGTAAATTGTTTTATTTAATGTTATACATAATTTCTTCAGATCGCTAGTAATAGGTACGAAATAGTTAAGGAGTTTAAACTACATTTATTTTGAGACTGCTGAATTCTATTCAATTAAAATTCATTTTCTAACAACGATTTTTCTCTTAAAATTAGAATATTTATCTGAAAGAACAAAGTTTCACTAACACGATTTTAGATAGATTGAAGAGGCACAACATAACAATTACAGTTATTACAGCTTATAAATAATTGTTTAAAAAAAACAAAATCCGAACTTGAAATAAATAACTTTTAAAAAATTAGGCATAATAAGAATAACAGTAATAAAATATTGAAAAAATAATTTAACAAACAAAAAAATATTAGATGTAGTATAAAACTGCGTTCTAATTTAGCGCCAAGCTCGAGAAATGACACACAACAATCTAGACAGCTTCATAAATTAACTTTTTTCTTATTTAACTAGTAGGGCTATTTATAATGAATTGACAACCTAATATTTTTGAAGTCGAATAATTAACATTTACTAAATAATTCTACGATATTATCAATTAATAGTGTAGAGAACTGAATTAAGTGGACTGTAGTTTTGGGTGGTTCTATTTTGACAAAAAACTCAATTGCCCTTCATAAGAAAACTCTTACCTTGTCTATGAGTTAGATCTAGTAAAAGCCTCCGGAAATCTGCCATCCATGTATTTGTCTGCATTCGTCGCGTGTAGGCGGCCTTAACCCTGGGTTTTTAGGCACAACTATTTAGTTTATGATGTTGGGCAATGCGCACTCACGAGGGGGTTTACGATAAGTGAGTAATAGATGCACACGCACTTTGGGGTTGCACTAGCGAGCACATAGGGAAACGTTTTCCTTGAGAGTTTCAGGAAAGGTCCGTACTGGACGAAAGACGAGCAACGAGTCTCTTTTTCTTCTTACTGCGATTGCGCTAAGGCAGAGAGTTTTTTACAAGCAATTGAGAAAATACATATGTAAATATATAGAGGCTGTCTCTTTTAAACCCAAAAAAGGCAGAGTGTTCCGAACAAATAGCCATGATTGCATTCATTTAATCTTTTGTCCTTCGCTAAAATTCAACGTAAAAAGGGTATTTTACTTCTAATCAAAATTCCAATTTTCTAATAACAGTTAAAAAAAAGGACATGTGATGATTTCGTTTTAGGTTTTCGATCTTTTTATAATGAATACCATTTTGCCTAAATAATAATAATAAGAAAATACTCTATACATTTCTTAAATACACACACTAAATAGACATATGAATTCAGAACTTAATTAAGTTTTATTCTCATTTGCTTTCATTTCATATTAAATAAATTTCATCTTATCTATATATAAATAGGCAAAGCCAAAACGATTAGGTACCATTTTCTCCTCTGCCACTCAACCGATTTGCTTTATTTTTGTTTTTTTAGTAGCTACAGACGACCTTCAGTGCAGAATGCTAAAATTAATTTATAATATTGGTTCAATAATTAAATAATAAAATAATAAAAAAATCATTATTTACATGAGAAAATCATAAAGTAGGTTGACTCCAATGTGAAAGACAAACTAAATTAAATGTAAAACTGAAAGTTTTGGCCCTTCGCTAAAGTTAGCCTACATAGTCATTGAAATAGAACCAACGCAAAATTATAATACATAATAATTGCCGTTTATTGGGCGCTCGCAAGTTTGCAGTTTGCAACTTTCTTTGCATTGTAAATATGGTTTGTCAACTAAAATCAGAATTATGTTGCACCTCATCAATTTATTTCTGATATCTTCTTTATTTTAACCTTATACTTTAATTTAGAGTATTTTTTTGTCGGTTTAAAGATTAAAGAAAATTGTGAAATTATGCACAAATTCACGATAAATAGGTAGATCTGACAACACTGAATGCTTAGCCATCTGCCGGGAATTTGATTTAAATTTTGACATTTCATTACTTTTGTAGCGATTAGGTTGAAAGTTTTCAATTCAGTAAGACAAGATTTCAAAGTATTTTCAAGGTTTCAATTTCCATTCACAGAAAAAAATTCTCAAAAAATATGTGTATTTAACTACTAAGTAAATTTTTTATATTGATGAAAATCATACTGAAAATTAATGTTTTCTGAGAATGTGGGTATCTTATTGTTAATTAATTTTACATTACATGGTCCCATTGCTGCAAAGTTCTGACTGTTAAAAACATTTTAAAGATTTGTTTGAATATATTGGGTTAAGTTATTATTTATTCTAGAGTAAAATATATATTTGTTACATACATATTACCGTTGAAATCGTACACTGCTGACTTTAAATGTTTAAAAAATTTAAAATCCAAAACGCTCTGCACGACAACAGAAACCACTGCGTAATTATATATGCGAGGTTGGTTTTCAAATGACAAACATGGCAGTGACTGGGTAACGCTCTTTCAGACCAAGTGATGACCATCTTTTACTATCTTTGGAGTTGCCTATAGTTCAGTGTTGTAAATTATAGATCAGTATGGACTTTTCGGACAAGTAGTACTAACTTTCGTAGAAAATAATACTGATCAGTATTCGAGTAACTAGAAGCGAAAGCAGAAGGCTACGAGAATTATGCGAACCGACCTGAAGAGGGCAGATGTGACTCTGCCGAAACGTCTTCATTTTACCATCGATCCCGGCAGGGATCAGTTATCAACTACGCGGATGAATTCCCGGAAACCTTCTAATACATATATATATATATATATATATATATATATATATATATATATAAAACATTGTATTAAATAAAAAAAATATTTCGTGAATTATGTCTATAAATGTAATCCAAATGAAATAATAGGGATAGCAAAGGCCTGGTATACTTTTCTAATTTCGCCTCAACTCTATATTTTATACAGACAAAATATCGTCAATAATGTTCAACTCATAATTTTAATGAATTAGGGTCGAATTTCAACCACTGGGCGGCAGCTAGTAATTAAAATAATACTAAATACGTTAAATTAATATCCGCTCCTTCGCCAAAAGTGAAGAGCGTCTTTATACTTTGCCTCAAGATATCGTTCGTTTTTGAGTTTGAAAATTTGAGTTTGAAAAAACGACCTCCCAATTTTCCACTTCCGTTTTGTATCGGAAGTGAGTATACTGCCTTGCTACGGTTACTTCTACATATAGTCCAAATCCAAGTTTGGAAAATATATATCTGGCTCAAGAAAGACGTGCTTCCGGTTAGAATTTCCCACTTCCAGAAGGAACCGGAAGTGATTTTTGCTTTATTTATTTCAAGTATTCTCGGGCGAAAAGTTCATACTCCTGATTAAAGTCGTGTTTTGTTTGTTTTGCACTTCTAAGAACTAAAAATGCTTTTTTTCAAAAAAAAAATCTAACAAAAATGTTTATTTTGCAGCGTACAATCCGTATCCGTGATAAACATATGGATGTTCCATATGAAAAAATTAACTTCCGGTCGGTTTAAGTCACTCCCGGTTTAAACCTGAGGTTATTTTGCATCCAATCGATAGAGCCTACGGATATGTATGTAGTCAGGTTTACGAAAAGGTACATAACATAGAACTCGTTAGGGCATTTGAAATTTTTTACATTACCTTTACCCCGTATAATCTGATTATAAGGGAAAACCAAAAATGTTATTTTGAGCCTATTATAGATAGCTAACTTTTAGGTTTGTATTATATTATATAACAAACGTTCAGGAATCATTTAGTATAAACGTTTGGTTGAGGGTACTGAAATAGTAAAGAATTGGCACATTTATATACCACTAAAACTTGAATTTTGAAAAGAAATGCCCAGAATAGTGAAATGCCATTTCTATAATTGATTCCACAATAAATGGATCGGTAATATTGACGGATTCCCTAACCAGCTACGCCTATCGATTTTACTCTTTATTTAGGGCTGAGCCTAATTGCTTTAATGCTCGTTTGACTATAAATCTAAAAGTGAAGGGGAAATAAGTACATTTTGACAAAGACCTCATCCAAATTGTGAACAGTAATGTCGTGCTGTGTATAACAGAGTTTTACTTTGATGACTAGGAAAAAGAATGTCGGTAAACTAAAACATACCAAAGCAACTACAATAATTTTGAAATTGTTCAATCCATTGAACGAAAGACAATATATTGTTTTTAGTCGAGAGCCTTCATCAGTTGCGCGTTGCTCAACTCATTTAAATCTCGAATAATTATTTACATATTTCGTATATATCGTACAACTGATTTTAATGTTTTATGTACAAATAAACATGATGAAACATTCGATAAAGTAACTTTGGTAGAAAAAAAAAACGTACCTCACAGTAACGTAATGTAACAAATTTTCTATTTATACAAATCTTATCAGCAGTAACCAGACTGGAAGCGGTACATACGGCTTAAGCCACATAAAATTTTGCAAAAAATAAAAGTAAAAGTCTCTTAATGCTGTAACAATGGAAGAACTTGTATAATGCAAGTTATTCCATTCAATTTATTTCCCTAATCCTACCATATAAAGGACGATGATCTATGCGGAAACGTTTATCCGTTCAGCTGTCCATAAGAGGCGATAATGTGTAAAGTAATATGATTATTCGTAGGATTATACCAAATGAAATGGTGTAGACAATTTTACGTCTTTCTTTTGGATATCTGCTGTATTGGAATGCAATGAAAGTTATAATCTTCAAAAGAAAAATTCAAAAATATAATCGTTAGTACGTGCAGTACATATTTTTCGAGCTATGTAAAGAAATATTGACCTATCGGAAAAAAGATAGGGTTATAACTTTATATTGAAGTAACTAATTGTAGAGAAAATCGAAATTTGCAAAAACATTTTTATCTAAAGACAGGTTTTTCAACCATTAGATTTTGATTTACATTTTATGCTTGATCAAAATATTGTGTTACATATTTTAAGCACACTTATTAACGACACAAAAATTAAATTTTTAATGCTGACTTTGGTCTAGAACATATATTTGCTTTCAGTTTTTTTATATACATATTTGGAGAATTATTCATTATTAAAGTATTAGTTGGAGTGAACAATTAGCAAGTTATAATTCATATCACACCCAAGCCATCTCTACAGTTGATGAACGGAAAGCGTTTGTTTCTTTCTGTACGTCCATATTTTCCAAATCTGCTGGCCCATAATTGTTAGAGTTTAGTAACTATTCCTCACCACCCTACCTCAAAATTTACAGAAAAAATTGTATATTTTTTAATAATTTTAAAATTATTTGTGTAAAAAACATTTAGGAAAATATAAGACAATCGAAACACTCGCCTAAATTTCCGAAAATACTGAGTGAAAAATTGTGAATAAATAAATAATATAGTGCTTGACTCAAGATTTACCAGCAAAACAAAGCGAAAATCCTTATCTTGATTTTGGGGGCAAAGTAAAATATTTAATAAATTCATGACAAAAAGAAATATATTTTGTTTGGAAATTAAAAATAATATGTATAAAACATATTAAAGGAATTACATAAAAAATACGGGGAAAATAAAGCGATGATTCAAATATTAATTTTTGCCACAGATTAAATAAAAAATATATTTTTTCTATGGCATTCGATAATATATCTAATGAAACATATTTCTTTATAAATTTAAAATGATTTGCTTAATAGATATCAACATAATATGGGAAACCGACCTATTTAGTATGAAACTACTAAGCTTAAAATTTTAAACAAATAGTAAAAAGTGCTATCATTGAATTGATATATGATGGAGCAAAAAAACTCTACGGGTATCAATAAAGACAATATACCTTGTGCTAACAATTACCTAAAATAATAAATAATTAACAGTGAATACTCTTAATTGGTACCCAATACAATCACATTAAAACAACCATCCGATACACAGGTACTAAGTTTTTCAGAAAAATTGTGAAGAGTAGGCAAAAGATGTAGTACTAATATCATATTTAAATCTGGAAAACATTCAAGATAAATTATAACATAAATAAAACCAAAAACATAAATCAAAATTCAAATAATTTAAGTTATAAAATTCTTTGCGAATGTATAAAATTTTATATTGGACAAACGTCTAGTCTCCTTAATATACAAAACAATGAACATGAAAATTACATAAAACACACAATACTAAACGAAAATGAAATGAACATGCCTTAATTATATTAAATGAAAGCGGTTGCACAATTTTGACGTTCTTAGAATTAATCGTTCCTTGTTGTGGATAAATAACAGTCGAGAAAATAAAGCACATAAATACGCCTCACTCCGATTTTTGTGCAGCAAGATATATAGATATATCGAGATGCGGTTTTTGCAATTAATTCGTGAAAACGTCTACAGAGTTTGTAACCTTATGTGATCAATAAAGTTTGAATAAGTGAAATGCATTTTTATACCGAAGTGATACAAAAATTAAGACTCCGTAACTAATGACGGAAATGAGTCCGGTTTTGGTTCCAGATTGGGTTTGGGGTCGCCCAACATAAATATAATGTAGTCACTAAACGTCGGAGTACCTGATAGTGCAGACATATCGTTAAAAAATTAGTCGCCCCGAGGTTATTGATAAAGCGGTCCAGATATGGTGCTACAGGAGAACGTGAAAGAGATCATGAAGTAAAGAATAACAAATGTAGACATACTTTTGAGAATGGAAAGAGTGCGAACTAATCGAAACTATAAAAGAAAGAATATTTCGGCCATGTAATGAGACATGAAAAATATTAATTACTGAAGCTTGATATGCAGATCGAAGGAATTGCTTAGAGCTGCGGTTATCAAAATAAAAATTGCAATGATGATTTCCAACCTCAGATAGGAGACGGAACTGAAAGAAGAAGGTTTTTGAGGTCGCTGAAAACGAAATCGAAAACACGGTTGCCCTGTGGTTTGATGCGAGTTCTGACTGAATACTTAAAAAAATAGAATCAATTTTTAGACAAATTCAAAGGAAATCCCATGACACCAGCCGTTTGGGTCACTGGATACCTCGGAGAATCTTGCCTTCCGGCGACATTCGTTCGCCGACCTCAGAAACTCATGAGTACTCAGGAGGTCATTGCCGAAGTCATATTCGTGTGTTCATTAATCCTAAAAACTCTCGATTGATAATTTTGTACCAATCACCATTTTTAGATGCACCTAGAAACCTGCATTTTTCTTACGCACAAGTGTAAATTTTCAAATTTTTTTGATCAAATATTGTCACAAACTTTGTAGACACTCACGAACCGAAGATTTCCTCCACTATAAGAATAAAATTAGTAGTCATGTCATGTCCTTTTGAACAACATAATATCGGAATACTCCATAAGGTTTTCCTGCATAATTTAATAGAATAACTGTAACATTAGAAATCTTTGATAGCTTTTTTGGTGAAAGCACTAAGAGCGCTAATAAAATGCCGAAGATAACATTTCCAACTTTTTCAATTTATTTCTTATTTATATGATTTTCAAATTTTTTATGTTACCGTGCCTACCTGAATTTTTAATTTAAATTTTATCAAACAATTTCAATTGTTAAAGGGACATGACGTACACCATGAAACGTTTAGGAAGTTTGAGCTAAACAGGCTACCTCTAAATCGGTTCAATAAATGTAATGATACCACAAGTCTCCATTAGAAATAAATCTAAGTAAACCCATTACTAAATAATAATGAACTCCTGCTAATGGCAAGGTTTTAATAGCCTGGCTGTTTTTCTTTACCCCAATCATGATAAAGCTTTTAGATTAGACATTAGTTTAAAAAATCATATGACTATTTTTTATTTACTATGTTCATTACACGACTTAAACTATACATGACTAAATAAATACACTTTTTGCTATTAAGATTCGTGATCCCGTGGAACATTACTTGATTTAATATTAAAATATTCTTAACTCTACCATAGCGATTTGCTATTAGATAACATCTTTAAGGACATGTAAAACGAACTTCAAAAAAAATTATAGTTCAAAGCTCAGCTTGAAAATAGTTTTCATATCGGCCTCTTGCTATGTCAGATCAGTATCCTCCCAAGCCCGGACAGTATTAAAGGATACAAAGATGCATATTTTGTGTTTATTAGGAACATAAACAATTTGTTGCATTGATTATCCTTAAGATATAAAACGTATTTTAATATGAAGACCGGCTATATTTTATTTCATATAGATGAACATGAAGTAGTAAGATACAGAACACTGGCCATATCTCATCCTTTAGCTGAAAGCTTTGGTGTTTCGCATGTCGAATTAATGATACTGAACTTAAGAGGATATGGTATCGTCGTTCGACTATATAGTTTGGCAGGACAAAGGATTACGTACCATTAATCTGCATTTACCTTAATCATATTAGCTGATCAACTCTCTTAAATTCATTTGACATAAACACAAATTGAATGTACAAACCTAATAGGAGTAATTCATTAAGTTGTTAATTTGTAATTAAATAAGCGTTACATCAGGTTTTAACGTCAGTTAATTCATTTCAAAATGACAACGTTACTGTGGTGTGTGGGAAGTTACAATCCCTCTTAAAACAATGTGGATATTGGTGTTCGTAATTAATTATATCAATAATGAAATAAATCAATTTTTTCTGTTTCAGTTAAATATGTTTTCATAGATCTACCTACCCAGTATAAAACTGCATTTTTACTGTTAATATTGTGAAGGATACTTAATTAATTTAGATCCAAACAACATTAATTTGCCAACTCTACATAAATGAAAAGAAAATACAGAAATAGAACACATGAAAAAATAGATGACGGAATTTTATCCATCAATTCCAGAAAGTTAGAGTTAAATTACACTCTCGAACAAAATCTTAGGTCTACACCATTAAATAGATGAAAATAAAATAGATTTAATACGAGAGCTCTTGAATTTGAATTGTAGAAAGAAATTTGATAATTTTTTTACACTTTATTAAGGAATCTTTTGAGCAAAACATAGCTGCTTTTAAAAATTATTATTCCTTACCCAACTCAAGCTGAAATCCCTGAGATATAGTACAACTCCTAGAATAATATGAAAACGGAATATAACTGCAAGACTGTCCTTACCCGGAATAAGTTGGGTTGGTCAAAAATTCTGATAAGACTTTTAATTAAAACTAGCTGTCGCCCAGTGGTCGAAATTCGACCAATTGTGTCAATATTTCTGGCAGGTTAAGTAACCTGAAAATTTTTCGTGACATTCTATCCTAGGACTTTAGGGAGAACAGCAATTACACGGAACGGATTCAGATTCAGAACCTCTGTGTGGTAGTTTCCTCGAAAATCCTAGATGTCGGTCTTACATCTCGCTTCTACAAATAAGTAACGAAATTCAAGTTTTAATTCTTAATTTAATATGACAACAATTCAACCGCTACCCTACATATTTATTTTTTCTAACCTCCCTGTATAGCTATAATTGCTCTCAATTCTCTAACATTTATTAAAATCCTCATTATAATAATCCCTTCTCATTATATATTTCCACCACCCTGGATATGCAACTGCTCATGGACCACGCATAATATTTTTTAACATTTTTGAACCACCCGGTAAACCATTCTGTATATGACACTGCCTGTGAGCCTCCGTATTTACTCTTTTTGTTTATGAAATTTTGAACTATCTTCTATAACTATAATTCTAAACCGACCTATATTTCAAACATCATATATATGGAACTCTTCTCGGGCTACTCTATAAAACATTTCCTTTTCTAACATTTTTTGTCATCATCCTGTATATCTATAATTCCTCTCACGCTATATTTCATCTTCCCTATATATACAAATACTTATGGGTTACGAAATGTTGCATTTTCATTTGCACCACCCTGTATAACTGTAATTCTACTGCGCCTTCTATTCCAATAACCTTGTAAATTCAACCGCTAAAGGGCTTCGCTATATAATTATTTTATTAGTTATAATTGCACTCTACTCTATATTTTAAACACCCTATATATGGAACTGCTTATGTGCCACCCACGAAAAAAATTATTTCTAACATATCTGGAATCGCCCTGTATAATTATAACATACAACGATTACTTTGCCACAAAACAATAACAACGCTTGCATGCCACTTCCAGAAGTATATGCTCTAAGTATATAACACCATTGGTCCCTCTATATATAATTACTCAATGCTTTGAGTCTGGCGGCGGCGGTACATTCAGTTGTTTGACGTTGACATTATGGACGTAAATAATGAATTTTTATTATATTTTATTTAATGAATAAACCAATATTATAAATTAATATTAGCATTATGCACTGAAGGTCGTCAATAGCTACTAAACTAAACAAAAATGAAGAAAATCGGTTGAGAGACAGAGGAGAAAATGGTACCTAATCGTTTATCTTTGCCTAGTTATATATAGATATCCAGAAAATCAATTATATCATTATATCAATAAAATTTATAAAATAAACATACAAAAAAAGTTAAAAAACACACAAAAGTAACTTCACTAAAACGAAATATTAATATTTTTTAATTCTACTTTGCGACTTGGCACCGACTTCAGAATATACATTTATTTGTTGAAAAAGAAATAATTTTTTACTTTTTAATTACGTGATTTTTATGTTTTTTAAGTCGGTTTTTGTTTTTAAAATAGTATTTTGTTATATATTACGTAATATTTTCGTTAAACGGTTCATGTTATGTTCTGAATAAACAACACACTATTAGGATCAAAGTAAGGGACGCAAAATTTCTTGAAGTTAAATTTAAATATAAAATGTTACTTCCAAGGGTGGAAATATGGGATGAAATATTATATCTTAATGTTAAGTTAAACATCTATTATGGTTGTAAATAAAACTATAAGGGTATAACAAAATTGTCCATAAAGTTTAAGCAAATGACTAGTGAAAGTAAGACAGTATTACTATCGAAAAATGTGCATATATAGTATATATTTCAGATTTATATTATAGAATATATTTTTCGAAAACTTATTTATTTTGTACTTGACCTGCTCCGCTTCGTACGGGGTAGGTTAGTGATTTATATTAACATTTATGAAATCGCTGGTATTGTTTTGTTTGTTTTGCTGTTTTAGACATTTTACCAATTTTCACATTTTTGTAATTTTTTTGATTTTTGACTTTTGTGACATTTCTAACATTTTATTGGTATTTTTAACTATTACGTAAAAATTAACCAAAACTAAGTGTACCTTCGAAACAGTACTTATACCTACATAAAGACTATTCCTAACCACCTTTACAACCCTTTTTATCTTTAGTCAAAATTAGAAAAAATGCTGTAACTATATTTAATTCATACATAAAGTTATCTGCCAGCCAAATTTTGTCAAGATCGTATCACCGGCATCTAAAGTTTATAGGATAAACATTCATCTTTTTTCACCCCCATTCATCTTTAAGGGGTTGAATTTTGATAAAAGTAGCTTATATCCGTTCCTGAAATTCAAACCATAGCCATATAAACAAAAACAAAAATTCCAAACACTTGTGACTTGTATTTTAAATCCATGACTGTTAACACCACATTATACATTTTCAAAAATATTTTATTTAGTCTAGAGACACGATCTTGTTACAGTTTTATTATAACTAGCTGTCGCCCAGTGGTCGAAATTCGACCAATTGTGTCAATATCTCTGGCAGGTTAAATAACCTGAAAATTTTATCTTGACATTCTAGGACTTTAGGGAGAACAGCAATTACAGGGAAAGGATCCAGATTCGGAACCTCTGTGTGATGGTTTCCTCGAAAATCCTAAATATCGGTCTTACATCTCGTTTCTACAAATAAGTAAAGAAATTCAAGTTTTTTTCAAATATAATTCATAGGACATTATTTGTGTTCAAATTCGTAATTCTTAATTTAATATGACAACAACGCAACCGCTAATGGGCTACCATACATATTTATTTTTTCTAACCCCCCTGTATAGCTATAATTGCACTCAATTCTCTAACATTTATTAAAATCCTCATTATAATAATTCCATCTCATTATATATTTCCACCATCCTGTATATGCAAATGCTTATGGACCACGCATAATATTTTTTAACATTTTTCAACCACCGGGTAAACCATTCTGTATATGCCATTGCCTATGACCCACCATATTTACTCTTTTTGTTTATGAAATTTTTAATTATCTTCTGTAACTATAATTCTACTGCCTATATTTCAATCATTATACATATGGAACTCTTCGTGGTCTACTCTATAAATCATTTCCTATTCTAACATTTTTTTATCACCATCCTGTATATCTATAATTCCTCTTACCCTATATTTCATCTAAACTATATATACAACTGCTTATGGGTTACGAAATGTTGCATTTCCATTTCCGCCACCCTGTATATGCATCTATGTATAACATTTTTTGCACCACCCTGTATAACTGTAATTTTACTGCACCTTCTATTCCAAGAACCCTGTAAATTCAACCGCTAATGGGCTTCCCTATATAATTATTTTATTAGTTATAATTGCACTCTACTCTATATTTTAAACACCCTAAATATGCAACTGCTTATGTGCCACCCATTAAAAAAATTATTTCTAACATATCTGGAATCGCCCTGTATAATTATGATATTCAACGATTACTTTACCCACTAAACAATAACAACGCTTGCATGCCACCTCCAGAAGTACATGCTCTAAGTATAAATAGCATTGGTCTGTCTATATATAATTACTCAATGGTTTGAGTCTGGCGGCAGCGGCACGCGGCACATTCATTTGTTTGGTATTGACATTATTGACGTAAATAATGAATTTTTATTATATTTTATTTAATGAATGAACCAATATTATAAATTAAGATTAGCATTCTGCACTGAAGGTCGTCAGTAGCTACTAAACAAAACAAAAATGAAGAAAATCGGTTGACAAACAGAGGAGAAAATGGTACCTAATCGTTTTGTCTTAGCCTATTTATATATAGATTGTCCACCAACTCGAGAACTTCAACAAACTTCTGAAGATATTTTCCCAGGGGCATTCACCAGGCGTACCTTTGAAAACATTTAAAATACAACTACATCAGAAAGATGCCAAAAGTAGTCATTTAATAGTAGCTAATGAAGCTTTTTGTCCAACTAGACAAAAATATGGAAACCGTCCGCTGGACACTTTTTCAATTTTATTCCCATATAAGTTTGTCCCCCTTTCACTCTACACTCCATAGTTTATCCACATCTGTTGTCAACTTAGATCATGTACCTTCTAGATATAGTCTGTCATGCACAAAATCGTGGCAACGTTAGAAAGAGAGGGCAATAGAGACAGTAACAAGCTATTTCACTTAGTGGATGGAAGCAGCCAATGAACAACATGCTGAACGTATTTCATTGGAAGCAGCTCCCAACCGAGTGAAATAGCTTCTTGCCTTCTCTATTAGTCTCTTTCTCTCTCGTTGGTCTTATCACTACATTTGTGCATTGCAGGCTATCTCCAGAAGGTACAAGCTTTAAGGTTCTCAACAATGTTTGATAAATGTATAATTTACCTGACCTACACCCCGCCCACTTCCTCGGAAATTCTCCAGAATTAATTAATTATTTTATTACCCTATCTGTAGTTTCTTTGTAAGATATATAAATTTAGCATTCATTGTATTTCCAATTTCGGATGAAGCAGACTTGCCGAAACAGATGTCAAAATAAGAAATAAAAAAGTGAAAATTTCACCAAGTGTTTGTTGTTTTTAAGTAATATTAAAAATGAATTGTCATCAAGTGAAGACTAAAACAATCATCAATGATTTGTATGGTTGGACAGTTATGTTAGAATATTAATAGTTGCTTAATTTTATGTAATTATTTATCAAAAGAACAATTAGCCGTCTTACATTATTTACTACATTTACTATACCCGAAACATGGAGTATTAAACAAATAACAGGTATAGATACGCATGCGCAACATGCCTGACTTTTTGGTAAATTAATAATATCGAATAGTTAGTAAATAAACAATATTTATTATCGAATAATCGTCAGTAATAAAAAATAAAAATTTTTGTATTATTTATAGATAAACAAAAGACGAACAAATACGTTTTATAAACAAGTAATGAAGAACAAACGACGAACAAGTAATTAAAAGAAAAAAATCAATACTAGGAGTTTCAGGAATTTTGTTGTCAAAAACATTTATTAATCCTGAAAATACAGGGAAAATATTTGTAGTTACTTTTAAGAATTACTTGAGTTTGAGAAAACCTACCAACCTGTTTACATTGCATAATTTTAGAAATTTGTATAAAGTGCATCCGCAGTCGAAGCACGATCTGCATTTCCATGGGCAGAATTGTTTAGTTGCAGTCTCTGACAGAGGCGGTGATACAACTAATCTAATAAAAGTGACAGTGAAGAACGAGCAGAAAGTTTATTTTAAGTGAAGTTTCTTTTAAGATATTTAGGAATATCTCGATAGGCCACCAACAAGAAAACCACAAGACAGTGAAAAAGAACAGACTGCAGTGATATCTTTGGCGGTTTCGTGTCGACATCGCTTTCTTTTTATTGGCTTAGCGAAACTACATAGGCTCAGGCTAGAATCTTTGATGTGCGTAGCGCTTGCAACACTTCTGAATTGATATCTTACAAGAGTTTCAACAGCTTTTAGAGTGCCAGTTGGACAGATTACAGCTAATGCATCTCATCACTTTAACTCTTCGGGTGCGATAAAAATTTGCATGCTATCTGTCCAGAGGCGTGGGTTATATATAATTAATAATTTTGAAGAAAATTCACCAAATTTACAACATCTTATAATTATAATGGTTGATACATATGGTATACATAACGCAGGCGTTTTAGACATTAAATGTGAATATTTTATTGACATACAAACACAATGTTAGGGTACAAATTACTATATTTATTTATCACATCAAAGGTTCCAGTATTTTTTTATACAAACAGTAACCAGATTAAATTTTCCCTTCGTAACTGATACACCCTAAACGAACATATTCCTCTGTTATTAATGATAAGCAAAGATTGCGCTTCAATTAAAAATAACAAACTATAGAACTAGGGAATTGATTTTAACCAACTTCTAATTGTCTTATCAATTTGTAACATGTCAAGTGTTGGCAGTACAACGCGTTACAGACAACAGAAAGTCTTTCAGTTTTTGTTTCGGTAAGTACTAGACAAAGGAAAACTTAATGACTGTAAATGTCATACTACAAATGATCATATACCTATACATATACATACATATATAGATATACCTACGTCTGTCTATGTTTTTGTCTACCAATCCACAATGGCTCCAGAAATATCTCCATGAAAAACATTTTGAAATAGCAGTATTAAATTTATATTTATTTTTTATTATTCTAAATCAAAAAGGCCACCACTAGAATGAATAATAACAAGACATATGATGTAATGGAACTATACCTACAACACAAATATTATGTGACATGAATTTGTGGATTTATAGAAATAAACAAGATACGGCCGAAGCACTTCAACCTAAAGTCCTGACGTCTAAAAAAGATGGGTGTTACTGCTGAAAATCTTTGTACATCTATTGGAATGTATTCTCTCTACCCAAATTATCTTCTATTTATTAGTTTGTTTTTCTAATTATTCTAGTAATTCCAGCTAATCTCAAATACTTGCCCACTCACTTGATTGCTTATGAACCAACAAATACAAATTCAATTCAAGTTACTTCCCCATTTGATTACGCCGTTACTGGCTTTTTGTAAATCGGCCTTTAGACTCTTTGTTGACGGGAAAGAAGTTCTTATTGAAGAGACATAGAAAAGGTACTCCCTAACACGAATTTCGAAATTTGAGAGTATTTTTTGATAACAATAAAACAAAAGTTATGCAGATATTTATTATATTTTATTATGTTTTGGCAACTACTAAACCCTCCAATTTACTGCGCGGCTACATTTTAACGTGATATGGTTTTGAATATAATTCTTTTGAAGTATGAACTTGCGCAACATTTGTTAGGAAATCGCGAGAAGGAGCATGCACGCACAATTTATTAATGCATCCGCATGCCGAGTTGGTATTTTAACACAAACAGAAACTTATTAATAATTTTCCTACAGAACGTTGCTCATCATCGCATGCTAGAAATTTGCCGATCTAGTTCGAGAATATTGATTTATTTTTACACTTCGCATCACATGTACCAGAGAATATCGATTCTCGTTGTGTATTGACATCATTGACGTACGATAGTAAAGTTTGTGAACTCGCTTTACCGCATTTTCCTGCAGCCGATATGTCCGTATTTGCAGAGAGTGACCGCTCTTTTTTCTACACAAGAAACGATCACCGGGTATTCTGAAACTTACTCTATCATCGGTCAACGCTACTTTTATTCTTTATTCCAACGGGGATTCTGCTTGAAACCGTTTCCTCAACTTGATAGTACTGAGAAAAAAGTAACAAAGTAACATCTCGAATATATGGCATCTTCAATGTTAGATATCGAAGCAGTTGTTGATCTGTTGAGGTCATTAATAAAATTACCACTTTGTAATTTAGATCAAAAATGAAAAACGTGTGTGGAATAAATTCACTTAATGTGTTTATTATGCATATAACATGACGTGGACCGTTTTTGAAAAATATACACAGTTTGATAATCCTCCACCCAAAAAATGTCGTTCTTAGTGACGTAATTAATAGCAATGTCAATTGTTTTCCTAACTTTATGGTTACATTTTAGAAATGCTAAAGCTCTTTAAAGACTTATTTACAAACTTGAATTGTAATGAAAGTGGTAATGAAAGGTTTGCAATCATATGGTGACATATTTTCAAAGAAGGAAACTAACAACAACTAGTAAGACAAAAAGAGGGAGAGAAAAGAGAGAGATAGAGAAAGAGGGGGGGGTGATAGAGAGAGGGAGAGAAAGAGATAGAGAGAGTGAGAGAGAGGGGAGAAAGGTGAGTAAAATGAAGAAAGATTTGGCTTTCACGTCATAATAATCCTACTTGTAGAGTTAACAAAGTTGATGAACCAAGCAGAAACCGGTATGACCAATTTCAAATTAACTTTCAAAGTTTTCTATTGTATTGTCATTATCTCAGTAACTCTGTTAACTCTGTGTTACATTATTATTAACTATCAAAAATAAATAAAAATAAAAAAAATAGTATATTTACATTTCTTAATTAAAAACTTTATATATTGTATTTAGAGGAGTCCGTATCATAAAACTTAAAGGTATATTTTTTTATTATTATAGGAAACAACAAAAAGGGGAAAAGCGTGACATGTTTCCCTTTCTCTGTAAAATGTGCGTATTTGATAATAATTGTCGACTTAGAATTGGCCATCATCAAATATTTTGGTATTCGGAAGAAGAGAATAATTATTATTTCTAAAAATATCGACTTCAAATAAAACAAAATATGCGTTCAAAAATTATTTTCTTTTAACGATTGTTTTGTACAAACTTAACGGAGTGTTTCACTTAATAAAATACAATCTAAAATATTCAAATTGATTTAGGAAACATTGATAAAATATCTGCCACACTAAATTTTTGATATTTGAACACCCTTCCTTATCCTTTGTAATACTGCGTCATATTCTTTAAAACTCCCCATGAATATTAGTCACAAAAGCTACGAACCTTCTCCGATATCTGTGATATATAACCATTAATATCCCCCATATTTTTAAATCTATCTTATTATAAGTAACTTCTGAATAATTATGGAGGTAAGTAGCTATTTTGATTGTTCAATTGGGTTTTTACTCCTCACAATGGTTTTCCATTAATAGTAAAGAACCCACAATTAAACATACATTTGAAATAGTGAATAGCAATAAAGCTCCACTTTTGGAGTGTTGGTTGTTGGAGTATTTACAGAAAATCAACACATATATTGTGCCACGTTACACGTTGATGCTAAGATGCCACACCAAAATGTTACGTGACGCCAAATTTCTACCCTACCTAGTTATGCTAAGGGCAGAAGAAGGTATGTCCGGTAGTCTCAGTGAAGACGGGGGGGGGGGTTCGTTTTATTTGAACGTAAATAAAGAGAGAAAATAAGGACGCCAGGTAGATTCCCCTATACCTTCTAAATACACATAAACAGGACACCTACCCGTCCTAAAATATCTGCTGTAGTAATTTTTGCTAATTTGGGGGCGCTAGATTTCTAAACATAAATAAATAAATGTTGTAATCAAAGGAATAATAAGCATACAACAGTTCCAAAATATAAGTTTAATTTGCGCGAACAGACTAGTACAAGGCGCTAAAAATATGCCATAGGGCACTCTATTAATGCAAACAGTCTTAGAATGTTTAAGCTAAATATACCTAGAAAAAAATGAAATGAAATAAATATACACTTAAGGGCAGAGATTCAAACTGTACATATAAACATGTGAGATCCTGAATAACATAGATACAAATATTTAAACATTCCTCTAATACAATAAATCTAATCAATAGAATATTTAAATAAATCGTCAATACAAATACTACATTAATGGGAACCGATCATAATTACCTGATATTTATCATTCAATAAAATTCAGAATCCCGACGTTGGTGTCATCTATACTACACTCGAGCCGAGGGTCAGTGCAATCGATCAGAATAATAATAATAAACCCGATAGTAGGCTATTGGTCTTTACTTTCGGTTAACAAATTCTATTTTATTAATTTCAAATCAAATACTAAGGTTTATACTGTTATTGTAAAAATAACTGATAAAGAAACAGTAACCAGATACACAAATTGTCACTTATCTGAAACCACAGCTGAAGCTGAAGTTAAAGTCCCTTGCGCTCACTCCACCACTGGAACTCTGATGATAGAAATACCAGAAATACAGTGTTCGTGTATGCACCATCAACTAGTTCATCTGCATGCTAAGTCCATGATCGGCATGATACCATAATGCCAAACAAGGTCTGTGTTCTAGTGTCGTAATAGAACAGCAAAATATAACCCCAATCTCACTAGATGGAGAACAAAACAGGAACGCAGCACGTAGAAACCAAAACAAATGGAAGAAAGAACGAAAGAACAGGAAGGTAGAAAAAAGAAGAAGGAAGAACCCTAAAAAAAAGGAGAAAATATCTATCAATTGTCTGACAATACGAGAAATCGGCTAGTGCACAAACAAAAATCACTTACCCTATCAACCAAGGGGTTCTTATACCAAAGGTTCCATTGTGAGGGTGGCCCCAAATACCATGACCACTCTGAAGAATTACACAACAACAGAAGTTTTCAAATCCTCAATGAGAGAAGTATCCCAGCAACTAATCAACAGTACTACAATATGCTGGAACACAATGTAGGGATTTCCATATAACTCCCGAACTCGGATGCCTTATAAAAGCCAGTATACTAGTGGAAAATCCCTTAAAAACAACTGCACGACTTCTCCAGTTAACCTCACACAATTTTCTCCACGCACATCACATCCCGCCTTGTCGACGACAATGACAACTATCAAGCAACACACAATGCCAAACACGAAATATTCGATAAATCACTTCGTCTCCACAGGTCGAATTCAAACATCCTTCAAAAATAAATCAGAACCAAATATAATAATAAGGCAAAATCGGCGCACAATCAGTACCTTATCGATCGCTAACCGGACGGACGAATAAAAGCAATATTTTGACCGGTCTTAAACGCGTTCAATTATACTGAGTAGCTAAGGCAAAAATATAACGTAACAATTGGCTACAAGCATTTCTATTAAAATCACTCTTTGAATGTCAAAAACAGTTTCATCAACAAACAAAATTAATGAAAAACAGGTTAGCTTAATAAAGGAAGTTTTGGAACAAAACAACTAATCAAGAAATTTCATAAACAAAACAGATTATCAATCGAAAAAAATAAATAAACCAGAAACTACATAAACAACACAAAGTACTAGTAATTTCAAAATGAACGCACAAACTGATAACAACTTTGAAATTTTAAACGTTATATCCTATGGTAATTCGGACAGCAAAACGTTACTCAAATTTCCAAAATTTGTGTATACAGTGTGCCTTGTGTCTGCGGGCACAGGTATACCTGTGAATAATCAAGACCTGTCCAAACAAGATAAAAATTATACCAATATTACATCTCAAGAAGACGCATAGACAGACGAACATAATGATATACACAAAATAGACTGGGACAAGACAAAGATATTACTTAGAAAAGAACACGCTAAGATCAGAAAAATCAAATGCATGTTGTTAAATAATGAAGATATTGGGACATCACTATAAAGATAGCGATATCGTGACATTATTATTAATAATATCAATATCAAAAAGGAAGATTCAAAGACAAACAAACAATTGACAATTACAAGACAAGTCAAGTGAACTAATTGCTCCAGAAACAAACATTGTTCGACAACGATTCCTTCTTGAAATTGATATTTCGTTACTTTTCATAAACTTCCTTTAATATTGTAGAAATAACTGTAATTTGAATATAGAATTCACACAATATCTAAAAAATTCATTCATTAATCATTATTATTAACTAGGTTCGTGAAGTTTACACCAATTTACGACTTGTAAAATATCCTTCATTCAACAATTATCTCATCCTCTAATATAAATGACAATGAATACGAGAAGCTGAGTCAGCATCGATTTTCGTGTTAGTCACTCTGGAAATCTGCCAAATTTAGCTTAACTGTCACAAGCAAAACAATTCATCCGAAAGGTTTATTACGTATGCACCGAAAATAAAATTTAATCAACGAAACGAAAACACAATGTTGTTGACACGGCGTGGCGTCGCTAGTAGGGTAACTTCGAAAACATCGAAAATTCAAAACTCTAGTTTAATTATTAAACATAAATATAATTTTCACTTGTATTAAGGTGTATTCATATTGCAATATAGTCCGTGGGTTCAATTTAAAATTATAAAACTAATATTCACTTTCACTTTTCTAGAACCTTTATTTACATCGAATATACAACAGCTGATTCAAATATCATAACAACAATTTTACATATAAGCTCTTTGCTCCACCAACTGAACTCGCGATCGTGGCCTGCTTCCTTTATAAAACCAGCATAGAAAATTCTCGCAAAAACATCATTACTCCTACAGGTGCCGAGTCTTTTCGAGAACCATTTTTTATCTCAAAGCGATTGTTGTCGTACTGAAATGAAACAGGGTCGGCTTTGGGTAAATTTCGTAGCACGGCCTCCCCTTTAATTCTGATCGTCCCGATCAGAAACATCCCCTCCATGGTAGGGAGCGAGTCGATCTAAATAAACCACCTTCAATTTAGCTTTGGGGTTTCGACGGACCCGGTAGACGACGTCATTAAGCCTCTTGACCACCTCGTATGGACCATCCCAGGCGGGTGTAAGCTTTGGGGATTTACCCTTGCTCCGTTGGGGGTTGTACAGCCAGACTTTGTCCCTCTACTGGAACCCGACTGAATTGGCCTTGAGGTCGTATCGCGTCTTCATCCGGTCACTGGTGGCCAACATCTGCGTTCGGGCTAAGTCGTGTATTGCCAGCATGTTATGTCGGAGCTGGTCGGCATAATCGTCGATGTCTTGGGGAGGTTCTTCGGGGGAGCCAAATGCCAAGTCGCATGGTAATCGCAGCTCCTTTCCGAATAAGACCCTGGCTGGGGTCAGGCCTGTACTATTATGTACAGCAGAGCGATATGACAACAGGAATAGGAGAATATGCTCATCCCAATCACGCTGGTTATTGCTGACGACCTTGGATAGGTGTTGTTCCAAGGTCCGGTTGAATCTTTCCACCATTCCGTCTGACTGTGGGTGTAATGGTGTTGTTCTCGTTTTCCTGATCCCCAACATCGTGCAGACCTTCTGGAATACATTCGATTCGAAGTTACGCCCCTGGTCTGAATGTAATTCCATCGGGACGCCAAACCTGCTGAATAGTTGTTCTACTAGCACCGTCGCTACCGTGGTTGCCTCTTGGTTGGGTATCGCATATGCCTCAGTCCATTTGCTGAAGTAATCCATTGCGACCAGAATGTATTTGTTCCCCCTCTCAGACTCGGGAAACGGACCGGCGACATCGATGGCAATTCTCTCAAATGGGACGCCCACATTGTACTGCTGCATTCTGCCCTTGGTCCGGGTCTTCGGGCCCTTACTGGCGGCACATGTGGCACATTTGCGACACCAAGCTCTGACGTCTTCGAAGTAATTCACCCAGTAGTACCGCTGGCGAACTTTGTCTAGGGTTTTATTCATGTCCAGGTGGCCTCCGGTAATTCCATCATGTACTTCGGTCAGGATGGCTGGTACCTTTTTCTTCGGAACTACCAGTTGGGACTTGGTTTCTCGTCCATCAGCGCTTTCCCAAACTCGCTTGAGCATTCCATTGTCTACTCGTAGAGAGTCCCACTGAGCCCATAACGATTTCAGCACGCCGGAGTATCTAGCTACCTCGTCCCACCGTGGCCTGGGTGCCCCTCTCATTTTGAGTGACAAGATTGGTTCGATGTCTGGATCAGCCATTTGGTCCTGAATGCACTGTTCCGTTGTCCAGTCTTCATTGGCCTGCACTCGAATCTGCCTGATGGAGATACCCTCTCGCTGTTCCGTCTTCAGACAATGCTTGCATTCCGCTCTACAGGGTCTTCTGGATAGGGCATCGGCATTATTGTGCAACCGGCCGGCACGGTGTTCCACCTTGAAGTCGTATTGCTGTAATTTCTCCATCCATCTGGCCAGTTGTCCTTCCGGTGTCTTCATGTCCAGCAGCCATTTGAGTGCGGCATGATCTGTTCGGATTAAGAAATGGCGACCATACAGGTATTTATGGAAATGGTCCACAGCCCTTATTATTGCAAGAAGTTCTTTTCTGGTGACGCAATAATTTCTTTCTGGCTTCGAGAAGCCACGGCTGTAGTACTCGATCACCCTCTCTTCACCATCTTGCACCTGGGATAGGACGGCCCCCAACCCTGTGTTGCTGGAGTCTGTGTCTAAGATGAACTTGCCGGACTGTGTAGGAAAGGCTAGGACTGGGCTGGAACATAGTGCTGCCTTCAGTCGCCTGAATGATGTTTCGCAATCCCGATTCCAATGGAAGGTCTCTTTCTCAGTGGTCTGCCGATGTAGAGGCTCAAGAAGCTTCGGAGTTCATGCTTGTCTCTTGGGACTGGCCAATCACGGATGGCTTCTATCTTGTCTTCGTTGGTGCGAATTCCTGATTCGGACACTACGTGGCCCAAAAACTCTACTTCTTTTTGGAACAAGGAACACTTCTTCGGATTGAGTCTCAGGATGGCGTTATTAATTGTGGAGAATACTTCGCCCAGGTTCTTCAGATGGTCGTCGAATGTCTGGCCCCTGACTAGAATGTCGTCGAGGTATACTAAGCACGTCCTCCATGTTAACTCGCTCAGTACATACTCCATTAGCCTCTCAAATGTAGCGGGTGCATTACATAACCCAAAAGGCATGACCGTGAATTGAAACAGCCCTTTACTGATAGAGAACGCTGTCTTCTCTCTGTCGTTTGCGTGTAGACCAACCTGCCAATATCCACTTTTTAGGTCTAGTGTGGAGAACCAACGGGGGCCAGCTAGTGTGGTCAAAGTGTCATCGATTCGGGGTAGTGGATAGCTGTCTTTCTTCGGGACGTCATTCAGCTTTCTGTAATCCACACAAAATCGGGTGGTTCCATCCTTCTTGATGGGCTGATGGATGGCTCAATAACTCTATTTTGTAATATGGACTCGATGTTTTTCTCGACTGCCTGTTGTTGCCCCAATGGTAGTCGTCTAGGTGTTATTCTGATGGGTTGAGCCTTTCCGGTATCTATTCGATGCTGGATGATGTTGGTGCGACTGGTGGTTCCATCTTGACTGTTAAAAATTTGCCAGTGCTTTGTGATAAATTGCTTGGCTTTCTTCTGGTTCTCTGGTGTCAGGTGTGTCAAATGGTCAGCTAACTGTTGTAGGAACTCTTTACTGGGCCCTGTCTCCTTCACCGACGTCTGTACTCTTCTTCGCAATTGATGATGGTCTCTACTGGCTCGAAACAAGCTATCTCTTGACCATTGGTAATTCTGATGTCGTTGTTGTACAAATTTAGGACTCTGATTGGTATATCTCCTCCGGTTTTAACTATAGCCCGTCCAACTAAGTAGTCATGAGCTGAGTGTACGGGCTCCACCATTCAAACGCAGCTCCCAGGATTGCTGTCTAGCTGCCTATGAATAATCTGTTCCGTTCGACCAGGAATCCTAGCTGAAGACTTTGCCACAATTTTTATAGAGGTGACTGAACTGTTGACGGTCCGTGTCAATACAAATTCCTCATTTACGATCTGAAGAACATCATATCTCCGGTCGAACATAAATCCATGCTGGCTCATTAGGTCCATTCCCAGTATAAAATTGTCCTCAATATTCGCTACCAGGACCCTATGCCGGATCATGTTGTCCCCTATCTGTAGCACGACATCTGGCTCACCCTGTACTGACATGGACTCGCCGGTGACTGTTCTGAGCTGGATGTTATTGGAAACTGGCTCTCAAGACTCTGGACTTGGCAATGGACACAGCGGCGCCGGTGTCGATGATGATGGTAACTGCTCGCCCATTAATGGTGCCTCTGATGACTAGGCTGCCGCTATCTTGGCAAAATCCCCGGATGGATAACGTTTTGGGGGCTGGTGGAGGGTCAGTCAGCATTCGCCCCCTTATACTGACTGGCTGACGGTCCCTGGACATTTGGCTGTTCTGTTGGTTACCCCTGGTCGGTGATCGTTCAGGTAGCCTCACTCGACAATCACGTTGGAAGTGTCCTGTCCGTCCGCAGCGGTAACACGCCCCTCTGTGCCAGTTCTGTGTGCGCTTGAAATGGTTACTCTGACTCTTCCTGGTTGAAGGAAACTGCTCGGACCCTCGGCTTGGACATGTTCATGAAGGCCTCTACTTCCAAAGCCCGAAGTAGACCTTCATTACTCTTCTTGACACCACTCAATCTTAAATTTCTTTGTACTTCCACATCTCTGATGCCGTTTATGAAACTCTGTGTAGCCAACTGGTCTTTCGTTTCCTCTGGAAGGTCTGGGTAGGACAAGTGTACTAACCGTCTAATCTCTGCTTCGAATTCTTGGAGGCTTTCACCGGATTTTTGAGTTTTTCTACTCAGTTGGACTTGGTATACCTGACTCAAGGATTGATTGTCGTATCGCTTATCCAGGATGTCGAAATTGCCTTGTTCCTCGACTGGAATGCTTTGGGGGAGTTCTAGGGCCGGACCTCTTAACGAAATTACCAGAGACGTAGATTTTTCTTGATTATCCCATCCATTAGCTGTAGCCACGGCCTCAAATTGCCGTTTATACATGGGCCGAGATGAACTGCCGTCAAATGTGGGTGGTTTACTAAAGGAACCTCTGGTACTCACGGTGTGCTGGTATTTTCCTCGCTGTAAGTCCCGTTGCATTTTTTTGATTTCGGTTTCTACCTTGTTTTGAATGGCACTGATTTTATCTTGTACTTCAATTACTTCACTTTGTACCGTGTTTTTAATGGAACTGATTTGAAATTTCACCTGGCTCTGGATGGCATCGATGTCATCTACTTTGATTTCAAGAGTCTTCACATTACTTTTTAGGATCTTTATGTCGTCGTTTATTTCTTTTATGACTGATTCAACTATTTGCATTCTTTCATTAACTGTTTCATCAACTTGCGATACTATTTGCATAAATTGTTCAAATAGCAATTGTCTTCTTTCTTCCGTTTTGCCTTGTTTTTCTTCAAATAATTTAAATTCATTTTGTCGTTTTAATTCTAATTGATCTTGTTTTTGTTCAAATATTTTAAAATCATTTTCTCGTTTTTCTTCAAATTTCGAGAATAATCCTTCAATTAAATTATATTGTTCACTTTTCATCGTGGTGACAAGATTTTCTTATTGTATTTTATGTTTTTCATCAAAAGATTTTACTAACCTTTGTTGAATTTCTTCTTGATGTTGTTTCTCCTTCTTGTCACGTTTTTCTAGAATCTGTGCTACTTTTTCGTCTAGTCCCTCCGTAACCTGCTTGATTATTTTTTTGGTAGTTTCGTCCATGCTACTGGTTTCCATAAATCAAATTACGATTTTAACTGCACTTAATTCTTTACTTCTGATCACCAAATTGCAATATAGTCCGTGGGTTCAATTTAAAATTATAAAACTAATATTCACTTTCATTTTTCTAGAACCTTTATTTACATCGAATATACAACAGCTGATTCAATTATCACAACAACAATTTTACATATAAGCTCTTCGCTCCACCAACTGAACTCGCGATCGTGGCCTGCTTCCTTTATAAAACCAGCATAGAAAATTCTCGCAAAAATCATCATCACTCCTACAGGTCCGAGTCTTTTCGAGAACCATTTTTTATCTCAAAGCGACTGTTGTCGTACTGAAATGAAACAGGGTCGACTTTGGGTAAATTTCGTAACGATATCATATAACTGTGACTCTTACCAAAATTGGATCATTTTTTATTTATAAATTGTCAAATGACTTCCGGCTTGGATGCCAGAGAGATAATATGTCCAATCAAGGAATCTAGATCTAAAAAAATTGAGAATCATTATTAATCGACATAGTAGTATATAAGTAGCAAATTCCAAAATTAACGATCTTGAGAATGTGAGAGATATTTTGTGTACACGGAAATTTGACGCTATAATCAAAAAAATACTTGTATATATTTAGAATGAGAGGCGGTGAAATCTAGATGTACTATTGGTAAAAACCTTTATCTTCAGGTTTACTCTAATTTTATTTTTACTAGGAAAAGATTATTAAATTTAGGTCTAGAGGAGAGAAATTTCTGCAAGTTTGTATATCTGAAAGAACACATTTGGGATAAAATTTTATTAAACTTTTCTGTATTAGTAAAAATGCCCCACCCCGCACTTAAACCATACCAACGTGTTACATGTTGACTATTCATGGGTTTTCTTGAATTCTCAATTATGACTTTTTGGTGGCAAGGAAATTGCTTTAAAAAGGTTTTTGTTACTAAAATCAACATCACCTTTATCACCTGGATTTTATTTGATTTAAGTCTTAAGTCTTGCAAACGTTGAAGAATCAAGACTTTCTGATTTTCGTTCATACATTTTCGGAACAATGCAATATACCCCATCTGAGCGAGCAGATGTCTATATTTCTTTTATAAACTCGTTTTATAAAATTTTGGCACTATTTAGTAAAAGCTTCCTTTTTCAGAATACATTTGCTGTAATAAGTTTTAAAAAGGAGTTGTTGAACTATATATAGCTCCGTAAATTAAGATGTACTAACATAAACAGAGACAGAATGCTCTATTGGATACCAATATATATTTATATACTATAGGTTTTTAAATGTTTTTTTTTTCTAGTTCAACGATTTGACAGTGGTCTTTTTTTCATTTCATTTTTTCAATATATAAATCATTAATTAGTGGTTCATGTTGCATTTATAAACTTACCACGACAGGTCCATCAGTTTCACCAGAAGAACTTAGAGTTGCTCCAAACCATTGTCCAGTTTTATTGTCATAAACAGTATTTTGGAATCGAGCATTCCCTGAAAAAAAATATTTCTAATTAAATATTATCTCAGCTAACTATTGATTTCAAAATATATAATAGTAAAGAAGGTCAAAGAAGAAAACCATTAGGCAAAACCCTACAAGGTTGAACGACTCCTGGGCATTTACAACACAAGCAAGCTGAAATTCAACCTATAACCCAAAAGCTAAAACTAAGAAGAAGGAAATAAGAAAAGAAAAAGGCAGAAAATAGCCATAAGAAATAATAAGTAGTAAACCTCGAATATAAAAACCGATAAAGGAGCCGCAAAGGACCGAAATCATAAAAAAATGTGTATTTATACAGGACATACAGCTAAAAGTAAAAATATACAGGGTGTTAAACAATAATGCACGCCACGAACTCTGTTTAAACACTTTCTTCGAAATTTCTGTATATTTCCAAGCCTTTCGGAGTCTAGACTCCGTTGTCAATGGCTAAGAAACTATGAAAAAGCACAATTCTAAAATGTTTGACAATATCTATTATTTGACTTATGACGTAACTAAGAGATTTAATTTTATAATATACAGGGTAGCACAGAAACTTCTAGAGACCAAATAATAATAAAGTTCCTTCAATGTGAAGAAATGGAAAGGGATGATCTTCAGAATTTTACGTGGCGCTCCTAAGTGCTACTTTGTCAAAATGCGATCAAAGAATATTGTTAATTCAGTGATCCCATTAAAATCATAAGGGAAAAACTAGGAAAAAACATTATGAACTACCCAATATTGGGTTGTTCCTAAGGACATGACCATTAGCAATTTCTTCCTTAATCATCGGCAACCAGGAACGAATGAACTCCACGGAGGTAGTAGCGATACAATCTTTTTCATTTAATTAATTAAAGCAGACTCTTTTCGTTTTCGTTTCGTGTTGTGTTCTTCTTTGTGTAATATAACTGAATTTTAAAATTGTATTTTCTGACCAAAGTACCAAGCATTAGACATGAACATTACATGTGTTATGAACAACCCAATATCGGGATAGTATAAAAGTTTTTTCCTAGGTTTTCTAATATTCTCTGATCGCATTTTTGGCGAAAGCACTATCTTAAAACAAAGTTACACCTAGGAGCGCCACTTAAAGTTCTAAAGATTACCCCTTTTAAATTCTTCGAATTTGAAAGGAACTTTGATATTATATGTACTCTAGAAGTTCATGTGCTACCTTGCATATTATTAAATAATAGTTATTGTCAAACATTTTAATTTTACATTGTAGAATTGTGCCTATTTTATAGTTTCTTTGCCGAAAGGTTTAGAAATATACAGAAATTTCGTGACTTGTGGTGTTTAAACATTGAAAAATATGCCACAAATATCCTTCAGAAAACAACTAGAAATACATGCTTTATGATTCAGTAAAAGAAATACAACTTTTTGCTTCTTCTTTAGATATCATCGTGTTTTATGTGGTTTTCAAATAATAAAAAAGCCATTTGTAAAATATTCGAAATAAATAAGTAGGTTCTGGAATAAGTTAAAGATTGACAAGTTCTGATCTATTGATAAATAAATAAATTTAATATTACTGCTTGTAAGGTTGTAAGTAAATATACTTTTGAAGTTAAAGATGATGTACTAAAATTTACAAATAATTCTTCACATGAATTGACCGATATGGGCTTAGTTTGTGGTGAAACGAAGCTTAATGCAAAGGAAGTAGGACGAATTTATCATCAGCAAATTCGTCAAAAAAGATTTATTGAGAGTAACCATCACACAACACCAATTTCCTATCTACATTTGGGCTGACATAATCGGTAACGAAATAATTCACTAATTTGCCCAAAATCAATTCCTTTGCATGTATGAGGTCCAGTATGATGGAGCAGGGCCACGTTTTGCTACCGGGATCCGAACTTATCTTGTTGGATTGAATATAGAGGTCCTTTTGGTTGGCCACCTCGTTCACCTGATATTAATGCATTAGATTCTTATTTCATGGATACTTCAACATACATTTTCATCACAATAAAATTGCATGTTCTTTGAAATTATATATTAATTGTATTACTTTTACAAGTTACTTAAAAAATAATTATTTTACACTTTACCTTTGTTCAGTAGGGACAGGTCAGGTATTCAAACTATATCAATACACAACCCTAAAAATTAGGTTGTGACATCGTACAACCACCTGATGGTCTTGATAGACACACTTTACCATAAGGACAGAACTGTCATCATACGAGGCGATTATTCTAATGTATGGTAAAATATTTTATTTATCCATTTGTTATTCCGTAATACAAGATAGTGATCGCTGAAAGATCCGATCTATTGAAGTCACTTTATGATAATCAATTCTTGTACCCTAAACAAACACGCTCAAGGATACAAGAGATCTTGTATTTCAATCGTGCCATGTTACTCTCGATATGGTATGGACAGTACAAATAACCCAATAAAACCACAAATGAGAGATCATGAGTTATTCGAAAGATGAATGCGGTGCGGCCCCAACAATTCCACAAATTTAAAAAAGATTACACATACCACTAATGACTCTGATGGGGCAAGTTTTTCATCGGTGTATTTGTTTCACAAATGATTGTTTATTGTTTCGAGGAAGCACGTACGTAATAAATACTCATGACATATAATGTCTGGTGCAAAAAACACAAAATGGATATGTGTATCTTGATGGAATTTATTAAAGTAATAATATGGTGTGGAATTTTTGTTTAATGTGGGAAAACTTGCTTTTTTTCATTGATCATCAATTTAAAGTTTTTATTCATTGTACTTTGGTAACCAAACAGCTGGAATATTCAGTAATACACCTCTTTAAGTTATCATTACACTTCTAATAGACTTGTAAATGTCTAGGAATAATTCACACCTACTTGGTTATCACATACGACATAACGGATAAATTTTAGATTTTTAGCAGTCGAGTATTTGGGAATAGACGTCAAGGTGTGTATTCATCAAAAAACACACAGAACAGACATGGTGACCAAAATCACTAAAACTAGAATTGTTTAGTAGGATGTTTAATTCTGTATCATTATTTCCACTTTTATTTTATTTTACTGCAGTAAAAGAACCATGAGAATATAAATAAATTCAAAAAATGTGTAGTGTATATGTATTTTCATAAAGAATCTTTGAGAACGACTATGGTTTCAGTATTCCGCTGATCTTCGAATGTTCTACATTATCTGCCTATCTTTCTCTTCTTTTCCATACCAGTAAATAACACACAAAAACAACATGAGTCAAAATATTGGAAAGTCTGGGCGTTGGGCGGTTGCAATACGTCTTTTAAACAGAGTTACGCACCACTATATTTTAGAACAAATAGTTAAGTTTCTTTCATATTCCCTTGACGGACTGATTCACGGTCAGGCCGCTGGTTTTTTATAGTTCGAATACTGAAATCTCGGAGTGAGTGGAATACACCAGAACTTTGGCAAACTTTCTCAAACCAATAAACCTATGCGTGAATATTACTGCATTTTCGAAAATACTGGTACTCTCATATTCTTTTGACTACCAGATGTCCAGAAAACTAAATCGAATTTGGCTCTTGGAACTTACTGGAGCAGTCAGTATGGTACTAAGGCTGAAACGTTTCGAGACCCCTGTATGGCCATCAAATTCGCTACTTTGGAATTTAAGTTTATGGGACCATTTTTCATCTACAACAGTTTGCAGAACATGGAAAGCTTCTTTGAATGCGAACCGTTTTTCAGCTCATAAGAATTATTCTCATAATTTCTGATTTTGCTTTACCCTTACCTCTTAGCCCTGAGCATCGACATAACAGATAATGCAATGGTGCAAAGAAAGGCTACAGTGCAACCAGGAGTGGAATACAGTAGGTCTTTAGCGGCCAATCCATATTCTGTTTGGGTAGGCATGATAGCTGATTAAGGTTGAGAAGCGGACGTAGCGGAAGGCATAGTCATCAATTTTCTGTAAACAGGCATTTGCATGGCACTCGATTTATGGTGCGGGGTCAACTGCTTAGGGCAGTAGATAACAATTGGTCTATTAGACAGACAACCTGACAGCCGAACATTACGTCCAGGACATGGTTGACACATCTGTTATGTCTTGTATTAGGTCCCTTCCCAATCACAAAATACACAAATATATAATTGTCCAGAGTCCTCTCGTATAGCAATTAATCAAAGATGTTCGGTGAAAAGAAGAAGGTGAATGCATCGCTGTGTTCCAAAAGAAAGGAGATATATAAATGGGACAGTGGGAAGGAGACGGACAAATGAAGTTGAAGATATTCTATGACTTTAGTAGAAGTGGTGAATTGACAGTAATGTAATTTGAGGCATATAGTTTAGTATTTTCTGAATAATTAAATTGCATTTTTTCTTACAAATCAAAATAGGATAAATTTTACTTTGCAATATAAACCATACCAGCTGACCGGCAATAGAAAAATTGGTGTCTAATGTTAAAGAACATATTGTAAAAAAACCTAGAACCTGATCGCAGCACCCCTACCGAGTACAATTCGGATTCTAAACTTTTCAGGTACCCATTCAGCCTGATACTAAAAGTTTCATCAAAATTAAGTCAATCATTAGAAGTTCAAAAAATTTCCCTACAAACCGATTGCAGCACCTCCCACATGGTCCAATTGAAAATCTAACCAACTCAAATACACACAAAAAGTTTCACCAAAATCCGCTCAACTGATCAAAAAAACCTACAAACCGAGGGCAGCGCCACCTACAGCGTTAAATTGTGAATCTAATCCATTCAAACACACACGAGCGGTTTCATCTAAATCAGCCCAACTCTATTGCTGCGCAACCTACCGGGTCCAAGTGTGAATCTAAACTTTCTAGGGACCGACTCAAATACCCCCAAATAATTTCCAATTGTAGTGAATTGAATTAAGTGGACTGTAGTTTTGAGTGGTTCTATTTTGACCAAAAAACTCAATTGTCCTTCATAAGAAAACTCTTACCTTGTCTACGAGTTGGATCTAGTAAAAGCCTCGGGAAATCTGCCATCCATGTCTGCATTCGTCGCGGGTAGCCCGCCTTAACCCTGGGTTTTTAGGCACAACTAGAGAGTTTATACTGTTAGGCAATGCGCACTCACGAGAGGGTTTACAATAAGTGAGTAATAGCTGCACACGCACTTTGGGGTTGCACTAGCGAGAACATAGGGAAACGTTTTCCCTTGAGAGTTTTAGGAGAGGTCCGTACTGGACGAAAGACGAGCAACGAGTCTCTTTGCGATTGCGCTAAGGCAGAGTTTTTTTCCAAGCAATTGAGAATATACATATGTAAATATATAAAGGCTGTCTCTTTTGAACCCAAAAAAGACAGAGTGTTCCGAACACCAATGAATTATAAATAGTAATTAAATATAAAAAATGCCTATGCTGGGAATCGAATCTGAGACCTTCGCATTATTTTCGCTCTAACCTACTAAGCTAGTGTGCACTAAAATCCAATGATCGCCGCACGAGTATAGCAGCCACGTGTTTATTGAATAATTATCGCCATATTTAAACAAATTAATACAAAACAATATTATATTATACGTATAAACTTGCCTCTTGCAACAATTTGATTTAAATATGCAGTCTATATTGTAAAATCTTTGCTAACTACTTCATCATATGTTTAAGTACTTTCTGGGAAATAACACCACAAATCAGGAAATTTCTGTAAATTGCCATTGTTTTGGAGTCTACGTCAGACTCCGTTGTCAATGGCAAAGAAATTATGAAAAAGGCACAATTCTAAAATGTAAAATTAAAATGTTTTACACTATCTATTATTTCACTTTTATATATGTACTTCATTATATGTTTCTTCCATTAGCAAATATTATTTTTTTTACACACAATAACTGGAGCATTACCCTTAGGTTAACATACTTATGTTATTACAATGAATCTATTTTTGATATTATACAAACTAAGTTCAACAGATTTGTAGTATACGCAAATAAATTAACATATTATACATAATGCATTCGAGACGGACATAAATATCGAAAACATGTGTTATAATGGAGTCGCAGAAGCTATGTGCATTTTGTATTTGCATCAGGAACAATGTATATAAACATCAACATCTTTATTTATCAGTTCACTGGCGACTGCCGTAACTTTAAAATACAACAATGTCATGGTTGCTGGGTATTAATTATGAGTTATTTATAAGGTTCTTAACATTGTCACATCTGCTTCATTTTTCTGTCACTTGAATGAACGATGGGAAAATACTGTAAACTATTAGTTCGTTGCTCTTGTAATCACAGAACTGCCACTAATAGCTTTAAATGAATTCCACTGATAAGATTTTTTTACAAACAAGGTAACGATTCGATTGTTCTTTTAATATA
This sequence comes from Octodonta nipae, assembly GCA_034190945.1. Lineage (NCBI taxonomy): Eukaryota > Metazoa > Arthropoda > Insecta > Coleoptera > Chrysomelidae > Octodonta > Octodonta nipae. The sequence goes on along the minus strand of CM067219.1, from coordinate 105,866,559 downwards.
TCTACTCTACTGGGCTGATCTCTGAAACTACTAGAAGGATTTTGATAGGGTTTTCACTAGCAGGTGCACTAAACAAAGTTTGTGTTTTCAATTTAAAGTGATGCTCTAGACCGACCAAAAACCGATACACAACCGGTTACCGACGTGCGCAGTAACTGGTAAGCATTCACGAAGACAAGTTGTGTCCATCAACTTATCGATAAGTTTGAAGACGCGAGATGTAAAGACCGACATCTAGGATTTTTGCGTACAAAAGAATGACACCTCGAAGAGATTATCGATAAGCATTGAGAATTGAATAAATCGTAATTACATGGAAGTGGGTATGAAGGAAAGAAGGTCTAAAGACATATAATGATAATAAAGTGTAAAGTGAATAGCTCACAAAAGTAAATATAAACCAAAAAGAGATAAATTTAGCTCACAGTGAGTTTTTAAAACCGTACATAGTAATTCTTTGCTTCTAAAGATCCTAATTCTGCTAAGATTTTATAAAATTTCGAGCTTTTCAATTTTTTTTTCTGATTAACTTTTGAATAGTCTTAAGAAATTATCGTTCACCGTTTTCAAATTTACTTCTTTCGGTCTTTGTTTTCAAATTCTTCAAAGTAATTTCTATTATATTCTTGTATTTTCTCCAGAAAGTTTGATTTCAATGAATGAACTTATATAGCTATTAAACTGTTATATACACGTTTCTTTTCGCGAATTATTGTAGTTTGACTTTTAATCAGAAAATTTCCATATTAGTAATTTCATTTATGTCAAATTTAAGGATGAAAGGTATACATTCTGTAATCGATGTTAAACCTTATTTAATTTTTAGATTCTTTTCGACTGTAAACAAATTTACCATCAAGCTAGATAACGCGTTCGGTCACAAACACTTAGTGCTACCAATACGAAGTAGAGCCGGGTCTTTGGTAACCCTAATTCAATGTAATGTAAACTTGTGATTCAAAATTTTGTAACTTTCGTTTTTATACATTCTAAAGAAATCGAAAGATTCTGTTATGCAATGACAAGTGAACATTTGTGGCTCTCTAAACAAGCAGACCTAACTGAAGTTCAAACCATATTCATCTTCTCCTCCTTTTAGAATGATCTACATAGATTCTTCATATTGTACCTAATTGATTCGCTGGTGAAAGACAAGCGTATTAAAGTAAGACTCTCAAAGGCAGTGTTTAAAATAGCATTCTGTTTCAAATTAATTCTTCATCACTGTTTATTTATGTTGTATTTACAACTTCAGAGTTGCTCTTGGTTACTGCGGACTGATCATAAAAATGAAAAATTTTGTTTTGGCTTCAACGGATTTTGAGAAAACAGGTCAAATTTACATAAGAATTTCATGCATTATCACAATCATTGCTAATTTAGTAAGATTAATAGCACAAAAGGTATTATTTCTTAATGATATTTGTATAAGGGTGAATCATATATTAGTCGGAGGTCCTGTATATACCAAAGTTGATGAACCATCAACTAAATCATGTATAAGCACTTAGTCGGCGTAATAAGCTGTTAAGCATACCAAAATTTTTCATCGATTAAAATCACCGCTTGCTGATGATGTCTTTTCAAGCCTATGAGTGACACAACTCCTTTGTCAATAAAAAACCCAAACTTACAATCACTTAGGCGAACAATCGTGCAGTCCGAGATCTAACTGCTGGTATACAGCGTCTAGGGTATCACAGATTGCTGAGAAACTAGGCGTGACATAGAAAACTACACACTCGATCATTTCAAAGGTTAAGAAGCACATCAGTGTTGCCATTTGTGAAAGGCTTCTGGCACGATATCAGATTATTACCTAAAATGTTAGGTAGGTTTATTACTATATCCAAGAACCAACACTAGCGAAAATACAAAATACAGCGAAAAGGCCCCAGATCGAAAACACAAATATCGTTTTTCTGTGGGCAAAATATCTGGCAACGTTTTTTTGAAATGCAAGTTGCATTTATTTCAAATAAAAGGAATTTCACCGTAAAATACAAGTTATGCCTATCTATAAATATCAATGATAGATAAGGAATATGGACCAATAATTCCAACGGTAAATAGTGCTAGTGTGACGATCAAAGCGAGCTACGATTGCCTAGTAAAGCCTTTGACTAGAAAGGATACGGACTTAGAGACGTTGAAGACATAATCCTACAGATAGTAGCTTTGTACCATCGCCCTCTCTAACAAGTACTTGAACCAAATGTGCAGACCTGCAATTCATATCTTACTGAGTAGGATTACTATGGCACTGAGTAATTCTAACCTCACAACGGCGAGTGGTCCAAATGCCAAAAAGCGACGTTCCTATAAACGTTTGGCACCTCAAGTCAGTTATAACTCTGGTAACTGTTCTGAAACCTCTTTCTGAAAACTCTTCATGCAATATAAGTTCTGTAGGTCGTATTTTCGCAGTTCATATGCATAAAGCACGTCGGAATGAAGCTAGGTTTTGCCCTTTTGCTTTACGAATCAGTCGAACTCCCCGCCAGGCAGTGTCCTCGAATCGAATCAGGCTGGAGGTAAATTAACGGACGCCATAACCTGTAAAGCAAATAACGCCTCGGAACAATGCAACACATCGTTGATAGCCTACAGTATAAGCCTCGTTAGCGAATAAATGGATTTGTCTCCATGTTACTGTCACATGCCAGTCAAGGAAGAATTTGAAGAGCGATATTACGTAATTAGTAGAAGACACTACCAAAACACTGTTACATAATTGCATTAAAAAACTTCGAATAGGTAGGAAAAAAATCTACTGGTAATTGAGGAGAAATAAAATTTATAAAAAAGTTTTGTCACTGTGTTTCTAAATTTATAAAAAAATCTAGTTTAAATTTCATCCACTCTCATACACTATTACTTACTTACTTAGAAGTCTCTCAAAGAATCCCTATAACATATATCAGCTAGTTAACAAAAGTACTGTAGACACCAAATTTCTTGGGAGATATGGTTACATCAATCGATCAGCTGTTCACTTTTACCGGAAATTCACATACTAGAAAGATGCCATAAAGGTGTGTTAATAATAACATTCGGTGACGGCACTTAATTTTATTCACAAATCGTGGGCAGAAAAATCTACGTTGCCACTTACAAGACCTTGTTGAGTAATGTAGGTAAAGGTGTCTGCCCACGATGAAATATTTGTCAATATCTTATTTAGACCAACATAATTGTTTATTATTACCACGCGTTTATTTATATTTGGTAAATATTCAATTTGCTTATCATAAATAACGTACATAGTAATTTAATTTAATTCTCATTTTAATTAACTGATTGAATTTAATACCGTAAAACGAATAGCGCTGCAAAATTTCTCAATTAGGCCAATTGAATGTTTCATTAATGTTTTTATTGTCGTTCATTGCAACATATCAGTAAACGTTGAGTATGCTATATCACTATTTAAATAGCACATAATTATTCCTGTAAGATACGTTAGTGCAGTTGCATCGTATATTTACTCCAAAACGATTATTATATTATATTCATTTAATTAGTTCGTAATATGTGTAATTGGAGACCCACCTACATTTGTATGAATTGATGAGATGATCTGTTAAATAAAAATTTTTGTTATATGGTACCAACACAATAACCACGACATCTATCACGGAACTAAATGCAGGGAATCTACTGAAGGTGGATAAAGAGAAGCAGTGTCCATAATGTGGAGGAATTAATTAGTATAATAGCAAAGTTATAGAAATGACAACATAATATTTTATTGAATGTTTTGAAAGAGAATTTGACAGGTTGTCGGCTCTAATGGCTGCAGTAGAAGTCAGTCCACTTGAACTCCATGTCTATAATAATAAATTAAAATGCATGTTAGAATTAGTGCTAAATGCACAAAGTAAAACTCTAAACATGTTCAAAATTAAAACGTTCGCAATGAACCCCAAGTAGGTAAACAGGCCAACACCGGGAAACTGGTCGGTCACGGGTTCTAGGGGGAGACCAATATTCGACTACACAATATCTAGCACAATTGTAGAGTTAGAACAAGAAACAGCAAAAAACAAATGGGAAATCGTTGATATACCTAAAGTTAGTAGAAAAAGCTAAAAATTAATAACACTTGATGCAGGCAATCTTGTGAACGACCACAGATTATTAACTGGAAGAACAAGTCGAGTAGGATGTCTCATTCATAAAAGATTGGCCAATAAATTCCTTGTAATTAGGAGGCTAAGAAAACACTAATAAAACACTAATAGGAAAAACAAAATAGTAGAACTTGTCACCAAATTCTTTTATATAAAACCCATGAAAATCTTAAAATACACATACCGGAAGAACAAATTAGAGAAGAAAAATATGGGGGCGTCAGCGGTAAAAAACAATAGCAAAGCAGCGGGTAACGGCTGAACCACTAAAATACACTAGAGAGGTCATAGACATCCCTGAGTAACAACCAGATATATATACCAGAACAAGCTAGATTCTGGAATGGCATTAGCAAAAGATATCAGTCGAACCAATGAATATGAAATAACACTCGCTTTGGACTTCAGGAAAAAGCTCAACAGCCTAATACGGATGGCAGTGCCTTGTGTGTGCAAGTTGTAGAAAAGTCATATATAGTTATATAGAAACGATAGCCATTATGCCAAAGCTTAACTCGGAATTTTTGAAGGCAACCCACATGAATATGTACTATCAGTACTGGCAAACGGTTGCTAAACGTTGATGCTGAAAACAGATATTACGAGAACAAATTACACAAAGGTATATAGAGATATGAATGATCCGAATAACTGAATCATAAAGTGGTAACAGATATCCTCCACAAATTAAAATGTCTAAAATAGCAATGGCCAGAGCTTTAGCAAGACCACAAGACAGAAGATAGATAGCAATAATTTTTTTTAAGAACTGACTTTAAAATAATCAAACCCTCTGCGACCAGTAATTATTTTGTTATATGTCCAGGCATTTAAGTTGAGAAATTTATGTAAAAAGTTTATGTGGCTTTTCTTTGACATTTAAGTATGTATGGTATAATTTGAATTTAGCATAGTATAATCCAATTTAAAATATTCAAATTGATTAAGCCATTTCAGAGAAATCTATGAAGGTTTATCGAATAACAGCTCCTCAATAACTATTTTTTACAATTTTGTGGAAAAGATGGAATAGAATAGAAGATCATATTATGGTATCTCTCCAGTGAAATACCTTAGACCTTATAAATTGCAGAAATCGGTAAAGGCGTTTTAGTAGTTTGCAATAAGCATATACCTTTTTATAATATTTTAAAACAAGTTTTTTAATAATTACCGCAAATCTATAGATTTTTTCAAAATAATTACTTCTTAAGGACCATGAAATTTTGTCAAATTAATCAATCCTTAACAGTCATTTCTATATTACCTACAAATTGAAGATAACAATTTATGACCTAGTTATATCAAATATGCATCAATAAAACTATAGCGCTAAAGGATTTATAGTTTTATAACAAAGCAGAACACTGCTGTACTATTGTGAAATCAATTAGTAATAGTAGATAGGTATTCCAGTATGATTGTATCTGTCAGCTATAAAGCTGAAATGTGATCTGATAAATGAATTAATCTGTTCTTTAATGATTTAGCACTTTTACTTGAGAAGTTATTATGTAACACTTCTTTGAAATCGAATATAGTAGATAGTTTAACGTTTGTTGATTTATTCTAAGCCTTGTCGAATTATTTAATATTTTTTTGCTAACATCTTATTAATTATATTATTTTTTCGAGTTTTCAAAGTAATTTATTTGCAAAATAAACTAGGGGTATTATCTATATTATTTTATACCGAGATAAAATGTGTTGATTGTGTAAGGGGAAATCTCTGGAAACAATTCTAAAAATTCACTATCTGTAAGCATTTGTTAGAATATTCTTTTGTTTTTAGGGAAAGTCTATTTTTCCTAAAGAAAAAGTGATACGGGCGTGAAAATTGGTGCATATACTCTTCCCAAATAAATAAAAAAGAAATTATTTATTTTCCTAAATCTCAAGTATCTGCAGGTAGAGTAGGTAAGAAAGTTTTTTAATTAGGTATTCTTTTCGATCCAAGAGTATTACAGTCATAACATAAATGAATAGAAATATGATTCTTAATTGTCTAAAAATTATTGTATAGGGGCAATGTAGATTTCTCTTGTTTCTAGGGAAATTCAATATCCCTGAAACAGATAGTGATACATGCTTATAATTTTTTACACATAGGTGTTCTTCTCCTCAAATGGAAAGAAATAAGTTTAATCATTTTTCAAATTATCAAATATGCAATGGGGGAACATGAGGAAATGATTTTAGAATAAATCAGTATTTATAGGTTACCAAAAGCTATACAAACACGAGAATTGATAGAATGATCATTTCTTAAACGAAACATGGTTTGCTATTTTATGAAAAATTTCTCGGAAACATTAAGAGATAATACAAGCGTCTAAATTGGTATATATACTCCTTTCGTCAAATTAATGTTATCAGTTCACCGTAAGAACAAAAAAGGAAACTGACATTACTTGGTTGTAACAAAAGTTGAACAATGGGAACCTTAATCTTCTTCCTAATGATAGCTTATATAA